>JAJGRW010000441.1:130967-230522 GCA_025461045.1 Carex parvula | reverse complement strand
TTTTATATTTTTTAGAATTTTTTTACTATTTTTTAGATAGATACAATATCACTTTATCGGATGGTCCAGAATCTCCTTAAAAAGGTGATTTTGTATCTATCTAAAAAAATAGTAAAAAAATTCTAAAAATTATAAAATTTGATATCCAAAGAATCTTTTATCTATATGAATGCTCTCATGTTGAGCGGTTTAGATCGACTGTTCGAACTTTGAAAATGGAGATAAAGGTGTGGAGCATATTGGAGCACAAAAATAATGGTGCATTTGAACCCTCCTCTTTAAACAATTACAAGTTCATCTTTACTATGTTTTTGTTAGCTTAATACTTGTAAGCAGTGGCGGATTTAGATATATTGAATGAAGGTCAATTGATTCTCATTATTTTCTTCTAATTTTATGTATTTATGTATAATTTTTATTTAAATATATATAATTTATAGTAAAATGTTATTAATTCTTACTCTCAGCTAAATTTTTCTTATAATTAATCTATATTATGTATTTAATCTTTTTTGTTTAAAAGTCTAACTCCGTCTTACTTTTTACTTTTAAGTGATATGGATAGTTGAGAATTTTGTTAGGATGAGGTGAAGGGAAAGAGAAGTCAAGAGTAAAGAAATAATAGAATGATAGTAAAAAATAAGTTATGTTTTTCATCCTCTTATTGTATTTGACCGTAATACCCATTGACATCGTTTAAGATATAGTTGACATCTCAATTAGGCCGTACGTAGCATATTGACATCGCTTAATATTTGACATCTATATATAGTATAAATTAATAAGCATCAATGATTATTATTTCTACCGAAATTTTTATATATAGCATTTTAAAAAAATAAATAAACCAAAACACTTATGTTTCTGGGGTTTGCACAATACTCTTGTGGCCCCAGGGCCGTCCAATGAATCTGCGGCCCCTGTATATTTTTCTATATATTGTTGTCCAGGAGAGAGAGATTCATTTCTCACATTCACCAAATCTCTCTCCTGAACAAGAGCTGATATGTAAGTTTTTTGTCTTTATTTATTTTTTATTTTTTATTTTTCAGTAAGTTAATAATTAATTTAGTTAATTTTTAATTTTAGGTTTCTTGTGTATTGGATTCAAAATGGCTCTTATGGTATCTATTTATACTGGTGGTGATGCTTTAACATGCCCTAATGGGGTTTATTATAGTATCGGGCATGTTATTGTAATTCTGGTAATGCCGGGTACTGATTATGTGGGGATTAAATCAGTTATTTGTCAGAGTATGGGATTGGATTATGGTCAGTATGACCTTAATATTCAGGCCAAAATTAGCATGCCCACTAGTTCAGCACAAACCTGGTTCCAACTATTTCCTGTTCAGAATAATGGAGTCTGGCATGTACTGTACAACCAGACCATGAGTTTTCCTAGGAGTGGGTTCAAGGTAACTGAACTATATGTGGAGGTTACCCGAGTCCGGCGTACCAATCCACTTATGAGGTTAATCCAGGGCTGTAGTCGGGTTAACTCATCTGGCTCAAGTCCATCCCCTCTCCAAATTGACCAACCGTCTAGTAGTCAGGTCCCAGTTCAGAGAGACCGACCATCTAGTAGTTGCCCCCCATCGGGCCCGACCCCAGATTGACCAGTTTTCTACTAGTCGGATCACTACTTGGGGTCAATCTTGTAATCCGGATGAAACTAATAAAACAGTGGATCCGGAATTAGAAGAGGCAGAGGAAAATTGGAGTGATGTTGATAATGAGGGTATGAGCGATCAGAGTGAACAGGAAGATACCAGGCCTGTGCTTGGACAGAGGTTTTTCAGGATGGATCGCGAGTTTCAGATAATGGATTGCGGGTTTGAGCACTTGATTTTGGCTTTCAATGACACATCAGGGTTTTATGAAGCAAATGCGGGTTTGTTTGGAAGGGCAGCAGAGTATGAGAATGAATTAACGGAGGGATAAACCTACGACTCAAAAGAGAAAATGAAGAGCGCAATTGCCATGTTTCACATTCTTTGCAACAAAGAGATAAGGAATACGCATAGTGACACAACCAGAATAAGGTTCAAGTGCAAGGACAGTAGATTTGGCTGGTACATATTCATGAGGGCCACTGGTTACGGTACACAATGGCGTGTCTCCAAGTGCCCCACAAAACATTCTTGTCACGCAGATGCGACAAGAATAGATCACGCACAGTTGTCGGCTACTATGGTCGCCGATTGCATATCGGCTCACATGAGAAACAATATTGATTTGAGTATCCAAGCTGTCAGGATCGTTGTTGCTGAAAAGATACAACGGTGAGATACCGGCGTACAAAAAATTGTGGCGTGGCCGTGAGTTGGCAATTGCCCGCAAATTTGGTGGTTGGGAGGGGTGATACGCTCTTATAGTTCCGTTGTTGGAGGCAATCAAGAGAAAAAACTCAGGTACTATATTGTTCCTTCTATTTTTACGGCATTGTAACAAAACCAACAATTTAACTTATTTTTTTTTAATTAATCACAGAAACATTGTTTGAGGTAACCTCATTTCTCACCGGTAAACCTAGACCATACAAGTATTTTCATAAGGCGGCTTGGGCATTTGGACCGTGCATAGCTGTTTTTCAACACCTCAGACCAGTCATCACCGTTGATGCTTGTTTCCTGTCAAGCTAGTACAAAGGTAATTAATTAATTTAATTTGTTTTATTTAATTTAGTTAATTTATTTTTTAAAATTAATTTGATTGTTTTAATTGATTGATGGGACCATACATGTAAATTATTGATTACAACCGGGTACGATGTAGAAAACCAACTTCTCCCATTGGCTTTTGTATTGGTTGAGTCAGAGAGTTTCGAAGATTGTGCGTGGTTCTATTGTAGAAACATTACATATAAAAGAATAATTGGTAACATCATATATCTTTTTTTTTCTGAAAAATAGTCGCAGGACGCGCTACGCGAATCGCATCACGTGATCGACATACCTATCGTACCATGACGGATCCAATCAACTTTTTTTTACATTCCTATTTTACGTGGTCAAAACCATACATGCTAATATTAACATTTTTTGGGTAACTAGAGTAAATCATATCTTTGAACAAGCATATCCAATATGGGGGATTGCATGGTTACAAACAAAAAAGCAACCAATTAATTTAAAATTATATACCACCAACCATTTAAACCTTCCCCTCCCTTCCCGGCCATATATACTCCTTACATCTCAAACTGTCATCGTTCATCTTTCATTCATATATAGACACACCATATTTTAAACAAATTAAAATTGTGCATCCCCATGGTTGTTCCTTCAATCTCACCGGTCTGCAACCAGACTGCATGCCGTGCTGTTGGCATACCAGTCGTTGATCTCTCGAAACCCCGAGCTGACATGTCAAGACTCATTGTGGAGGCTTGTGAGGTGGTCGGATTTTTCAAAGTAATAAATCACGGCGTATCTAAAATATTAATAGAGCGAATGGAAAGTATCGCCCTCGAGTTCTTCTCTTTGCCGTCACAAGAGAAAGAGAAGGCCGGTCCGCCGACACCATTGGGTTATGGTGTTAGAAATATCGGGTTTAATGGTGATGTTGGTGAATTGGAGTATCTCCTCTTACATGCAAATCCAAGCTCCATATCTCACAAGGCCAAGGTGATAAGCAAGGAACCATCATTTTTCAGGTTTGTGATGCTCTATCGATCTCTCTGTTTCCTTCTTTGTTTAAGTGTTGGGCGTGTCTCTGTGTGATATATTTTACAATTAATATACACATTAACATAGTTTTACATGTGCAATTAAGACAGCAAATGAATGAAACTTAAAATTAAATTTCAATGTTTGAGGTTTGAGGTTTTACAATAGCAAGAATATTTGGTCTTTTGACTTGTTTTCTGACCAAAATGGTATATATACTTTGACCATAGGCTAGAATATTTAGTAGTTGTCGATTAATTTATTGCATGTGTTGGTTCATAATGGATAGGATCAACTGGCAAAAGTTATACTAAAAAAGCATTGTGTTCTAATCGTAAACGTGTGAAAGCATATAATTATAATTTCCTACATCTAGGTTGACCGTGTTCCTTAAAAGTCAAAATAGATCAGTGTGCCTAGTTCTTATCTCTAAATAAATTAATTAATGGTCATTAGTGTTTGCTTAATTTTCAATATGTATAAGAAGTACTCATTTAATCATGTCATGATTGAATGGGAGGGACTTTATCTTAAGATTAAATAGAGTAATTTTAAATTTATAATTAATAATGGAATTCATGTTCTCTGTAATCATCAACTTCTCTGATTCACAAGGACAGTCGAAATTAATGTGCAGCATAAGTTTCATTGTCATTATTAGTAATTACTCTGCAATAATGCCAAAAGAGTCGTTAACTTCAGGGAATATATATGTTGTTATATATTCATCATGTTATTCATTTTTTGAAATAGAATATATATGTTATTCATTTTCCATATACACAAACATAAGTTGTATGGAGCTAGCACACATGAAAATAAAATTAATAAACATCTATATATGTAATGTACTATGAATGACAAGCTCCGAGTTGAGTTCCACAGAAGCACACACCAAACGGCAGTTTGGTGATAGTCATGTAAATGAGGAATTGATAGAGACAAGGCAACCAAGTTCTCAAATTAAACCCCTATTATCCCAAGCTAGGTTTGTTAGCACACAACTCTAGGTCCCCCAACTTGGTCAAGTTCTACATCGTTGTACATGGTACCTTATAGCTATACCCTACCTACTACTACACTTAATTGGTTTCCATGTCTCAAAAGGACAATAGCTTTTCTTATGCATCCATCCCAGATTAGGAAACCCCATTTGTGCTTTATGGGTATGTGCTATTTCACATGGAAGTACTTCATGATATCTAATCTAACATTTGTGCTTTATGGGTATGTACTATACATGCAGAGTGGCAATAGATGAGTCAGGGTAAAGTAGTTTTCATGATTTTTTTAAATAAAATATCTTTAGTTACATTATTTTGTTGAATAATAATAAATTTTGAAAAAAAATAACATTTATATCTTAAAAAAAGTGAGCAATTTATGTTATATTAGTGATATATATATAGTTCAAATTAAATTATAATTTGTACTTGGAGTTGAGTTTGAGCGAGTCAAGCTAAATAAAAAATTCGAACTC
Organism: Carex parvula; assembly: GCA_025461045.1. NCBI lineage: Eukaryota > Viridiplantae > Streptophyta > Magnoliopsida > Poales > Cyperaceae > Carex > Carex parvula. The sequence continues at coordinate 225,371 of JAJGRW010000441.1, read as the reverse complement.
AAGCTCTAGTTTGAACTAGCCATGCAAAAGTCTAGTCAATGAGATAAACTTGAACTAGATGACTTATTTGATGTTGTATTGTGAAGAGAAAATAGTTTCTTAAGAAGGCACATGAAATTAAGAGATTATTCCTTTTGGAAAGTGTGCGTAGCTAATATAGTCTAGCATGTAATAGTTCCAAGTCATTTTAGTGAAGGAATCAATCGATTCTAGATTTCTAGTAGCCTAGTACGGTTCAACTTGAGGAGACCACTCAGAGATGAGAGACTATGAAAATAAGATAGATAGCAAGGATCTAATGTATCTTGTTTTGGTCCCTACATACAGTTCTGTTTTTTGACAATTGTCAAAATATCATGCATGTACTTGGAATTCAATCAAAAAAGTTTAAGTGCATGTATGTAATTAATCTTGAAAACAAAACAAACAAAAAATAAATATCTGGATGAATTAGTAAGAGTAGGACCCAAGAAAGTACTTAAAATTAAAGTGTGACATGAGGTGAATAAAGCCTGCATTTGCATGTCCATCTCTCATCTCTCATCTCTGTTCTTCTCAAGTCTTGAGCCACGTGGAGGAACGCAGAGAAAGGCACGATGAATCCCAGAAGAAATGTACATTTGTAGTATCTAACTATCGAGCTATTTATGGTAAAATAAATGTTGGATTGAGGTACAGATAGAGACTTGATTTCATGGCAGGTCAGTGAATGGTCTTTCAATTGGTCAGTAAAAAGCCGATCTATCCAATCAAATCTTTCTTTTTTTATTTACAGGAACCCCTCCTTGTTGCTTTTTACATGTGAATGTGATCCAACATTTTATTTCTGATACTTCTGGTTATTACCTCCAAGTTAACTACTTAATATATTGCAACAAATTTTTGTCTCGGTTTTCTGGTCTGTTGATTCCCTGATTCCCTCCAAAAGATAACATCCGTGTGATTAGGGATATAGTTATAATCGAATCTGTAAACTTTAACTAATTACCCAATTAAATTCATCTGTTAATTATGATAACTTGATATTAGAGAAATACCCAATTAAATTCATCTGTTAATTATGATAACTTGATACTAGAGAAATACCCAATTAAATTCATCTGTTATGATAACTTGATATTAAGAGTTCAGTAGAAAAAAAAATTTCTACTTATATGCTGGGAAGAATTTTCTAACAAAACTTATTTTTCAGAAAACACACTACAAAAAAAAGTTTCCTCTTGCAAAATATTTAAGGAGGTGCTCTTGCCACTTATAATTTTAATATTTTTAATAAAAAGAAGAGCTCAAATTAACAAAAAAAAAAAATAATAAAAGATTTCAGTTATAAATTTCGAACATGTGTCTTAATTTCTTACAAATGTCAATATTTAAGACTAATTAATTGTGTTAGATGTGATTCTCACTTATCATTTATAATTGGCACTCAGATGTTTCTGATCCTTCCTTCCTCTTCTTCTTTTTGATATTAATTATGATTTTCTAATGGCAGTTATGTGGTGAATGAGTATGTGGCGGCAGTGAGACATCTTTCCTGTGAGATACTTGACATGCTAGCTGAAGGGCTAAAGTTGAGAGACACAAACGCCTTTAGCACACTCCTAAGAGACTTTGAAAGTGACTCTCTTTTGAGAATAAACCACTATCCCCCTTGGAATAAGAATAACAATATTACTAAGAATGGCAACAAATGTGGCGGTGCGCGGATCGGGTTCGGAGAGCATTCTGACCCACAAATTATCAGTGTGCTCCGATCAAATGACGTCGAGGGTTTACAAGTACTGACATCGGGTCAAGGTGGCGACCACGTCTGGGCTCCGGTTGCACCTGATCCGGACGCATTTTTCATCAACATTGGGGATTTATTACAGGTAATGATAAACAACTACTGATTTGGTTCGTATTTAGTTGTAGAAATGGATACTTGTGATTTTATAATGATAAACAACTACTGTACAACACAATTGCAATCTTTCAAAAATATTAAGAAAATAAATGCAGGCCTAGTGTACAGAAATCACTTATTTGTAGCACCTTTCAGCACAGAAGATATGTACACTGACCAGGTTGGGGTAGTTGGAGGCATAGTTGTGCTGGGACAAATGAGAAGTGATGGTGTCAGGTCAGTATCGCAAGATTTGGGTTGGATTGGGATGGTTTTTATTTGGGCTGGGTCCAGCTAGATTTTCATCAAGGACCCAATAGGACAAAACAGTGATGTTCAGGTTGCTTGTACCTGCACGATTCTTTTCCTTCTTTTTGGGCGAAATAATATTTTAAAATGGTTCTTCCTGTCCAGTAAGAGATTTGAAGTGGTTACACAGAGTATTTGCGCTGTTAGAAGCTTTTAATAGATTTCCAACACTTCGGCCGTACCAATAATAATGGCTTTGCAAATTCTCATTTTATTTTAGGCAATGACAAATGGAAGGTTATTGAGTGTGAGGCATAGAGCAATGGCAAATTCTTACAAGGAAAGGCAGTCAATAATCTTCTTTGGAGCACCACCATTGCACTCCTTAATATCTCCACTGCCTGATATGGTCTCTCCAGTAAATCCTCGCAAGTACAACCCGTTCACTTGGTCCGAATACAAGAAAACCATGTACCAGCTCAGGCTGAGTCATAATCGACTCGATCTGTTTCGAGCTGATGAGCCCCTGGAAATCAAGGCTTTGGACTAAAAATACAAAGTTTGTTCCATTTACCCGACCTTAATTTGTATATTATTATTTTTTCTTTTTCATGTTCTTTTTAGTTGGATTAGATGTTGATCTGTTAGAAACTTAGAATGGTGTGGGGATTGGGCTTTGCTTGCGCCGCCCCCACAACTTTTGGGCTTTTGAGCGTTAGAGAACTAGTTTTAGAGGTTATGAAATTATCTAGTACTATGATTGTAGCTCTTGAGAAATTATGTATATTTTGCTCTTAGAATTATATATATATTATTAGGATTCCCCATTAAAACCCCTCTCTATCGCTCTTAGAATTATGTAAATTTTGCTCGTATGTCAAGAATATTATCTGCATACTTGCAAGAATAAGACCCAGCAAGCCTCAACATGTACATCACGAATCCATTGACTAAAAACAATACAAGCAACAAGTCATTAAAAAAAAAGTTACATAGGTTTTCTTATTTTGTTAAGTTATTATAAGTTTAATCTCACCAGAGGTATTTGTCAGCTTAACCTAAAATAGTTGACAGACTGGCTTTGAAAAACAAATTTGTACCATTGATTCTATTTTACATCACGAGCCAAGCTGTTACATTCCAAATTTTGAATACCTTTTGAGTTTGTTTTGGGACCTTCATTGTCCAACTATATTAGAAATATATTGATACGAATTCTATCCGTCCCTTTGATTCTTTCAGAAAAACATTATTTCAATCAAGGACATTGATGGTGCTTGAATATTTCAATTTTATATCGTTTGCAATTCCCAGCGTCAAGCGCCCCGGTACCAAACAGAAACATCTATACGAAAAACTAGTAAATACCATCCAGACTAAAATAAGACAGTCAAAACTCTTAAAAGGAATCTCAATTCATTAACTCACAAATTTATTAGCAGTTACATCAATCTTTTAAGTCTATTACACGACAATAAATCCCCTATGACCATAGTAGACCTATGGCTGAAGCTCGACAAAAAATAACGAGCTCAAGCCACTCAAATAGAAATTGCTGAAACAATGATATCAATTTTTCCTAAACATGGTTCCATTTTTTCACTAATAAACCAAAATGGAACCCTTTTGTTAGACCTATTCTATTAATATACAGGTATCAATAAATTTCATTCCAACCCTATTCTCTCCTGAACATTACAAAAAACCTCTCGCCAACAATTGCAGTGCTGGATTTGAAGTTCATGCTAATCATAGTCAGTACCACTAAGCATCAGAATGATTGGTATTAGGATTTTTCTGATCAAGTTAGGGGAAACTCATGGAAGCATGTTCCGGTACATTCCAATTAGCAAGGTATTGTGGCAAAGAGGTAAGGTATTGTGGCAAAGAGGTTCAAAGAATATCAAGAAATAAAGGGTTGCAAATGCCAATTTGCATAAAAATTACTCTAGGCACGTTTTCCCAGAAGTTGTGATTTGGCAGTCTGGCGGGAGCACCTGGTACGGCCATTGTGGCTGAGACGACAAGCACAACCTTCGAGAAGCTCATTATCTTCTTCAAAGGTGAGAATTGATGCCAGTTCAGGCTTTTCAAGTAATAATTTAGAGGTCAGGAAACCAGCAATAGTCCAAGTCTGGTATAGCCGAGACTGCTTACCAACAAACCGACCAGTAGGTGTGTCATAGTACTCGGGCCAGTTATCATCTAGTAGTCTCTTCTCGGCTGTTGAGATGGCCCTTTGGGCCAGGTCGGGTCGGCCCATCTTGATGCATGCCAGTGTGAACTGAATCAAAGAATATTGCAAAATATTTCAATAAGGGTGTATCCTTATTCAGCATCAGGTTATGGATGTCCAAAGTTTACAAATTTGAGAAAACCAAAAAGAATGCAAAATCAGAAGAATTTTAGTGCATTTACAATACAAGCTAGATAAAGTTCACTTCGTGAAGACACAGAGAGAGAGAGAGAGAGAGAGAGGGAACTTGGTAGCCACTACCAAGTATTTTAAAAAAAAAACAGAGAGAGAGACAGAGGGAGAGACTACCTGCCAAAGGAGAGTAGGCCATGAGCCTCCATTGTGATATGACCAAGGGCTGCAGAAAAACAAAAGAACCTCAGTTTCTAAAGGGATACATCTGAATTATGAGATTTTCACCCCATATTTGAATAGAGCAAAAAAATAAGACGAAACAAGTACAGATATACATACAAAATAGTAAAAGAACTTAAGAGAGAGCTTACGTGTTTTTGGGGTCACTACCAGTAATGATACGCCACTCATCAGACTCCAAGGCTGGGTATGAGATTTTCAAGGGCATGGTACCGATTAGGTCGTCCCATTTCTCTTCTATGAGAGAGAGAATACCCTCGGCTTGTTTTGGAGTCGTCAGAGAAGAAACTATGGCCCAAAGGTTGCCCAGAGAGAAGAACCTGAAGTCCATATGGGCCGGTTGCACATTCCCTGCAACAGTTTTAGCCCACATTAGATACAAGCAGAGATAGTACATATCATACTGCTATAACGGTAGTGGTGTTACAGTACAGGTGTTGGAATCATATGGTGCTGATATCAAATAGTATTATACTTAATACCATGCTGCTAATAGCACTAAGTGACTTTAACCTGCTCATGACTCCACGGTACTGCTTCAGTATCATGCCAGGTCAGATATTAAAAAACAAAAGTACCAAATATGTCCTTCAGAAAGTGTAATTACCAATGAGATAACCCCCTCTATCAGGTATCCAATCAACGAGCCAATCTGGTATCTGCTCTGGGTATATGTTGAACTTGTTTGTCGCATTTTGGGAGTATTCTTCGGTTTTATACCTGTAGATCTCGTTTAATTTTTGGAGATCAACCCAATAATATTCCCTGATGTGGAAAGATAAAGCGCTTAGTCGGTTTTTAATAGCGCGAACTAGGTCTGCTGATCCTTCATTAAACGTCAGCATTTCTCTAGCACATCTCAGGGCAGAGTAGAACAGTGACTGGCAAAAAGTAAATGAAACAACATATTAACTAAAGATCAAACTAAAAAGAAAAATTTAAGAGTCATATCTCTGCTTCAATTGCTCAACAAATTTTCAGTTAAGAAGGTAACAGTATACCTGGATCTCAAGGGGATGGCCATGGATACCCATTCGGCGGTCAATCATGCATGAGCCATCAGTGACCAACAAAGTAGGAAACATGTCAAATCCGTCAGAGAGACACAATTTTAGAATTAACTTAATTCCTGTCTGAACATCAACTCTCTCTAGCAGTGAAAAATCTCCTGTTATCTTTCCATATGCTCTCAGGAGAATTATCCACCATAAACCTGAAATGTTACAAATTATAAAATATAGCTAAATTAAGTAACCCATATAGCCCCACAAAGGATGCACAACTGACCCCACAGTCTTCCTCTATCTAGGAATAGAGAAGGTCAGTTTGGCGTTTTAGTCTGAAAGCTGTTCAACTTTCTCGCAGAATTGGGGTACTTATTTCATCTTGCAAGGATGCAAGGGGTATATACTTAAAATCTTTGCAAGATGAAACAATTGTTTGAGAGGTGTTTCTGCAATTTTCTGGGTTTGGAAAAGAAACCTGACTATTTGGATGGTTTTATTTTGTCTTTGTTACTGCTTTGCTGGATTAATATTATACTGAATCATAGTATCCTTGAACCTCTGTTTTTGCATCTATGCCCCCGAGTGTTTTACAGAAAAAACAAGAGGTGATTGACATGAAATTGACAACGTATTGATCGAGGCCTTTGGATTTATTGACATGATATGATGATGTGTTGACCAAAGCTTTTAGAGCCAAGTGTCTCATACCTTACGAGTACCAGTACCACTCAAGTCTTTTACTGGTAAGGAACACAAATTGGTAGCTAAAAGATTCAGATATGTGATATATATAAGTACCAGAATCAACAGGTGCAACACGACCAATAGCTGACTCGCCGAAATCAGGGTCTAGAACCTCTTCTTCCCCACTAGCATTTCCATCAATTGGTGCAGCACGAACCTTAAAGCTGGCGGGCATGAGCCCTTGACCCGGGCTGTGGCAATCCACTGTCTTTTCCCAGCTCTGATTAAAAAATTTAACAATTATATACTTGTATTGCTAAAAGTAGAGTAGTTACATTTTATTAATAGTATAGTACCAATCGTCCCAAATAATATAGGGCCCATAAATTGAGTCTTTACAACAATCACCTGCAATTGAAGGGTGTGAAGCAAGAAATTTCGCACAATCTCTGTATCCCCTTTTAACAAAAAGGCAAGAGCTGAAGGCATAAAATCCCTAATGAAAACCTGATCATAATTCAATAGCTCTCCCTTAAATGCACCCGCATCAGCTGCTGCAACTGTCCCCACTGGCTTCCCACAGTAGTTGACCACCGCCCGGTTCAGCAATTTCCAGGCTTCTCTCTCAGCCACTGTCTCGGTGCGCGGAGTTGGCTCATGGCGCACCGGATTCACAGTTCTGGATTTCTCAGGGAAAGGTAAGAGCGGTGAGATCTCTAGGGGCTTCAATTCATGTAAAAGTATTGGGGTTGGTAAGCCGGTGCTGGGAACCGGATCTAAGGTCGGATGGAGTGGCTGGGCAGTAGATGCAGCCTGTGCTACCACCTCGTACCGGTTTGGGTATTTTCGGGATTTAGAGAAATGGTAGGGGTACTTTGGGAAGCTTTGCGAGAGGAGGAGGTGGGAACAACACGGACGGATGGTGGATGTAATCGCCATGGCTGAGTGCCGTTTGAGGGACTCGAGTACAGAAATGAAGCAAAAGGCAAGGATTTCTCTGTAATAATCCTAATTGGGAAAGTGGGAAAGAAGGAGAAAGTGAATTGGACAAGGGTTGAAAATGTAAATTTTTGTTAGGTGAGATTCGAAGAAGGTTGCTTCGCAATTGCTAATTGGTAAAGATGGAGTTGATAACACGCTTGGACGGTCGGGTTTGGTTATGATGGTTATTATAGAAAAAGATCGAAGAAGGAAAGTACAACTTAGGTGAACATACTTTATAGAAACTGGTATAGCGAATTAGTATTCTATTGTCAAATGACCCGAAGTATAAATCTCATAATATGATAGATTCAGAAACAGTGAGCTTAAGAAAAGAAGAGGAAAGTGACAGACGGCGACTGGCCGCATAAGTTAAAATTTCGTTGGTTTGAAAAAACTAACGGTTGAATAGTAAACACAGCTCTTTGTCTGACCAAAATGTGTCTGGCGAAGGGCTTGAATTACATGAGAAGTTGTGCACTTAGCGAAGAATCCTCTTTGGAAAAACAATCCCGACGTTGGGGTAAATTAGTCATTTTAAATATCTAGCTCTGCTAATGATCACGTGAAAAGCACCGACCCTGTAACGGACCACGATGCTAGCGCTGTCACGGCATGTCCCGCTATTATCGCCATATGTTGCATATTCTAATCGTATCCGATTATTTAATATCTGACGGTAGTCTGGTGTCTGATACGGATAAGATGTCGCGTCTTAATTTACCGAAAGTACCGCGATATATTGGTTTCTTCCGTCCAGATAAAATCTCACGGTTGAGACTAACCATAGTCATGTGGATAAGGCGAAGATTTTTATGACCTTTTCCAGCTTTTTTTAGGAAAAGCGTAAAGTAATGACTATGAGCTGCCCACCGCGTCCCCAACATGCGAGTTTTCTTATTGGATGCTTTGTGTATTCAGCAACCAGCCTCTTCATGACACGTGTCCTGATGGCGACAAATTTAGAACTTGCGTAAAAATCTTTTCTGAAAGAAATAAAACCCGTTTAACATTTCTCCCCTCTGACGGGATTGCTATATATTATATATCCTTCAATCCTTGTCTGTGCTTCGGTTTGAGAGATAATATATGAGAAGGGATTACTGATTTATTTTTGTTATATTTAGTAAAAAATTAAACAGTTCAACGAATTAAAATAAAAATAATGCAAAACTAAATCTATAACCATGTTACAAGAGTCAAGATATATAATAGTCTAACAATCAAATTCATGTAATCTAAATATTATTTGATGGTGAAATATCATTAATTTCAAACTGTTGAAATTATAAGTTGTTTGATATATGATAAGATAAATTGTATATTAATTATTAAATCTTATCATATTTTACTGATATAATTATAAATAATATAGATAATGCATGTGTGATGATTAAAATTTAACCTTTATTTTTTTTAAATTGTCAAAATAAATAACTTGTGTATTGCAATATTAGTAAATAAATAGTTATGCATTGCAATATTAGTAAAATATTTATGTATTGCAATATTAGTTATAGCTATGTATTGCAATATTAGTAAAAAAAAGTTATCCACGCCCTCATCTCATATGTGTTTGCACTTCTATAAAAAGTATTTATACGTCACAGTAAAAGTTTTATATCATTAAGTTACTAGAAATAAAAATTTCAAAAGCTGTATTTATACTTGGTCAGCAAAATTCTTAACTTGATTCTTATAATTATATAGAAAAAAATAATAATAAACACTTTATACTAGTTATAAACACTTCATAAGTCGCGTAAAAATAACTTATATTATATGTATACACTTTCGGGGTGCGGAACATGAGGTGCGAGAATAATTTCTCATTTGTCGGTTTTTGAAATAGTCTTAATTTTTTTACTTTTGATATATTCACGGCCGCGTCCTTATTATTCTCAATTTCTTTTTTATAATGTTATATTCTTAACTATCCGTCAACGAAGGCTCCTAATTAATTATAACTTGTGAGGTTAATTTGTGTGGTCAAAATATGATGAGTAGTATGCAGAATCAGAGTCAGATTTTTGAACTATTGGAGTCAAATATATATGGGGACCAATCATTTAATTTTTTTTTTTTTGCAGAAAAGGAATCAATTTTACAATACCATCACATTTTATTATAAATTATATAAAAAATCACACATAATTATAAAAATAAAATTAAAAAAATGAGGCTCAATTGACCTTCATTGATTCAACGTTAATTTGCCTCTGAGTCATAGTATTACAGTCAGTATTACCTTTTAGATAGTGAAACAATTTGGTACGTAAACTTATACAGACAGTTATTTAAATTTAAATTGATTATTGTTCATATTTAACATCATAGGTAAGTATTCAACCAAGCAGTTCGGAGTTTTGACATGAATATTTGACACAGTATAAATATATACAATTATAATGCACACGAACGATCAATGTGACAATATAAATACTAAATTGTGCAAGTATGAACACTAAAATATTTTTTTTTGTAAACAAAAATTAAATATCTAAAGTTTATTAACAAGAACAATGAACATAAAACTGACATCACATGAAAAAAATATCCTTCTTAACACCACAATATTCCGATTATAAACACCTAGGGCCTCCGTTATTAAGTCCAAATAGTTTGAATTTTAATTATAATTAAGAACAATAAATTTGAAATTGACACTATCAATCCCAAAAATTACTGTATTAATACATGTAGCTAGTAATATTTGTTAACACCGAACGTTGAAGTATTAATTATACAAAAGAATTAATGATAATAGACATGTTAAATTAATTGTGCATCTCGGTTATCTTACTGGGCAATTAACTTGTTTCTTAAATCATTAATATAATGCCTTAATTTCATCAGTAGCAGACTAGCAGTTCCATGATCAACGGGACCAAATTCAAGAATGTCTTCAACTTCAATTATAGGACCCAGTTGCAGACACAATCAATTAATTTTTCGCCTAGTCGCAGTCCAAGTTCTCTTTTCGCTCCCTCTTACCCACACTGCGTGTTGATGTTATCCACAAGGCATTCCAAGTCGAAATCCTCAGTCGCGTTGAACGCAAAACACCATCCTTCAGTCTGGACTCTGGACCTACTCCCCACAAAAACCAACCACAAAACCAGAAACTGGAAACTAATTACGGGCTTTTCTCTTGCCGTGGGGCCCACTATTTCCAAAGCCAACGTGTCAGAGAAAATATTACGTGGTCTCTCCACGACGGATGATGTGGTCTGGGCCCCGCACCTGTTGCTGGTCCCGCTTTTCCCTCCATGGAGTTCTCTTCTCTACTTTTACAGGGACAAATATCCTCTCCGGTACCCTAAAAGATTCCCTGCACTTTACGGTTTGAGATTAACTCCCAGCCGCTTTGGGATTCGGGCGGACGGAGGGGGCAGAATTTTTGGGCTTTGAGATTCGTTCCAAGTTAAAAAGAACGGTCTAGATCAAGTAATTGTAAAAGATTCCCTATTACGGTACCGGAGGTGATGTGAATTCACTTTTGGGCAAAGTGTCAAGCCGTGACTCCCACGAGGCACCTCTCATGTGGCCAAGGTACAAGTTCAATACTCACCACATACAAGTCCGCACAGCTAATTAATGAATTTTTCACATTTGTTTTTCTAGAAAGGAATTTTTCACATTTAATTTGTCACATACAGAAATGGATACATCCGCGTGGGAGCTACAATTCTATGTTCAAATTTGGTGGTTGTGTTGCACATTGGACTATCCCGTCTTCGTACCAAAAGCGGAATTTGAATATTTGATGTATACTCCTCAAAATTTTCAAAATTATGTATTCCCCCCTCTAAAATTTGTAATACCATATTTATCCTTCTAAATCTCAAAAAGTCACAAATTCACTCATTTCATTTTGTTGTCTTTTGTATTAAAACTCATTTTAAATTTAATAAGTACCCATTTTATTCATTATAAAAAAATATGTAGGTTGTTTAAGAAAAAAAATCAGTTTTCTAATTAGTCAGTTTCGAGGACAAATAGAGTTTTTTTTTTTTTAATTCTAACACATACACAATGACATCATGGTATAAGCTTTTGTAAGTGTGAAACGCTCTCTAGGAAACCTACCAATTGCAAGACTAATATTTTTCTTAAACATGCTACACATTTTTTATTTTTTAATAAAAAATAAAATAAGTACTTTATAAATTTAAAATGAGTTTTAATGAAAAACACAATCAAATGAGTAAATTTGTGAGTTTTTGAGATTTAGAACAGTAAATATGATATTATAAATTTTAGACGGGGGAATACATAATTTTAAAGTTTTTGAGGAGTATACGTAAATTGTCCCTGCCAAAAAATAGTCACAAAAGTTTTTGAGGACTATAGCAATATATGTGAAGCAGTACAATTTTGATCCTACTTCTTGTATTAAGTCAGACGAGTTTTATTAGCAAGCATTTTGTAATTTTCTTTAACAAGAACCACTCACAGGAGGGACGACAATGTCTCTTAATTTACATTCACGATACTTTAACCGACTTCATATTTTTTTTAGTTCTCAATTTTTAAGTTTGCCGAGCATCTTCATTCTATAAATTATTGAATTTCTAATCTGATATGGTGATTTTTATTTCAATTTCAGAGATGTACCTCAGTTTTTTATTTATAAATTATTAGACACAGTTTTTTTATTAAGAAAACGTTTCTAATCACCATGCTGGCGAAACAATTCGCTCAAATTCTTTCTTCTATGTTTCTGTGCTACTCTCTCTTTCTTCTAACAGAAACTCTAAAATTAATTTTAAGATTTTGAAAGTTTAGAAATTAAAAGAAGTTCTAATTTCTGAACAGTGGTTGATAATTATTTAGAAATTCATTTCAATTGTTGGGATAGAGATGCTCTTAGTGTCCATGTATTTAATTGAGAGGGTTGACACACATTTTTATCTCAAAAATATTTTTTTTATAAAAAAATTCAGTCAAATATATGAAACTAGAATAAAATAATAGTATCTTCTTAGTTTATTGTTATTATTGTTATAAATTTACCATTAATTATCATCGTACGTCGTCATCATCAGTTAATTTTATTATTGTAATTATTGTTCCACCATTTCATAATGTCAACTAGTAGTTATAAACTATCTTTTTCAATCTTATGAATATTGAAAAATAACTAATCAATCTCCACAGTCTATGTTTTCATCAAATGGATAGTAATTGTTTTACTCTTTAGTATTGATGATAACAGATTCTTTCTTCTCTCTCTGTCATGGAACCGAATCTCCTGTTCACGGGTGGCATGAATCCATCCATTATTTGAACGGTGTCATAATTGAAGTATGATTGTGTCTTTTCAAAATTTAATTACTCGATCAGTGTGGTGTTTTAATTATGATTGGCTAGCTAGATTATAAATAGATGAACAGATGAACCATGTTAGCATGAATTTTCTGCTCACTTGTGGGCAGGAGGTTAATTAGGTTCCCTCCGTCATACCTCTTCTCTGCTGCATGAATCTGTTTCCTCCCTGTTCGTTGTTTCTCTCATCATTGTATGCGTGAGTCGTCTCTCTCACTTTCCTGTGTGTCACCTTGATCAGAGGATAGCTCCCTCCTGGAGCCCGAGCCTTGAGGTGGTCAAGACTGGCGAACGACAGCGACGCGTCGCAACAGACGAGTGCCAAATTGATCCCAAAACGTTGTTTTTATTTCAAGTCTAACACACAAGAGAAAAGTTTAAAAGACCAGCGTGACAATGTGTCCGTTACAATTAAACCCTAACACATAATGTTAACACGTACATTAAAGGAAAAAAAATTCACTTAAATTTCATGAATTCCATAACGATGTCCAGATTTAAAGAAAAGAGGAACTTTATTACTAAACTCATTTAAGCATATATACAGATAATTTGCCTCCATCATAGCAGAGTACAATTAATCTCGCAGCCTTGAAATTCCCAAATTTGCACAAATGACATTGATGCCCCTGAATTTAGGCTGTCGTTTGCTTCAAACTCCTTCGTTCCATCTATCTCTCCAAATCGAAAGGGAGAAAGACTCAGTCGACGAAGTAAATATAGGAGCAAGAATTTTGCGCATAAAGAGGGAAGAGGTCTGTCGGAGGGAGAAGAGAAAATTGTGAACGACGTTATGGAAGAACAAAGCAATTACTATCCATTAGATTATATAAACAGTAGAGATTGATCGACTCAAAAAGTTAGCTATTGATATGAACTCGCTTTTAACCAACTACGTACGCAAATAATAATGTGTAATTCAATTCTCGTCAATTTTAATATGGTTCATATGTAGTACGGTAAAAAAATGGGGTGTTGGGGGAAATGATTGGTGGGGGTTGGTTAAAGGTGTTGGTTAACATGTTCTTTAAAATCAGTTTGGTAGGTCATGTTATGTTGCACGATGGCATTTTGGTTGAATAATCAATAGATAAACATCTTATGTGCAATTAAAGCAGCCTTACATATGAGGAGGGATCCACTTATAACAAATTTGAGTTACAACAAAGTTACAACATTTATTTTTTTCATTTTCAAAGTCCAAATCGTCGATCCAACCGTTCAACATGATCTCCACAATAAAATATACTTGCAGATCAAATTTTACATTTTTTTGAATTTTTTTACTATTTATTAAGTATTTTACAAAAAATAGCCATACTTAGACCATTGAATTTTGTACCCATCTTAATAAATAGTAAAAAAATTCAAAAAAATATAAAATTTGATCTGCAAGTACATTTTATTTAGATGATCATGTTGAACGGTTTGGATCGACGATTTGGACTTTGAAAATGAAAAAAATAAATGTTGTAACTTTGTTGTAACTCAAATTTGTTGTAAGTGGATCCCTCCTCTCTCTCTCTATATATATATCATATCTAAAAGATTTTAATAATGTGAAAAGACTAATTTTGGATGTTGCAATAAAAAAATTAACTTTATTTATTGCAATATCCAAAATTAGCTTCTTCATTCTTTCACTTTATATGAAGAATGTTCTCTCTCCACTTCCCATGAAAAAACAAATTGTACATTTGCTATTTTTTTTTACTATTTTTTCGAATAGAGAAAAAAATCATCGGTTTTAAGGATTCTTAATCGTCTAATAAAATATTAAAAAGTTTGTGACAAATAATCCTAAAAACATACAAAATTTACATGTAGATCGAAATTATTGAATTGTCGAATGACTAGTTGAATCTCAAAAATTAAAATTTCAAGCCGAAGAGTCGGTCTATCTATATTTACACATGACACCTTGTTTGGATGGAGAGCAAAGGAAGGGAGGGAATGGAAAGAAAATAAAACTTTCAGTCGAATCGTGTTTGGTTGACAAAATTATGTCGGAGGTGAAGGGTACAGGAGGTGACAGGTTTAACCTTGTATCGTTATAATCAATAGAATCGGTTTCCCTCCCGATTTGGGGTGTAATGGATGGAAAGAAATTTTGTTGCAAATATTTTTAGAACAAAAAACACAAATGTCCAACCCTATATCTTACCTATATAATTTCATACAAGTTTTCTGTCACAAACCTACAACAATCACCGAATTTCTCATTAACCTTATAAATTTTAATCAACCAAACAAGAAATAAGACGGAAAGGAAAGTTAAATTTATTTTCCCTCATTAATCATTCAAACACAAAGAAGTTAAATATGTTAATCTTCCTTTCTATTCCATTCTATTCCCTTTTATTCTTCACCTCTCCTTCCTTCCTCTACTCTCCATCCAAACAAGGTGTTAGAAGATGGGTGACAAATTTGGTCTATCAAGAATAAGATAGTTACTTTCGATGTCATTCCCTCCCTTTCAGTTTTATTTTCTGGAGCGAATAACCTTCTGACTTTGTCCTCACCCTCCCTTCCCCTCCCTTCCGTTCCACTCAACTGGAACACTTCCTTAGTGAAATGCATTTATGACATATTGCGTATATATTTTAATCTGCATACAAAATTATAATTTATTTTAATATTATTTTTTGACGTCAGAACAGCGAGAGTCGTCAAACAACTAGAGAGAATGAAAAATTAAATACCCTTTAATAATATGAGACTTGAGATCTAATTCTGCGCAATAAATTTCTTAAGCAAATCCGGTTCATTGGTTTACTAAAATCCATACAAACACAATTTTAAAAAACTTCCGTACAAATTTCCAGCACTGGATGTAGAAAAATCCATGACATGTGCGTCGGTCATATGTGTTCCATATTGTGATTGTTCGCGTAAGTCTTCTTTGAAAAATTGACATGCACAGACAGGGGCGGGTCCAGAATTTATGTCAGGATAGGACACTAATTGGGTTCAAATAGCTAATCGGATTCAAATTCATTAACTAATCGGATATTAAATAAAAAAATAATATTTAGAGGAAGAGTTGATGACCTTTCTTTGAAAGATGTACTATCTGTATTATAACAAATACCAATAAGCTTATATAAAAAAAAAAATCAGTTCAATACTGGTAAAATGGGACCCCAGTTAATAATTCCTTCAAGTTATCTTAGGTTTTTTTAATGAGTAGCATATATTAAATAACAAAATCATTATTTCTATAAATTTTATTTCTAACTTCGCATGGTATAATAGCCATAGAACTAGCACAAGTCAGTATCAGCTTTTTACTAGCAAACTAGTATCAGAAATAAAACTCAAAACCTCCACTTGTAGGCAAACTAGTATCAGTTTTTTTACCAACAGGTGGATTGTAATCTAATTTGTAAAGCTAAATTTATAATTATGAGGCAAAAAAAATAAGGTACAAGGAGAAAATTTTCCAATTCATTGCTCATTGTAGCTTTTGTTTTTGCGTGAGGGCGGAGAGAATGTCCAAATTCCAAGTGTGAGCGACCGTCAACTAGGTTTTTTCTTTTGTTTTTGCTCTCTGAACTCAAGCGAAGAGCAAAAGGAAGGGACAAAGGGTTAAGTTTTTTGCTCTCTGACTTTTTTTTTTCTCCAGGCGTTACAAAGTCATTTTTTTTTTCTTCCGAATCGAGCCAATTGCTCTCTGACTCTAGGGCTTAATTCTAAAGTTCTATGTCTTTTTTTCCTCACGCGAGCCAACCGCACCGCACGAAGTCTTTTTTTTTATTCCTGCTGACTCTGCGTAGCGAACTAGGGATCAACTATTTTTTTGTATTTTGTTGAAGCGAAGCAGAGGACGGGCACGAGCTTCTATTTTCACTGGGCCAATTACTTTTAATGGACGGACATGCTTCTATTTTATTATTTTCTGAGTCAGGGTTGGACACAGTTTCGGATCAAGGGTAAGCACACTTGAAAATTTACACTAGATCAAAATATTTTTTCAAATCCAAGGGTAGACAAGTGCCTACCCCTGAACCATAGTGGATCTGTTAATGGGCACAGACAAACTGACCTTGTAACAATACGGCATAAAGTGTGACCATGCGAGTCACGCATGATCAAGATCATTAGATCTTGATCAAATAGTAAATCTTAAATAAATTAACTTAAATTATGCAAAAAAATTAAGTGTAACCAAACACAATAAAAGTAACCAGTCACGTTTGAACATGACACATGTGATCTCAGCGTAACTAACGTATTGTGACTATTCATGTTCTGTGAACGTTTTTCCGAATTCAATTACAACACATAAAATTCTAACTTAATCACAACACAACACATAAAAATATGACTTAATCACAACACAACAGTCAGCACAGATATTACCTCAGATGAGGATCAGTACAGTAATATGGAGTCCGGCTACTATAACACTAGTGTTATTTCAAATTAAATAACACCACATCTTAAACCATTGGATCTGCTTTAATATTCGTGCAAGACACTAGTGTCATTCTAGCCCTATCTTGTGCACGAATATTAAAGCAGATCCAATGATTTAAGATGTGGTGTTATTTAGTTTGAAATGACACTAGTGTTATAATAGCCGGACTCAGGAATATGGACGGACAAATTAATGCAGGAATCTTTCGAACCAACCCATTTTGGGCTCTAAAATGATAGTAGGCCAGGTAGGGCCCATAATGCCTTCCCTTCTCATTTCTAATCACAGGGTCCGAGTCCAGAGTGCAGACCCAACCCAATGTCGGTGCACCGTGCACTAGAAAAAGTAGAGAACATATTTTACCGTCGTTCTTCTTCATCCTGCCTCTCCTTTTCTCAATCTACAAGACACAACGCTGCTACAACCTCCTCATTTCGCCTTGATCAACCTACTGAACCTCTTTTGATCCGTCTCCTTGCTGTATCTCTTCCCTGTCCATATCCTCGATTTACGGTGATTGGTTTATTCGGACACGCCACGTGGCCTATTGTGAGTTACTTACACGCGAATCCGTCTCGGACAATCACCGGCTAGTCGTCCTGTAGGTAAGATAACCCAACTCTGGCAGCATCACTTTTAACTTCTAGGTTTAAATTTTGTTAGAAATGGATCCTAGTTGTGTAGTTAACGAATTTACTTTGTTTTGATACGTGGTTATTTGGGAATTTGGAATGTCAAATATTGAATTGAACTTAATTATGACTTAATGTTTAAGTCCCAATCTCTCAATTGTCCTCTTAACTGTTCTAAGACTTGAGGTCAGCTAGGTCAAGGAAGCTCAAATAGGAAGCTTAATTACATAATCTACAATTTGCATTGACCACAACCTGAAAATTTGTTTAAAAGTTCAGCATATCAGTAAAGAAGGCAATTAATCATCTTTTGATTTTGTTGTACCAAGAGGATCAACATACAATGTTCTTTTCGGGGGACTCATCGACAAGAAAACGTGTGGATTTAGGAGGGAGAAGCTCAAAGGAGAGAGACCGTCAGGTGTTATTAGAACAGACTCGGCTCGAGAGAAAGAAAAGACAAAACTTGAGACAGCAAATCTCAGCTGCAACCAGAATTCAGGTATGTATTGGTAGTACTGATGGTAAACCTATTTGGGGTTATTTTGTCCATTCCTGACACTTTAATTATCAATTTAGCTTTCAGTAAACTTTGACTAAGTTTTGGGTTGGCACCAATGATTACAGTTGATTTTAGTGGTTTCTACTGTATCAGTACACATGTAACTAGCTTTCGGGCTTTGATTGATTTTTTTTTTTTTTGTAATTTTAATTTGGCAATTGGGGGCCAAGGTGCCAGTTTGTTGGTGTATGACCGTCATTGAAGCTGTTAGCTAGTTGAAATGTTTAAGATGAGATAATTTCGAAGCACCAATGCTGTTTAAGATATTTGTTTGCATCTCGTTGTACTGAACAACTGATAAACTATGGTGTCAGTGCAACGTATGTTATTGGCTAGACGTAGTATGATATAAAATACGCCTGATAGTTAATAGTTTGGACTGATTAGTGTATTGTACTAGTATTAGTTTTTTCATTGAAAATTATAAGGGAAATTGACTATAATATGGGGTACAGAAATGCTTCAGAGGAAGAAAAGACACAGAGAAGGCACGCTTGAAGGTCAAGGAGCAATTTTTTGTCACATATGGGGCCCAGTGTCAGAAAGCAGATCAGTAATGCACTACCTCAACCTTTTTGCAATTTTTAATATTTTATAGAGTTAGTATAACTTTAAATAAATACGAGCCACTGTTTTGTTTTGAGCTTGTTTGGGGCTGCAAAAAAACATTACAAATAAAATCTTATACTTATGTTGTTTGGTTCCATATCTTTATACCAATTTTTATGCAGTCCTAACAGGAACCTATTAGTTGATATTGTTCTGACTGGGTGTAGCGAATGGCTGTGAATGTCAATGGTAGCCTTGTATAGTACAATAAAATATTCCATTTTTGGGTCTTTAATTATGATTATTCCTCCATCATTTTTGGTTAGGACTTGGTACAACATCAGTAGAATGCCTGTCATAGCCTGTCCAATGACTCTGTTGGCTGTTCTGAGATGTCCATTCACTCTTTAGCTTTGCAGTTACCCAAAAATGCAATATTAAAGAGTTCACCGAAATTGTATTGACTATTGGAAGCTACTCCCTAGATTCTGAAATTTAATTTTTACTAGTATATTTAGTAAAATATCTTTAATATCGAATCATTGCTTTTGTCTGTAACAATTCTATCTGTACTTGTTTTTGCGATCAACTTAGCTGATTAGGAGTTTGTATATACCAGGGGTTGCTTTGGTCCTGAGTCTACATTTCTTCGCGATCTTCTCTTCTTTGTAAATGTCACTAATAATGAGGATAACACTGTTCTTCTAGAAGTATCCAATTTTATCCTCAATTATGCACGGAATTTTGGTAAGTCCGAAAAGCTCTTTTGTCAGTCAAGAACTTGATTGGATTTCTAATGGAAAGCATCGGCCTTCTTATTTAAGATAAGAACTTGGAGCGGACAATAATCACGAACTTGTGTTGCGCTGTACAGATGTTGCCTAGAGTACCCTTATAGACATGTATTGGTAAAGGTCTCGAGACATGGCATATGCATAAGTTGTTAGGTCTTGCCTTGGAAATGTCCATTAGTTTTTTCTTATTCCTCGCGAACTACTTCATCTAATCTGCATTTTCATTGTAACTTTTTATATGACATATCTTATAGAGAAAGCCCATCATCTTCTGATTATTATTTTTTATTTTTGGTATGAACTGAATAAATAATAAAGAGTTACAGTGCAAAAAATGTTATATTTTAGTATTATGGAAAGTTGTGGTATTGACGCTGAGTTGAGCAGTAAATTTTTAATTTTATTTTTGCACATGTATTGTTGTTTAAGGTCCTGTTTACTAATGGTTTGAGGGATATCTCATCTGCATAGTTCATGGAACATTTCTATATTCATAAAACTGAAAGAATATCATATTTCCTTTGGAGTGGGTATCACTTTGTAGAATATATATACAATTATCTTCCTTGATTTATTGTGTCAATTACTATTGTTTTATATTTGTGTGTGTATGCACATTGTAGGAAATATTGCTAAACTGTTTAGTGGCAGCGACTACTTATCAAATCGAGCTATTGTTGAGCATAGGTTGAAGAAGCTCACTTTTGTTTGTCTGCAAGCTGTATACCAAAATAGGTACGTGATGTCTCTCTACAATTTTCAATACGGTACAAATTATGGTCTCTCTACAATCCGGTTAAGTCCAATCACATCAGTCTGATTTGGACGAGCTCTAGTTTCTTGATCGTGCTTCTTTTTCAAGTTCCAACTTCAAAAACAGTTTTCTTATACCGACCACTATGGAATTGGAACCCACACTGCTTTTGGTCACTAGTGTAAAAATTTTAATCTGCCTTTTTCATTTTGTACTTGGCCTAACAGGTAATTATCAAGTCTTACACAGTAATGTTATGCTGTTCTGTGCGATTATTGAGATTTACATTAGGTATGTTTGATTGTACAGAACAAGGTGGAAGGGCCAACTTTTGATGCAATCTAACTACTCTTCAATGCCTGCAATTGTTTTACTAGAGACAGTGCGCTGTTTGGTAAATAATGATCTTCCTTGGGCATCTGAGGTGATGCGATCTCTCCATACCAAGAAGGTTTTCTCTCTCTTACGTGGCATTATCCTTGAAGGGTTGGTGAGTGACTAATTTAAATTCCAAATCTTGTGATCAATTTGCAACTGTATCTTAATTTTTGTACAATTTGATGCTGAACTCTGAGGTTCAATTTGTATTTCTTAAATCTTGAAATTGTAGGAAGATGTGATGCATCCTGCATCAAATGCAGGTGTGAATTCATCCTTGGAACAGGTTCTAATCCAAATTTCTTTGCACTTTACGGGGGACCTCTGCTGCTGCACAATTGTTGATACCAGCACAAGCTTCTACTCACAAATTTTGTCTGTACCTTTCCTCTGGCATCATTTCCCAAACCTAAAGGAGGTGGGTTTTTCTTTATCTGCTTTCACTTATTGAAATGTACTGGACTCCTGAAATTTCCCTTAGCTGTAAGCCCCGTCAACTGACCCTGGTGCAATTAAGCCTTTTGACACAATTTATACATGTTATACCTCAGTTAGGGCTCAATATTGGATCTGAAAGACTCATCTGAGTATGAATAAATCTTTTGGCTGTATGAAGGAGGTTGAATCTCCTTAAATTTGATCTAAAGTTGAATTTCAGTCCTTTTGAGTCACAATTTATCATCAGTTGTGCATTTCAGCCTACTTTTCCCCATTTACAGTAACATTAAATAATTTTCTTTATGTTAGTTAGCCCTCAGCCCAATTTAGCTTGAGTTATTCAGTTGTTGAATCAAACACGCCAATATAAAGGAGGGCTGATTGCCACAATCTGGTTATTGTTATCCAGTTAAAGAAGTATCTGAACCATATATTATGAAAAGATGAATCCCTTACAGTGAATTAGTGTTAATGTCGATTTCATATTGGGATTACAATAACTAGAATATGGTTTGGAATTCTAATAAAAAGTTGAGAGCAAAATAAATTTAAATTCTGTGTAATTATTACCATTTCTCCCTATTCACATTTGGCAGGTTTTTTGTACAAGGGGGCTTGGCAAGCACTGTATCCATGAGATGATGTGCCATTTGCCGGGCCACATTGGTGTCATAGTGGACAATTTGGGGCCCTCTTATCCTGGGTATGCCTGTGTTCTTGGAAACTTGCTTGAGGCTGCCTCTCCTCTTTTATCTGCTTCAAACTCTTCTCATGAAATGGTATCCTCCTGTCTTTTTGTTATTTTGGTAACATGCAATTCTGGTAATAGATAATCCTTAGCATTCATGAAATCACATACTGATGCCTGATTGTATCAGACTAAAAGAACACTAGTTAGTATCTGTTGCAACCAATTGGCACACCGTAGAAGTTGTTATTTACTATTTATTAGGTATAGTTGATTTTATGAGTATGGAGTTCAGTATATGTTTTGTCAATATCTATACCACTGCAGTCTGCAATCTGTACACTTTTGGTAGTAGTAATTTTATATGCTACTTTTCTCCCTTATCAGGCATTGGGTATGGTGAATCTCTTGACACTATTGCTTGACATGTTGCCTTCACTTTGCCTTTCATCCCAACAAAGTAAGTCTATGTTACTGTTTCTTAATTATTTGATTTTTTGTATATTTTTACATTATTTTAATCTAGAAGATCTATTACACGAGTCCGATGTACGACTGGCTTCCTAACCTGTCAATAAACTTTGTTTGTATGTAGAGCTACCATGAGAACAACTATGAAAGATCAAATGTTGTTAAGTTGGTGATTATATTATTATAGTGGTATTTGTAGAGGAACTTGATTTTTGAAAATTTTAATTTTGTTTCTTTTGTTGTAATTGCTCCTGGAATAAATAGAGGTGGCAGAGGAAGATGAACCTATGGAAGAGGAGAACAATAAAGAAGAGAAGCCCTGTGGGCTCAATTTGCAACGAGCTATCTCTACCTCCATGGATTCTCGTCTCTTTCACCACTTGGTCTCTTTCTCTCTCTCTCTCTCTCTCTACATGTCGCAACACACGACACAACATACAAGGACACATAGGCCATTCAAATTTAGGAAGAGGGCAATTCTGGTTAAGATTGCTATAGTTAAGGTTAATTGAGGCATATAGTGTGCATAATTGCACAACTGCTGTTTAATTTGACTAAATTTTGCCTGCATTGCATATGTAACACTTGGTATGTACTTGTGGAACAATTTTTTTGATCAGGTTAATGTACTGCTCAAGGGGATTTCAAGCACAAATACTGAGGTGCCACCTGATGATCGAGAATTAGAAATTGTTGGGTCTACATGTGCCTTCCTTCACGTCACCTTCAGCACGCTCCCAATGGAGCGAAGCATGACAGGTCTGGCATATCGAACTGAAATTGTACCGGCCCTGTGGAGTTTCGTAAGGCGGTGTCATTCCAGTAATAGGTGGCCAGTTTTTGCAAAATTAGGGTTTTCAAGTGATGCGCCCGGTTGGCTCTTGCCTCTTACAGTCTTCTGTCCTGTTTACAAGTTCTCTCTCTCTCTCTCTCTCTCCCCCCCACCCCCCATCCATATGCCTGTGTGGATTGTGCTGATCATTTGTTCTTATTTGTATTTGCATGTGTATTTTGTGTTTGTGTCTTGCTTTAAATTGACACGGAGAGAGAATCTTTAGCTTCTTGGTTGAGACAAGATTGAATACATATTGAACACTAAAGTTGCCAAGAAAAAAATGTAATGGAGAAAACTATTTCCCACTGGTACGAGTTTGTGACCGGTAGATAGAAAATCTAGAGTTATAATCCTTCGCGAGATTCCTGGCGGTTAATATCATGCAATTTTTTAATGCATCGGGGAAAAGAAGGATTGGTACAGTCCATATTAAGCAAGAGTTGAATTGTAAATTAATCTGATGTTCAAAATTTTGATGGGTTGTTGCTTCCTTGTTATGCATCCTTTTAACATTTATATCGAAATATTTTTCAGGCATATGCTAACAATAATAGGTAACGAAGAATTCTATGAACAGGAGAAGCCTCTTTCCTTGAAAGATATCAAATCGTTAATCCTCATCCTTAAACAGGTACATGTTTTTTTATTGTTTTTTATAGGAGTAAAATATCACATTTTCCCATGTAAAATAAGGTAATTTCATGCATAATCCTACAAAGTACCGGAATATGATGTTGGCCTCTGCTAAACATGGACGTTATTGATTGTTATTCATAAGATGGACGTTATTGCTATTGTTTCATATAAGTGATGGAATAGGGAAGGTGAGTTTGGTTATTTAGTTATTTTCCTGGAAGAAATCAAAAGAGATGGGTCCAGATGATTCATCTGTTTTTAACAAGGAAGGATGTGATATTTTTCATTTTGCAGGAGAATGCAAATTTTTGACTTTTTATATGGGCATAGTTGCATTTTTTTTCTGTTCTTATACTTCAGTGCCAATTCTATAATTCATATCAGTGGGTTACAATTTCAGCCGGTACATGCGTAGTATACGCCTGGTACAGTGGCACTTATTGCACCTAGTAGTTACTTTCAGCAAACACTGTTGTTCAAATTGTTTATTGTCGATCCTTTAACTCAATCCATCTATTTCATAGGAAAATTGCGCAGGCAAACCTTAACTAATCTGCTTTTACATTGATAGACAAATGGACCTCAGAGTAACCACTATCCAGAAATAGACTTGAGTTGTGGAATGAAGCAAATAATAAACCCAAAATGTCAAAACAAAAAAATACTGGTATGTTACAGATCCAAATCTTGTAGTGGAATCTGGTATGGTAGGCCCTAGTTTTATCAGTATTGTTTCCTAATCTGTATTCTGTACTGAAGAACCCTTTTTATTATTACTTTTTTTTTATCATAATGCAAGGCCTTGTGGAATCTTCTATGGGTAATACCTTCTTCGCATAGTAAATCTCCAGAGACATCTTTAGGGTTCAAGAAACTCTCTGTTGAGAAGATCAAAACCAGAGCTAACATTGCCATTGCAGAGCTACTTGCTAAGGTATTCGGTGATCAACTATCTACTATGTTATTTTTTTTTTTGGGAGCAATATCATGCATACCAGTAAGAAACCTTATCTGGGTAATTTAAGCTCTGCGGGTCTTTTGCATGTTTGTATTTGTTGCAAGAATGATGCTGTTCTACAGGAGTGTATCGCTAATTGAGGTTCTGTAGAACCATATAAAACTATTTATATGTTACGTGTAAATTTAATAATACCAGTGCTTAAGTCAGTACACCAAGTTACAGATTTGTTGTTTGCATATGTTTTTGTTTCAGTTGGAAGATTGGAATAACAGAAGGCAGTTTACTTTGCCCACTGACTTCCATTACCATGAAGCAATGAATGAAAATTTTGTCTCTCAAGTATGCACTTTTGTCTATTTAATTTATAATTTAGACCTTATTTTTATTGTTCTTCTGTTTTTGGGTGGGGGTGGGGGTTGTGGAGTTATTGTCAAGCTTTGTCCGTTTTTACAGGCTTATTTGTTGGGTAAGGGATGACTATTATAGTTAGAACCTCATTTTAGTGTACAAAACTGGTATGAGTTTGGCACCCTGAGTAAATTATTGTAGTGAACCAACTCGACTTGATTGAAGGCATTGTGATTATGTACTGTACTGCTTAAGTTCTCTGATTGGTTATATTCATTTTCTTTGTTTTGCGTTAATTGCTTTTCAAATTGTGTTTAATTCACTTCTATTTAACCCTCGATAGGCGATGCTTGATAATACTCGAGCAAATGAGATATTGAAGCTGGCACCTTTTCTAGTGCCATTCAATGCACGAGTCAGAATATTCCAGGTATCCACTGGACCTCTTCACGTTTTCATCTTTTGTTGGTTTTCATTTCTTATAGCATATTTGTCCATTTTGTATATAAATGGTGATTGGGTCGCGAACTAATACTGATGAGGGGTCAGGGGCTGAACTAGAAAATTTTGATTGGGGGGTTGGGGGTGGGGGTGGGGGGTTGCTGAAACCTAAATTGCACAAAATGTGGTAGGTGTGATTTGAACCCCAAGTCTCCACAATCACAAAGCGGAATTCTAACCACTAGGCTACAAGTAAACATTTGACATTTTATGATAGGGGCTAGACCGTATAATTTAAAAAAAAAAATCGATTAAGTTTCAATATACATAATTAAAATTTTAAAATCATAGGGGTGGCGCCACTATGAATGAATATAGATCGGCCCCTGGAGGGTGTTAATTCACTCTTGGTTGTGACTAACCCCATAAAAGAAGGCGCCAAAGTTTTAATCTTTAAATATTCCTCCTGTTTCTCTTTTATATAGTTGTCGATATATAATATATATATATATATATTTTTTTTTTTTCCTTTATTAGTCCTATCTAGATGCCTCTAAACAAAGAAGCGGATTTCATCAGCCTCTTACGAACCACCGTTTGAAGATAAGAAGAAGCCGAATTCTAGATGATGCTTTCAGCCAGCTGAGTGCATTTACTGAAGAGGATCTCAGAAATCCGGTACTCTCTAGACTACCTTTGTTATTTTGTTGGAGGATTTTTCTAATAAGTATGGTGTGAACACCGAGTGTCAAGACTACAATATTTCATATTTGTATGTAATTCATTACTAGTATACTTGCTCTTGATTTTTGGTGTTTTTATTTAACTGTTTTATGTACCACAGATTATTGGTGAAAATAAAGAAATTGAGCTTCAATTATGATATGCTATAATTTTATAAATTATAAAAGCCCAAAGAAAAATGAAACTGTGAAAAGAGTATTAAAATCAAACAGACAAGTACATCTCCTTCCTCTTTGCATACCGGAGACTGGTGTACCTATTTTCTAGTACAAAGCTCCAATGTATCATAACCCCTATAGTATGAGTTGCATAATCTTATTTCCAGAAAAGGCTAACAAATACCATGTGCATCCCTACATAGTACAAAATTTGCTTCCATACACCTATGTTATTTTGTTGAAAGCATACCCAGACAATCCCTTGTGTATTCTCTATTTATAAGTGAGGGAGTAGCACTTTTGGTAGCTTTCTGAAGAAACCGGAAAGCATAGAGGTGTAAATCTTATGGTATTCTGCAGGTTATTGAGATTGTTTTGAGATATTTGTGAGGGTAAAAGAAGAATATATTCTTTTTTTAATTTGCTTTATACTTACTGTTTGTGTAGATAAGAGTTGTCTATGTGAATGAGCTTGGCATAGAGGAGGCTGGTATAGATGGAGGTGGAATTTTTAAAGACTTCATGGAGAACATTGTCCAAGCCTCTTTTGATGTGCAGTATGGCCTTTTCAAGGTATTATCCTTTGTTGTGCCAATTTTGGATAAGATTCCAACCAAGTTCTATTTGTTTTCTGCTTATTATATCTAACACTTTTCCCCTTATAGGAAACTTCTGATCACCTTCTTTACCCCAACCCAGGATCAGGGTTGATACATGATCAGCACCTCCAATATTTCCATTTTCTTGGTAGCCTTCTTGGGAAGGTATTTTCTTTGCTTATGGTTTTCAGTATTTCTTAATTCTGTACGATGCCATGTTAAATTAGAGAAAGCTATACTGTACTTTTAGTTTTGTTACTTTGTTGAGATATACCCTGAAACTTGTAAGTTGTGTTGGTAATTTGTAGATTGAGTTATTCTATGATGTGACAGCATGATCAAAACATCTGATATCCTAAAGGAATATTTTCATGTAGTACTGTGCTGGCAAATTGCAGTGATTAAAATCAGGATGGAGTTTTAGGTTTTGTTTTCAAGAAATTGCGAACTAAAAATTAAGCTTTTCATAAAATTATGGAAATGCCTCTAGGATCTAATTTTGTAGTGTTTCTACTTGATAAAGATTGTGTCATTTCCACAGCATGTATTGTGGGCAAATGCTAATTCGCAGTCATACTGATAACCTAACCCGTTTGCACAATGCATTCTCTTTCTTATTATACAAGCAATTATCGTATTGTCAAGTAAGTGGCAATAGCGTACCCTGCCTTGTTTAGCTCTGTGCATCTCTTACTCCTTTCTCTCTCAGGCTATGTATGAAGGTATCCTTGTCGACATACCACTTGCAACTTTCTTCCTCAGCAAACTAAAGCAAAAGTACAGTTTTTGTTATTCTGAAACTTGTTAATCTTTTTTCTTCTTGTTTATTTTTACTGATATTCTGGTGGACAAGTACAATGCAAAATTCCACTTATTATATTTAGATTTTTTTTCTTATATGCATTAATAGGATGCAGATTGCACTTATTTATGATTTAAATTTTTATGTTCCCTTACACAAATGTTAGATACAATTATTTGAATGATCTGCCTTCCCTGGATGCTGAGCTGTATCGCCACCTCCAATTTCTAAAGGTTGGTCACTTGCTGTGATACTATTTTTTCCTTCAATTGTTATTCCCAAGTAACTCAGTCAGATAATTTCAATCCAAGCACTTGACCGCACTTTTAGCATATTTATGCATAAAAAGATGAATGCATGTGAATGTGTGTTTGCCTAATTAACACATAAATCCAACATGCCTTAATTTATACAAGTGACCCACTAGTTCTTAGGAAATTCCGAGGGATTCTAGAAGCATCGTCCACTGTCTGTACTAAAGCATGGACATATAATAAGTAGCAAGCATACAGAGATACCATACATGTTACGTTCTGATCAAAGCCTTACAAAAGTAATTTTATCTGATTGGGTTGCACAGCATTACGAAGGAGATGTCTCAGAGTTGGAGCTGTATTTTGTGATAGTGAACAATGAGTATGGGGAGCAGACAGAAGAGGAGCTGCTGCCGGGGGGCAGAGACATGCATGTCACCAATGATAATGTTATCACTTTCATCCACCTTGTATCCAACCACCGCCTCAACTACCAGGTTTGTCTTTTCATTTTTCTACTTGCTGCATGAAAAAGCCACAGACATGAGTTAACACTTTTGCAAAGTAGGAAATGATAATACACGGGAGGCTCACACAAAATGAAAAATTCACTCTACGAGTAATAGTAGTTCATAAATTGGTTGAAGGGCTCTAACTTGATGTTAATTTTTTTTTGCATGAGGTTAGTAAACTCGTGTTTAACAGCATAAATCACACGAAGGGTCATTAATTATTTCAAAAATGATTTTAAAATTATTCTCACTATAGTGATCTTGGGATTAATTTGCTCATCTATCTAATTTGTTTATTTTTCCTTGGTAGATAAGGAATCAAAGTTCATATTTCTTGAAAGGTTTTCAACAACTCATACAAAAGGATTGGATCGACATGTTCAATGAGCATGAGCTTCAGGTACATGTTTTATGTTCCTTCTTCATTGGAGTGTCTTCCAAATGGGACCCTGCTAATATTGTTAACTTTGCTTGGTTTTCTTTACTATTTTAACTTTTAATTTATTATCTTTATTGGTCTAATATGAAAAAAAGCTGCTTATATCGGGATCACTGGAGAGCATGGATGTTGATGATTTGCGGGACCATGCTACCTATAGTGGTGGCTATGAACCTGTTAGTTTCTCTCTCTCTCTCTCTCTCTCTTCTTTTTTAATATTCTTAGCCTCTTTAGCACTATTTTGTAGTCTTACAAATTCATAGTACTTAACTATAACCTTAAATTAGGGTCATTGACTGAGAAAAGAAAGGAAAAAGGCGCTATACTTCTTTTTATTGTAACTTTAATTCTTCATTGCATTCTAGGGTTATACTAATTGATATAGTTTTATTATTTATATGGTGGCTACTGCAGGGCCATGAAGTCATAGAGAGGTTTTGGGAGGTTCTGAAAAGCTTTTCTTTGGAAAACCAAAAGAAGTTTCTCAAGTAACTTGGTGTTCTTAGTTTATTTATTTGTTTATCAATTTTTTTGCTTGTTTCCAAACAGTGAATGTTTTAGTCCTTTAGGTACATAATTGAAGAACAAATTCATTCAGACCTACCTAATTATAAAACTGGCAATAAAAAAAGTAATTACATAAATAAAAAGTTATTTTTTTGATGCATGGTGTAATTAATTAATTTTGACCTATCTGACCAGAAAACAGGCAATACTTATATTAATATAACAATTAATTAAGTAGAAAGTTAAGTCTCAATATGCCATTTCCTAGAAGTACACTTTGTTAATGACAAATAAGTGATGTAAACTGAATAAATGTAGGTTTGTGACTGGATGCTCAAGAGGTCCCCTTCTAGGGTTCAAGTATCTTGAGCCCAAATTTTGCATTCAAAGGTTTGGAGTTTTACTTTTCAGTTTTTTTAAATTTCAATATCAACCTGTTATTTTACATTAGTACCCTATATTCTTCACTCTGTACTCTTATGAAAAAGTAATTGATGTGCCTGAAAAGAGTTTCACTGTGTAAAAATGGAAGTATGAAAATGTACAAAAATTTCTATACCCATATCTTCGTTGACTTTGAAATGGTACCTAATTGTGCTTCTCCATTAGTTCATGGAAAAGGTAGGGGTAATTCGGTCTTATAATGAAGACATTGAGGTTAAGTGTACATATGATTTTTACTGCATTTTATTTGGGTTTATGTGAGATGCATATTGTTTTGAAGATCTGGCCCCTATGCATGGTAATTTGCAGCTGTAAACATCTTTCCTTTGATGTAATAAATGATACTAAAAAACTAACAGGGTAGGACAGGGCAATGTAAACGAGGAAGTTCTCAACCGTTTACCAACCTCAGCAACATGCATGAACCTTCTCAAGTTACCTCCTTACACAAGGTTATTTTTTTTTTTCTGAATATAAGTATTTTATATTAAGCATGTATTATGCTATTGATAGTGGACTGCATATAGATGCATTGGTACTAGAGCATGTTTGACTTGGTATATATCTTTTTGAACTTCAGTGCTTTTCTTTGATTCCTTGTCATGTGCTGGGTGGGGTTGAATTGAATCAGCAGTGTCTGATGTTCAGATACACAAATTAGGGTAAATTGGATTGCAAGTACCAAAATCTATCAATTGGCGTTAAACTAGATTAGCACAATGTTGGTTCTGTCTGGGACAGGTGTTGTGGTGCACTATTGCACTCCTCAAGTGTACTAATGGTCTTTCTTGTGTTTTTTTTTTGGGGGTACAACAGTAAAGAGCAGATGCGCACCAAATTGATGTATGCAATAAATGCTGAGGCTGGTTTCGACCTAAGTTAACACTCTTGAACCTAGTTCATTAATTGAATTCATAACACTGAAGACCATAAAAAAAGGTAGCCCACTTAGTGAGGCTAGTTTGTAATTTTTCTAGGTACTTGTAAATAATTTTACTTCATATATAGGTCTTTTTTATGAAGTGTAAAGTGTCAGTCATGCCTGCTATATGGATAAACTAGAAATTCTTGTTATATATTTAATAACTCTTATATTCTCTCTCTCTGATGGAGATTTACTGTGATTAATTATCCTTTTGTTTCTTTGCTGTTGAGATCCCTAATTATTTCTTAGCCTAAATTTCTCTGACTGTAGAGTTTTGTTTCTTCTTATAGCAAGGTGTATTTGTTTAAAGATTAGAAGAATATAACTTTTTTTTAGTGTTAGAGAATATAACTATTGCTGCTAAAGGGTTACTTTTAATGAAGTTTAAGAAATCTAGGTTCTCATTTGGATACAGTTTATTGTGCCCTTCATCTCCCAAACCGTGATCTGATTGGTCAGATTATCAGAATCAATCATTCCCAGAAATTTAAACAAATTTCTCCATGTGGTAACTTATATGAAATAAGGATACTCAAGTTAATTATCCGGTCCTAAAATTTGTTTTATCAATTAAGTTTATATTTTCATTAGAAGAATGTGGAACTGGAAGCTTCATGTAAACTTGACGACTTGATTCAACAAACAACAATGCAAATAATAATTAAGCGGATATGAGGACAACTTGGGAATTTTTTTTTTTTTGAAATTAGGAATATAGTTGAGTGAATTCATGTGAAGAAAAAGCCCCGGAAAAACATTATGCGTTGTATTACTTGACCTAGAAAATTTGCGCTCGCCTACAATTTATTATTGATCTTTTAAGGAGTGAGGCCGTGCTCTCCTGGCCCAGTGGTCGAATTCGGATCATCCCAGGTACCTGACTTGAGCAAATATTAATTCTTTTAACTTGACATGAATTTCAAAATGGACCTCCTATATTTTTTACTGAAATTTTTATTAATAGAAAATAAAATAAAAAAAATATCGACATTGAAGAACGTTTTCGCTGGAATTCGAGATGTAGCAAAAACGTGATGGTCCATAATGTCCAAGGCACTGTAGTTGGACGTTATAAACCATAACGTTCAGTTAATCTGATTGCTAATGATCTCTAATTAACAAATAACACTGTAGCTGAACGTTATGGTCTATAACGTCCAACTACAGACTTCAACGAATCAAATCAAGACCTTGCTCTAATTTCTCTCCTTTCCTGAACCTTCCACTGCTTCCCATCTCCACCTGCTTCTTTCTCCACCGCTGTTTTTTCCACCGCTGTCCCTCTACTCCTGATATCAACACTGCCCCCAACTCTACAGCGCCACTCTCTCCACCTCTCCCCTTTTCTACATCGCCCCTCTATCCTTTCCTCCTTTTCTAGAACGCCCCTCTCACCACTGCTCCCCTTTCTACAGATCTACTCTCTTCCCTCAAAATCCAACTATCGCTGTTCTCCTCTATCACTCCGACATTTTAATGCCCCACACTCACTATTGCTCTGGTAATTAGCAGCTATCGTATTAGGTGATTTTGAATAAACCATGAGCACACCTTTCCCATGTAATCGCCAGGCCAACAGGAACTTCATATTCCTCTCTCCGCTAGATGAGCATCGGAGATTGCTGCTGGAACTCCAAGCATCTGTCCTTTTATTATCTCACGACTTCACTGCTCTACCATCTGTGCATCAATTGGCGGATGTGCTCACTACGAGATATGGGGGGTATCCAGCTAATTGGGTCTTCACACCCATTAGGGAGGCGTTACTTCTCAGATTACCAGACTGGCTCACGCCTGAGGATATCCACTCGGATGATGAATTCTGGGATTCCACGTATTACATTCGAGTGCTGCCGTGGGAATTCCTCGACAACTCAATTCCCTTACCGGCCTGTACAAGGGTAAGAGTCACAGTTCACAACTTCCCCGTCGATTTCTGTCATCCCTATTACTACCGTCAGGCGACAGCGGCGATGGGTCGTTTGGTGGGAGTGGATCGAGACACCCTCCGCGGTAGCCACCGCTCGTTTATCAGGGTTTTCCTTGATTGCCCTGACATCAGATTGATCCCCACTACCTCACAGTTTGCCATAATGGGGGATGGACAGATTGCAAAGTGGATGTTGAGATTAGAACCCAAGCTCAGATAGATAATCTCCCGCCACCTCCACCACCGGTACCCAATCAACAGAACGCCCCATCTCAGCAACACAATCATAACAATCAAGCGGAGTGGAGCCGGGCTGGCATCAGATATTGCAAACCAGAGTACCATTTCTGAGAGACCGGGATTCCGAAGTGGCGCCGGCGGCCGGGATAGGCACCAGCTGTAGGGGCTGGTCCATGGAACGCACAGATGGACCAAGTTCATGGTTCCCAACAAAGGACCGCGTGCTCCAGCAAGAAAGGCTACATGACAAAAGGACTCTGTCGCAGCCTCTCCAACAGAGTCCTGACGAGGGAACAAGAGCAGTCTGTCCCTCTGATTCTGGAAGATTCTTTTCAGCACTACAGGGTGCCAATCATGTGAGACCACGTAGGGAGGTATACTGGGGAACTTTTGAGGGCCAGCTACAGCCAAAATATGAGGTCCAGATGGGACAAAAATTATCTCACATGGATCAAAAGGAGACAAAACTTAATTTGGGCTGGGCCGTGTATTCCAAAAACAATACTAGGGTTCAACAGGATAATAAAGCTTCCATTTTGGGGCCACCACCAACTTCAACAAATCATAAACCACAAAAACCTTTTCAAAGCCTCATAAACCACAAAAACCTTTTCAAAGCCTTTCTCCTTACAGCAACAAGCCTATCCCTCTCCCCACCTCACACAGCATTCCACCAACCATGGCAAGTCTTACTCAAGCAGATGAATTGCTAATCCAGAGGTTCATCGGTCTCAATACAAGAGAGAGCTCCCAAGCCGTTGTTCAGGTACCATCGAATGCAGCTGCAACCACGGACTGGGACCTATGCATAATGGCAAAGGTGGTCACCGATAGGTCGGTACTAGATGAGAACTTTATACAGGTCATGTTGAGAGTGTGGAGCACCAGTCAACGGACTAAGATCAAGCCTATCGCCAAAAACTGTTTTCTAATTGAGGTGGAGAATGAGTCCGACCGAGATCGGATCCATCGGGGGGGGCCTTGGACATACCGTGGGGACCTAGTGGCAACTAAGCAGGTAACGTCATATCAGGACCTGATGCCTGCCCTAGTTACACATGCTAATCTAATGGTCCAGTTCTACAACCTACCTCCTAATGCCTTGCTTAGAGAGGGTCTTCCAATCATGGGGAAAGACCTGGGCAAGATCATGTCCCTCCCAATGGAGGGTTTTGTCAATGGTAAGCACTTCTACAAATTCAAAATCTCCATGCCAATTTCAGAACCATTACCGGACAGTGTCACTTTGGCATACCCAACCATGGGAGCTATCAAGGTCCACTGCTCTTATGAAAGAATATCACGTGTTTGCACCTTCTGTGCAAGGCTTGGTCACGAGATTAGTGGGTGCGCGGATAATCAGAGGCTAATAGAAATCACACAAAGGCCGGATCAGCGGGCCCGTTTTGACTCTCTAGCTTTTCTGGAGCCAAAAGTTGCTTCATGGATCACAAACCCTTTCTTCATCCCTTCACCTGACCCGACTTCCCCTAACAGGCCGAACCCAGCTAGCACCAAAAGGCCTTTAAGCCCATCGGCCGCTTCTGCACAATCAGGTCCAACTGATGAGACGCCTCTGTCAGCCCAGTTTGACAAGTCACAGAGTACCCCATTGCCGCTACTGCCCCTGACCACCTACGTTTCAACAAAAAAGCCAAGGCCGGCGAGGCAGGTATCGCCGGCGACGGATAAATGAGTTTCCTATCGTGGAACTGTCGAGGGAGCGGGGGCTCGACAGTATCCACGTTAAACCGGTACCTAAGTTGCACAAAGGCGGACATTGGGTTTATTTCCGAGACCCGTTGTGGGGTTAATGTGGCATCTCGAAGAATCCAGTCTCTACCTTTGCGCAACTTAATAATTGTTCCTTCGAATGGTCAATCGGGGGGACTCTGGTTAGTTTGGACTGACCAAATTTCTGTTACTCTTGTTGAATCCAATAAACACATGATTGCCGCAAAAGTATCAAAAGGGTATATCATGCAAGAATTTTTGTTTATCGGTGTTTATGGGGACCCGGGCCGGGCATTAAACCCGACCATTTGGGGACAAATAAATGAGCTGTTGGACTCCTATAATGGGCCAACATGCTTGATAGGAGATTTTAATGCTGTATTATCTGAAAACAAAAAAAGTGGAGGGTCGGCGGCTTTCAGCCAGCCAAACAGGGCATTTAGGAGTTGGATTGGAAGATCGGGTCTGGTGGACTTGGGCTACCAGGGGCCCGCATACACATGGGCTAACAATCAAGGGGGACGAGCAACAGTGGCCCAACGTTTGGACAGGGCTGTAGCGAATATTTCTTGGACCCAAAAATACCCGAATTCAGCCGTTTTCCACCTTCCTAGGTTTAACAGTGACCATCTACCCGTGCTTCTAAGAACCGAGCCAAGGAAACTAAATAGAAGAGGTACTTTTAAGTGCGAATCATGGTGGTCACTGGATCCGAATTTTACTCATGTCTGTCAAAAGGCGGCTGAATCGGGTAAGGGTAATTGGCAGGAACTGGGAAGAAGTTTCAAGAAAGAAGTAAGAGGGTGGTTAGGGCAGCAGACCACTCCTGATAGGTTGCTCAAGAAAGTGGAAGATCAAATGGTACAGTTAAATGAAAATATCCATAAAGGAGACAGTAGGCAAGAAGAGGAGAAGCTGGCCCTGGAGCATGAAAGAATCCTATTGATGAGAGAGAGATATTGGCACCAAAGGAGTAGAATGAATTGGGCTTTGTTTGGAGATAATAACACGGCCTTCTTTCACGCCATGGCTACAACTAGAAAGAAAAGAAATGGGATTAGAGCGCTAAGAAAACAGGATGGCACTTGGGAAACTGAGTATAAAGGAATTATGCAAATTTTTGTATCTCACTTCAAAGGGATCTATGCACAACCACCAACCAGGCCGATTCAGATGGTGTACGATCACCAAATGTTAAGTGAAATCAAGGGGCTGCCTTCATACTCACTACATAGCCTGCAATTAGAGCCTTTTGAAACGGAAATAAAGCGGGCTGCAATGGCACTGGGACCCGACAAGGCGGCTGGTCCGGATGGTTTTGATGCAAGAACAATTCAGCAAAATTGGGATTACTTTGGTCCTTATGTCATAGCAGAGGTCAGCAATTTCTTCCAAACCTCTGTGATGCCGTCCTATGTAGCGAGATTGAATCTAATATTGATACCAAAAATGGAAGATGCACAACAGGTGACTGATTTCTGTCCCATATCGGTCTGCAACTTTATATACAAGGTAATATCTAAAATCCTTGCTATGAGGTTAAAGCCTTTTATTGGGATGTGCATATCACCTTCTCAGTGTGCATTCATGCCGGGAAGAGAGATTTCGGATAATGTGATCCTTTTGAGAGAGGTATTGCACTCATTCAAATCAGGTAGAAACAAGGAGGAATTCTGTCTCAAAATGGATCTTTCTAAAGCATTTGATAGAATGGATTGGGGATATC
This sequence comes from Carex parvula, assembly GCA_025461045.1. Lineage (NCBI taxonomy): Eukaryota > Viridiplantae > Streptophyta > Magnoliopsida > Poales > Cyperaceae > Carex > Carex parvula. The sequence goes on along the minus strand of JAJGRW010000441.1, from coordinate 188,705 downwards.
TGGTCCATTATGCCATTATATGGATTCCCACCAAAGTTAATCTCTTGGATCATGGCTTGTGTTAGAAGTGCAGAATTTTCGGTGGTGATTAATGGGAGGGGAGATGGATTTTTCAAACCTGCAAGTGGGTTGAGGCAGGGTTGTTCATTGTCCCCTTATCTCTTTGTGTTAGGCATGGACATACTGTCCAGAAATCTGAAATATATGGTTCAAAGGGGAGTACTAAAGGGAGTGAGGTTGGCTAGAACAGCACCCCCAATTACAGATAGCCTATATGCTGATGACCTCTTATTGTTTGGAGTCTCCTGTTGAGGCACAGACCATCATGAACATACTGGAGGATTTTTCTGTTGTATCAGGGCAGAGAATTGGGCCTCAAAAGAGCTTTGTATGGTTCAGCAGTGCCACATCGGACCAAACAAAGGAGGCGGTTACACAAATTCTGCAAGTACCACAGGATGCAACCTCTCCCAAATACTTGGGTGCCCCCATAGAAACCTCAAGAGCTGGATATGAATTCTTGGTCCAGCGTTTTCAACAGAGACTAAACTCATGGAAAAGTGTGCTATTGTCTCCCGTAGGAAGATTGGTGCTGATCAAGTCGGTTTTGCAAGCCCTTCCAGTGTACTTTATGTCTACCTCTCTTATTCCAAGGTCCATTTTGAAGCAGCTCACCAGTCTCATCAAGAGATTTTTCTGGGGGAAGGTGGATAAGAGGAACTATTTGGCATATGTGGCATGGACCAAGGTGACTGTACCAGTTGGAATGGGAGGTCTGGGAGTAAGGGATTTGTATGAGGTCAATATGGCACTAGTCATAAAGTCGTTGTGGAAAATTGCACAACAGTCTGAGGTGCCTTGGGTCTAAATTGTAAAAGCAAAATACATGCCAAGATCAGAACTTTGGCTAAGTAAAAGAACCTATAGCTGTTCCGTTTTCTGGAAGGGAGTTATGAGGCAAAGGGATGATCTGCAATGCTTATTGAAATGGCAAATAGGGGATGGTACGACTTGCAAAGTCTTTGGTCAACCATGGTTTGAAGGGGCACTGCAATTCCAACCCAATGATGAGGCATAAAAAAGAATGACACTATCTGACTTGGTAGAAGAACAAACGGGTATGTGGAATACACAACAGCTCGTTAACCTGTTTGGCTACCACAAATGCTTGCTAATTGTTACCAATTTGCAGCCACCAATACCTGGGAAGGGAAGGGACAGGCTAATTTTCTCTAAGACATCGAATGGGGATTTTGCAGTTAAACACTGCTATAATCGCATTATGTCCAAAAGAATCTCAACATCTGGATTGGGGAGGGATTTGAAGGCAACATGGGAGGCACTCTGGAGAAAAGGGAACATCATGCCTCGAGTCAAACTTTTCATTTGGAAGGCAATGCATTCGGGTCTGCCACTGGCTCAAATCATTGCAAGCAGAACAGGCAAAGGAGATGGAAGATGCACAATATGTGATATGGGGGTAGAGGATGTCTCGCACTTGTTCACAAGATGCCCTTTTGCGAGATCTTGCTGGCTGGTTGCACCAGTACCGGTACGGTCAGATCTCCTACCTACCGACTTCTGTGATACAATGAGATGCCTCAATGAAACTTGCGATGAGGAGCAGTGGGGGAGTATTGCTAATAATTTATGGGCCATATGGCACTGTAGAAATGAGTTTGTCTATGCAGGTTCTATACCTTCGCATAAAAAATGGGCGAAATTCTATGCTGCAATAGAACGGGAATCGGTTCTGAGATCGTCCAACAGGATGATACCGGCAACGGTGACTCGGGTACCGCCGGTGGTTATGAGAGAGGACACCCAAATCGAGTTCATCTGCTATGTAGATGGGGCTTGGAAAGAGGCATGGAATGGAGGAGTAGGCTTTGTCATTTCCAAAAATGGTGTTCTGGTGGCATATAGGTCGGCAGGAAGGAAAGGGTGTTCATCGGAGCAAATGGAGGCTCAGGCTCTTCTAGAGGCTCTTAATTTTGTGATTGAAAGGGGCATTGCAAGCTGTGCTTTCTACTCTGACTATGCATCACTGGTGTTAGCATGTAACCAACCGGGTCCCCCAACTCAGGCAGACTGGACGGCCTTCTCACAAACACTGGACTGCTGGCTAAAATTCAAGGAGGGCAAGGGTTATACGTGTGCCCAAATTGGAAGGGAAGAAAATTACCTTGCTGATGAACTGGCGAAGAAAGGGAGAATGGAGCAGTGGGAGCTTACGGGGTTCACCTTCCCCATATGTTTACCTTAGCTATTTTTTCTTCTCTTTTAATTGGAAATGGATGTTTTTTATATCATCTCACAAGTGGGTTTGGCTGTGTTAGTAAACCTTTCTCTTGTGAAAATTCTTGTTGTAAGGAAAAGTTTGGTATTAATGAAAGCCTACGGGCGTTTACACATAAAAAAAAACGTCCAACTACAGTGGTTTTTTTTCAAAAAAATCGCAAACTGAAACAAAGCAATAAAAAAAAAATATTGTAGCTGTACGTTATGGACCAGAATGTCCAGCTACAATATTTTTAGTTAGAGATCATTAGCGATCAGATTAACTGAATGTTATCGACCATAACGTCCAGCTGTTGTTTTTACTATTATCCTAACTATGAGAGGAAGAGTTGGGTTTTTACATATCAATAGGAATTTATATAGATATGAATACTTGTTGATACAGCTATGCACACTTCAACCATATTTCAGAGACTTGTTGTTTTATGAGAACGAAGTTGGTCCCAATGTATGAAAATTAGTTTTTAATAAACTTGTACATTTTCATTTGATAACTTGTTTGAAAACGTAGATAGAAATAGTTGAACTGATAGATATGAATACTTGGATGCATAGTTAGAAATACTATCAAATACAAACACTTGATACATGAATTATTCACACTTAATACATGAGGGAATTTTTTTTGGATAGAATCTATTAGATATAAACACTTGATACATAAACTATTCACACTTGCATTATGAGTTATAAATACTTGCAATACTTGATATTAATACTTTCAAATGTCATCCAATGTCATAAGGAAAAAAATTTGATAGAATATGTTAAATACAAATATTTGATACATGAACTATTCACACTTGCATGACGAGGTATGAATACTTGATATTAATATTTTCAGACATCATCCAGTGCTATATGGAAAAAAATTTGATAGAATTTGTTAAATACAAACACTTGATACATGAACTATTCGCACTTGCATGACGAGGTATGAATACTTGTAATACTTGATATTAATACTTTCAGACATCATCCAGTGTTATATGGAAAAAAATGATAGAATTTGTTGGATACAAACACTTGATACATGAACTATTCATACTTGGACTATGAAAACTTGCTCAATGAGGTATGAATAATTGCATGACGAGATATGAATACTTGTGCGACGTACATCCAAAAGTATGTCATCATGAATCTCATTTGAAAGAGAAAATTGCGTAGAAGACGTTCGTGATTTTAGATTCGCAAAATTTCTCACAGATCATCAGAAATATTGGCGAGATTGAACGGAGAAAAAAAACTCATATCTAAAAACGTGTAAAAGATGGGTGTGTTTGATGTGTTTAGTTTTTTTTCTTCGAAATATTTAGTATCTTAGATATGAATACTTGATATATTATATATTAATACTTGCGCGCATATAGGGGCGAACCCACACACAGCTAGAGGGGGCAGCTGCCCCTCCCTGGATTTTAAAATTCAGTGGAAAAATACGGACCTGGTACCACTTTGCCCCTCCATGGAAATTGTTTTGTTCCTCTCTGAACTGGAAAGTCCACCAGACCAGTCCAAAAACACTGTTAATGAGAAACTTCGTTGTTTTTATAGAAACTTTATAGAAATTTACGGATCCGGACCAACTTTGTTGTTTTTTAATATGTAAAATGATATTATTTTGTTGTTTTTTATTATGTAAGATTATACTATTATATCTAGTACCTGATTAGTCAATGGGTTTGAATCCGATAAGCTATTTTACCTAATTTCTGCCTCTCCTTGATAGAAATTCTGCGCCCGCCCCTGCGCGCATAGGTATCCATATTTGCATGTGTCAGTTGTAAAATATTTCAAATATTAGGTAGTTTCCCAAGTAGTTAGTGGTCCCTCTAGATAGTTAGTAATCTCTTAGGTAATTAATGCTTGGAGGACATAATGGAAGATTGTTATAAGGGACAACTATGCGCTCTCAAATATATATTACATCTTGGAATTTTATTTCTCCATCGATTTTTTTTAATAAAGAAGGAAATCAAGCTTTCCAACTTTTGATTATTCACACAAATTTTATGTTCTCCTTTAAATTTAAACTTCTTAGAAATACTTTATTAAAATGTCATGACGAGACAGGAGACAAAAAAAAATTCAAGTCTCGTCTTAAAATATAAGGAAAGATGATCTTCCGTGCAAATGGACATATCCTAAAAATGCAAACCTAAAGTAAAAAATAAAATATTTGGTTCACAGTACTAAAACTAAAAGCCTAAAACGGGTACATCGTCAAGAATACAAGTTAAGCTCCTCTCCATCGTGGAAATTCATTTGAGCGTTTCAAATATATATGAGCCGTTCATTCAAATCGGACGGTAAAAGTAGAACATACATCTTGTACTAAATCCAGACAGTGCGACTTGGAATGAAGCAGCTGTTGGATCAGATCTTACCAAGATCGTCAGATCTGAAATGAACGATTGAGATCTTCACTAGTCTCCACTGAATTCCGTCCGAAGGTCAGATCTTATTAGATTTTTTTAGCGGTATATAAATGAAGAGGAGGGTTCAAATGCCTCCATTTTTTGTGCCTCCACCATGCCTCCATTTTTAAAAACTTTAATAACTCAAAATTTAAAACTTAAAAGTCAAAATAAAACCGTTGGATATGATCTACATCATTTTATCTATGTGCTCATAAAAAATTATCACATTTTGATTTTGTTTTTATGTGAATCAATAAGTTGAAAATTCAACATCTAGAAATTATCCACATTAGTACGTTTTTTACAAGCTCTTGATGACAACCAAAACAAAATTGAAATGTCATAATTTTTTACACGTGCATAGATAAAATGATGTAGATCATATCCAACGGTTTTATTTTAACTTTTTAGTTTTAAATTTTGAGTTATTAAAGTTTTTAAAAATGGAGGCATGGTGGAGGCACAAAAAATGGAGGCATTTGAACCCTCCTCATAAATGAATGATAATATCCGAATATCCGACCTACTTGCTTGGGTCTTCTCGGCAAATATAAGCTATATACAGGGTCCAAATAGTGAAAAAGCCTCTGCTTCTCTCTCTTTAGTATCGTCTCCCTTGTGTTGGGTCGCCAAGTCGGAAATCGAAGATCGAGTTGGAATAGAGGGAGATAAACAGAAAGAAATGGGGCTTGGTTTCATCGTAGGAATAGTTGGCGGATTTCTTCTCGCTCACGCTGCCTTCTCTACTATTCAATGTACTTCTCTCTCTCTCGCTCTCTCTCTCCAAATCTGTTGTTATTCGGGATAGTTTAATATTTTGATCGGTTTTAGTCTCAACAGAATTTTGTTATATCTCAAGAGAAATGCCGAAATCGCATCAAAATTTTGTACTCAATTGGTTTATTTCACCATTTTATTTTTTTAAATCTCTAAATCTTGATCGGTTACCTGTGCTGATGTCTTGGGTGGATCTGTAATTATGCAGATAGAGGGGAGCTGCAGATAACGCAGGAGGAGTTCACTGGACCTCCCTTCAATGTATTTTATTGTCTATCTTTATATAACAAATATTGCTTCTCTTTTATTAGGTGTTGAAATTCATATGCCTTGTGAGGCTTTTTACTGAAGGAAAATCGAGTTCCAGTTGGGTTTAATTGTGTGTGATTTGACTTTCAATGTGGGATACTGGCACAGTTTATAAGTTTAGCTCCCACATTAGAATCAAATTTTTGGTTACTTGCTTATTTGAGGGCTATTTGAGGGTTAATTGAACCTAACCTTGACTCATTGAACTTGTTGAACTGGAGTTAAATTAGTTACACAAAGGTGGAGTTGAGATACCTGAACTTAAAGAGGAAAGTAATATAACTATGTCTTGATAGGGGAGAAAAAATTATCAATCTGGAAAGTTTTACATAAGCCAATTCTATCAGAGAACTGCAATCGACACAAATCAAGCATAAGTGAAAACGAAAAGATCAGTAAACCCCAATTACCCAAGTTGCTTAGCTTATCAGAGTTTTTCTTGGTAGGTAATTAAACCCAGAACAATGAATGGCATTCTTACAATTTTTGTGGTACTTTTGGGCAGAACTTATTTTGGTACTACTTCAGTTTGTTCTGAATATTTTGACCATGTTCCTCTATAAAGGATAGATATCTGATATGTGCCTTTCAAACAGTAAACTCATCTTTGTTTTCCTCTCTCAGACTCTCAGTTTGTTGAAAAATTACTGAAATGCCCCTCCTTCCCCTCATTTTTGTAGAATAATGAGCACCTTTTTTTTTTATAAAAGCGGAATAAAGAAATGAAGGGTATTTTTCATATTATGGGTGTAGTGTGCCGCTATGTACCATGGTTATGCTGTGCAGGGTTATATATGTTAGTAATGAAGTTAACTTTTCATAATTTTCTTTTCTCTTCCTTTTTGTTTCTGAAATTTTGATATCTAGGTAGTGATAGAGCTTCTTGTAGGATTGGGTCTTTGCCTGTGGGCCGGTGTAGCTGTACCCACTAAGTTTCTTTCTATTGTTCCCGACTCTGATGAGAACAGGTACCCTCTCTCTCTCCCCGCACTACTAAGCTCCATTTGGTGCATGTACAGTATTTCTTTACTATATGTTTTAGCAAGAGCTTGATGTTCTTCCCTCTAAAATAAAACCTGTATCAACTGTATTTCTAAGAAACTTGCACATTTCTTTAATGCAAAGAGAACCCCTGCTTCAGTATTTGTAGAACAACCTTGGCATTGATGAAGAAATTTAAAATGGCCCCTATTGTTAGTTTTCTTTAATACGTTTGGTCTTATTTGTTTGTAATGGGTTTGAAAAAACTATTAACAATACAATCAGCATAATTATAAGAACATTCTACTCAAGTCATCATCCAGTCCTTAAAATGTTGTAACAACAAGCCTTAAAATTAAGCCTTCTTCACTTTCTCTTAGATCTTAAATTTGTTGTTATCAGTAATTGTTTTGTTGAAACATCAACACTCAAGGCTAACTTAGTAGGGGCTTTTTCAACAATATAAGAAACTCAAATTACCTTTTAATTGGTTTGGTATTGACTGGTCTAAATTTACTACTAATTCCCAGTACCAACCTGTCTTGCTGGCTGGCCCATAATGATTTTGAATTCATATCTTGATACGGGAACTTCAATTTTCATATCGAGGGAGGCTTTTGCTTTTATGTAGTACTGAAATAAGAGACATCTCTTGTTCTTCTCTTAACATGCTTCCCTTCTATGAAATGCCAATACATGCTCATTACCTTGAACTTCTCACAGTGGATTATAACATTGAGACTTGAACTTCAAATATTTTCAGGGTTGTATCTCTCCCGGACAATTTGGACTTTATGATTTTTAACCACAGAGGGAAAGTGCTCCCATCCGATCCAGATTTGAAATTGAAGACTTAAGTTCTAAGTTGCATATTTCCATCTGAAATGAGTTTAAAAGAGTTCCTTAATTATAAAATCTGTGTAATCAAATTTATGTAGTGTTATTTCAGAACTTTTTTTTCTTTTTCTTTTTACAGAAACTAGATCTGATAGACTAGACTATTAGATTTGCTATGTTTTGTTCTCTTCTGGTTTTCAGTTAAATTAATGTTTGTGTTCAGCATATCCGTTTCTTAGGAAGAAGACAGCTAATAAATGAAAATGCTTATTTCACCTTATCTTTTCAGGAAATATTTGCAGGCTTAGATGGTTTATGTAGGGATACATCAGGTAAGTCAAAATCCATAATGCAAACACCAGTAGATGTAATTCCAGCATCCTTGTTTAGATATCAGAAAATTTGAGTTTAATTAAAGCATAAAAAAGATCGTGATCTCCTCCCACTTAGGGGTGTTCATCGGTTCAGTTCGGTTCGGTTGAAACCGAACCAAACTAGACAAATCAAAGTAATAATTCGGTTTTTAAAATAGAACCGAACCGAAATTTTATTTCGGTTTGTTTGATTCAAACCAAAATATGTTAATTTTTTATTTAAAGCAATTGATTTATAATAAACTGAAGTATATTAAGAAATAAACCAGGGTATTAAGAAATAAATCGGGATATTAAGAAATAAACTGAAGTATTTAAATCAATTGATTACAAAATAAACTGGAGTGTTAAGAAATAAACCGGGACGGTCCCGACCATATTCATATTGTATAAAAGTTCGGTCGGTTCGGTTATTTCCGTTTTGAAAATTTTCAAACCGAACCGAACCGAAATTATAAATCGGTTTTAAAAAGCAAACTGAACTAAACCATTAAACCGAACAAACCGAACCGTTTGGTCTAAACTAATTCTTTTCGGTTAAAAACCAACTAAACCGGATCCAATGAACACCCCGGGTCCGTATCCTCTGTGGAGTTGTATAAAACTCCGCAGCTGCGGAGCAAAACGAACGGACCAGATTAACTTTCAGCCGCTTTGTGATCGGGCTAACGGAGGGGGCAGTATTATTGGACTTTTAGATTCGTGCAACGTCAAAACTAACGGACCACTAATGGACCAGATTAAAAGCACCGTAGGTGCGGAGTTTTTAAGCTCCGCAGAGAATAACATTTCTGAACACCCCTACTCCCACTCTCTATATAAAAAAGTACCAACTACAACTGCTCCAATCTCAGGTAAGTATAAAGGACCGTGATCTCCTCCGTCTCGCTTGCGTTAACTTCCTACTGCTGTCTCAAATCTCAATTAGGAAGATTGAAATACAGGACACATATGCATGCAGTTAGTTTTTTCTTCTTTCTTTCTTTCTTTTCTTTTTTTTTTGCTGAAGTTCACGCGCCTTGTTGGTTTTGAAACCCTCGAGACACGTTCAAAGTTCAAACTAAACATGAAATCACACACACACACACACACAAGTTATAGAATATAGATATCTTCAGTCATGCTTCTCCCTGCTCAAAATGTAGGAAAAGAAAAAGTAAAAGTGGGTGAACTCAAAGGCCCGTACGCACATATGTTTCACATAATAAAAGGAATGCATTATGCATCAACTTGCTATTCTGAAAACGACGCTTACATTGGTCTAGCATGGAATTAACACTTTTCTGTTTTCTCAAAAATAAAAGTAAAAACATGGAATTAACACACAACACAACAGTAAACATCACTGGCTAAACTACTAGGAACCAGCATGAAGTGCACACCTCACTAAACTAAATTAAAACTCCTGACTGCCTGAGTGGGGGTGAGTCAGTTATTTTCTTCTAAACCCTGAAATCTAAAATTAACCTCCTCCTCTCTCTCTCTCTCTCTCTCCCTCTGGGCCTTGAACTTCCATGTGCAAATTGTATTGCCACCTCCACTGGTGTTCGGAATAGGAGGTGCTGGCAACAATAGGTACAGATCCAGATCCCAGTACTATGAACCCAAACTGTGGGACAAAACCGTTATTGGGGTTTCCGAAGGCATGCAACAAGGGTTGCTAGGAGGGCATGTAAGGGTTGCAAGGCAGAGAAGTAGAGCAAACACGTACTGGCTTAGGTTACCTCTCCGTGAGCAACAAGCTAACCAACAATAACTGAGTTGAGCGATGCCTTGTTTTAAGGGTTTTAGAGGGTTTAAGTATTTTTGGTTAGTTCTCGGTTTTATAGGCAGGACAAGTCTCTACTCTCTAGCAGTTGGCATTTTTATGGAGACTAGCTAGATCTTCTATGTGCATACAACCCACATGATAATCCGTAAATACAACCCACATGATAATAAAGTAAAACACAAGTCATAAAATCCGTCAATAAACATACATATATAATGTCCATACAACCCACATGATAATAAAGTAAAACATCATCTAAGGAAAGGAATACATGATCTAACGAATCTGGTGCACGAAACAAAAGCACCAAAACTCGTATATCATATCCAAAAATCCTATAACATAAAGTCAAACTACATGGATATCGGGAACAGTTCCTGGCAAATCGTCATGCTGATCACCAGTCTCTGTACCTAAAAATCCACGAAACAACTTGTGGGTGAGCGACTAACTACTCAGTATGTGATCCAAAATTACCCTTTCAGGAATTCTCTACGGTCAAAACACTTTTAATTATAAGTCTACGTATGATTTAATAAATCTGCAATTCGTATGCAAGTTTAGTAGTCATACAAAAATATACCCTAATTTATTAACTATTAAAATGAAAATACATATAATAGATGCGACTACCCAAAAATGATACCCAAAAATGATACAATTTATCTAGTATGACAACATGCAAAGATATCCGAAATAAAAATACAAGAAGAATATTATATTGATAATTAAATCGGAGTTCAGTACCTAAATACTTTGTGTAGAAGTTTAATATAATAATACGGAAGGATAATCACCCTATGTCGTGCCAATCGAATTAAAAGATCCAATAAGATATTATCCAAGTACCACAGTCAGAGAGTCCAATGATATACGTTGTCTAGTGACATCGAGCATTGAGCCCCTCTGTGTACTACGTATGCAGATGAACATATCTAAATCCTGGGTTTTATACTTCTAAACGATTATTCAACCAAACATATAAAATAGGAGAAAACTACAAGCATGACGTAATAATTTTGTTAAACCTTTTCCTCATGAGCATACAAAGGTCTCCAATGCCCAGCCAGACTATTGGGAAATAGTAACCAGTACCACATAACTCGAGATCGGAACCGTGCGATAGCATAAATCAGATTTGCCACATAACTTGAGATCGGAACTGTGCAGTCTCGTATCAAAAACATGTCACCACAAAACTCAAGATCGGAACTGTGCATGGGGTAACTCGTATATAGGGGAGGAGCTTCTAATGTAAGGGGAATAATCCTGAATTGTTTCATGACACATAAATCGAGATCAGAACTATGCACGTAAATGTAAAATGAAACGAGAAGAATATAGAAGCCAATTTTATACATATAATAGTCCTAGACCTCCCGAAGGATTAAGTGATCACTCGGCTAAGTGGATGTCGGGCCGGCTCACAGCCCATACAATGAGACGGAACGAAGTCACTTGGTCCTTCATCTCAACACTCGCCAATACATGCGTGCGACTACATAATAATATAATATATTGTCTTCTATGAGAAGAAGACAAACTAATAATCTAATATAATATAATATTTATAATATATCATTAAGTTACATTACTCCTAGAATACGGTAAATTTATTATTTTCATGATTTATGCAAATCTTATATATAGTGCAGAAAATGATAAATATGCCCTACAGTCTTTATGTAATCATTTAACTAAATAAAGATGACAGATCAGATGGGTCGACTCGTAAGAGTACACTACGAAAGAGAATCAAATATCCCACACCTGAATATATAGCGGGAATCGTGAGCAGGATGGATAATCACAGACGTAGCCTGTGGGATAAGGGCATGTTTCCAAGTACCTGAAATTTTATTATCTAAAAATCTCATTAGCCACTTAGCTAATAAAGCTTTATTCATCACCTGTAAATCAAGTACACCTAAACCACCTAACTTTTTGCTTCTACATACCCTACTCCAACTGATAAGGGCATGTTTTTTCCTCACTGTGTTTCCCCCATACTATAAAAATTGCCTTCGTAATTTATCAATTCTCATTCTAATATTAGTTGGCATATTATACAAGGACAACCAATACAAGGGAATAGCTGAAATGACAGAATCCAACAATGTCACTCTACCCCCTAAAGAAAGTAATTTGCTTTTCCAAGATTGCAATCTTTTCTCATTTTCTCAACTAACTCATTCCAACAGTTCATAGACAATTTGTTCCAATGTAAGGGAACCCCTAAGTAAGTTATTGGTATACTAACTAGTTTACACCCTAATTGAGTAGCTAACACATGTCCTTCCTGTTGGGATAAATTTAAAGCCACCATTTCACTTTTATCAAAATTTATTTTCAAACCTGATAAATTTTCAAAACACAACATGATCCATTTAAAGAGTTAATCATTTGTCTATTTGCCTGCATAAACAATAATGTGTAGTCATCTGCAAAGTGCAGATTCAACACATCCCTTAAATTTAAAATATTGCCTAGTCCCCTAATCAATCCAACAGCTTGAGCTCTTTTAAGGAGTTCATTCAAAACATCAGCTACTAAGTTAAACAAGAAGGGGATAGAGGATCCCCTTGTCGCAAGCCCCTTTTGCATTGAAAATAATCTCCTAGTTTCCCATTAAAGTATTTTAGGTACGCAATTATATTATTTCCCTATACTATCCCACAGTTGAGATATCTCAAAGACCCTACTTAATTTAAGTGTTTTCTAATATAATCTAAATGTATAATTTACGTTATCCTGCCAAGGAAGCCCACTGGGTTCTAACCCTAGTTTTTGAACCGCTGCCAAACCTCGTTAGCCGAAGTGTTCAAAGTTATTACATGCATTATCCTTCTCACACAAGGATGCAACGACTTTACACCTATTGGTATGTGAAGGGTCATTGGCATATAGTAGACTAAAACATAATTAAGAAATTGAGTACAACCCTCACCCTAGAGATGAGAAGTTTAGCTTCTCATTGCCATGACAAAATAAAAGAAATAAAATAAAGATAACATAAAATACAACTCAATTGAAGATGGATGAACCTCTGCCTCTTTAGATAACGTCTTCTTCTCCTGCTTGGCTTCCGATGGCTACCATTCTCTCTCTAAGTAACTCTCTAACCTAACCTAGCAATGATGATTGCTAATCTCGATTATATGGACTTAACATAATTAAATACGCACACTAAATTCTATTATAAGAGGGTATTTATAGCCTTTCTAATATGAGAGATGGAGTAGTGGAAGTAGTGGAGGTGGTGGAAACTTGGAGTGCATTCTAAGTTTGAATAGATGAAGTCAAAAATAGCTATGATTGATTGGCTCTGAAGCAAACGCATCATTCTAGAAGAATTCTGCCAAAAATAACATCAACGGTGGAGATTTGATCCAAAGGAAACAGTCCACGGATTGAGTCAACGGATCGTGCGGCCTAGAATTATACCGCATGCGGCATAGAGGGAGGTCGCACGGTTTCCTAACTTAGCGGATTTTCTTGTAATTTCACCATTTTGCATGTTGTACACTTCGTGTGAGGCGTTGCATGCTCCATGTGATGCCATATTTTGACGCTATCTTCGGAAATCGCCTAAATATGATACTTTTGCTCTGTTTTTGGCTTAAATACGCAACTTTTTCAAAAACCTGCCAAAAAGACTTAAAAAACACGTTTGCGGTAAATAAATCGAAAAAATTGCTACTTTGCATTAGCTTTTACCATTTTTCAGAAAAAAAAAATAGTGATTTTCGCTATATGTTTTGGCTTCATCACAAACAGAGGCCATATTAATTCTACTCAAATCCAACTGATTATCAAAAAAAGCTTGAACTAACTTCATGAAATCAGGGCTCACCACCTGCCAAAAACTTTGATAAAACTGGAATGTAAAACCATCGGGGCCTAGTGCCTTAGATGGATAACATGAAAATAAAGTCTTAGTAATTTCATCTAGTGAAAAGGTCTTTTTAAAAACCGCCTTTGGTTACTTGACAATAATTCAGATTCATCCCAAAGATCAGGTTGAAGAGACACTAACCTATCAGAGGTAGTACCTATGAGATCAATATAGTATTGTAAAATATGTTTTTTTATAACCTGTAAATCATGAGTCACAACCCCCTCAATAGTCATAGCAAAAATTGAATTTTTCTTTTTTCTTATAGAAGCTTGTATATGGAAATTTTTTGTGTTAGCATCACCTTCTAAAAACCATTTAATTTTAGCCTTCTGTTGCCAATATATTTCCTCGTGATTTTTTCCAGATCAAATTGACATTCATTCCAACTATCTAATTCTTCGTCATTAAGCCTATTAGCTTCAGCTAGCTTTTCAAACCTACCCACTTTTGTAGTATGTATAATAGGAGGGTCCCTTCAATTTTATATAGAGTAAATTTTGTTGGTGGTAAGTGGTAACTAAATTTTGTCTTTTGTTACGAATTGGTCACTCAAATTTTATTTTGTTCTAATTAAGTCACTGAATTTTTTATTTGTCCCAATTAAGTCACTCAATAATTTTTCATTCAAAATGCTAACAGAATATTCTCATTTCATTAGTATTTTGGACAAAATATGCTCATTCTGTTAGTATTTTGAATGGAATGAGCATATTCCATTAGCATTTTGGACGGAATGGACATATTTCGTTCCATTTAGCATTTTGGACGGAATAGACATATTCCGTTAATATTTTGAACAGAAAAATTATAGAGTTATTTGATTGGAACAAATGATAAGTTGAGTAACTAATTGGACAAATTAAACTTGAGAACGAACTAATTCGTGACAAAGTTTAGTGACCTCCAACTAAATTTACCGATGGTACGAGGAATGATTTTGGTTGTACAAAGCATTTTTACCCCGGAATCATTTTGTTGTACAAAGCATTTTTACCCCGGATCACAGCACTTGGAGCGCGTTGTCAACAGATTCCAGTGTGGCAGTGTGAACAAATATAATTTAAGTACGAATCATATAGAAATTTACACTTGTATATAATTAACATTTATAAGCGAAAATACAAGATAAAGTGAAAATGTCTTGAATGATTGACTGTTAGCACCCCGCAAAAGGTATTTGACTAGCTAGAGAAACAAAGTATTTAATATATATGACAATCAATTACGATACTCTTGTAACTTGTAAATCACCCTTTCTAACAAGACAAGTCTTTAAAACATATTACAATAGCAAATAGGAAAAGCAACACACCGTTAGTAACACAGGAAAGAGAGGGAGAAAAAAAGGGAGACTATACAAATAAAACTGCTATTAGATATTAAAAATAATATAAGCCAAATTTCACAAACTATAGTGACAAAATACAGACTTCTGTGAGTGTTTGGAGAAAGAGGAGAGCTAAGAACATATCTTGAGAAAACCATCTTCGGTCCCAGCAATAAACAATCTAGAAAAAGGGAGAACAGCAATTGCAGAGATAGGAGAGAGATTTCTGACCCCTTTACCTGAGTACAAATATTGCGGCACCAACTGCTGCCGTAAGAAAAAGAATAATCAAAAAGAGAAGAAAAGTTGAAGAACAAAAAATCTAAAACATAAAGAATAATGAGCAAAATTTTCATGCATATGCCAAAATAATGCTAAATTTATCGCATCTCTCTCTTTAGAGCAAGAAATATGAAGCATTGCTCTACATACGCAAGAAATATGGTTATAGATAACACGATTAACCATCAGCACCTGTGTAGTATTGATTTTATTATTATTAAAACAAACTTCATTTCTATGTTTCCACACAGACCTAGCCTTAAATATTATGCAGGGACATACAAGAAAGCCCAAATATTAATAAGAATTACATACATCGTTGTTTGAGAGTGCAGAAAGAGAAGTGAGCGATATCTTGTTTCTAGAAACAGATATTATATCCTGACCCCACATTGTAAAGCTTGATATTCCATCTGTATGCCCCCGGATTATGCAGGACTGAGACCCCAAATTCCTTGACAATTGTATTAATTAAATCATACGAGATGAGCCTTTGGGAGAAAGCAGCTAAATAAAGTTAAAGACTGAAATAAATGAGACATTAAAAGGAAAAATAGAGATGTACCTTCTAAGGTCCCACAATCGCAAAGTTTTGTCAAGAGAACTTGATACAAGCATGTTATCCTTTAATGCCGCTAACTGTAGACATATCCAAACAATCATCATATTATTTTTCAATTTTTTTTAAGCTCGGAAGATATAGAGAGGACAGAGGGGGTTGAAAAGGTTGATCAGGAAACTTTATTAGCAAAATATTTGGCTCAATACAACTAGCTTATGCCTATCGAATTTTGAGAGGAAACAGCAACTTGCGGTCCAAAATATATGGCTCAATACGCAAAATTACTATACGAAAATAATACAAGCAAAAATGCAAAAAATGAACAAAAAGAGACATAGAAACCTTTGTAATATATCCATCATGAGCTCTCCAAGCAGCAACAATAGTACCACTCCGAGAGTCCAACAACCGACAATTTCCTGAACTTAGGCCAACAGCTGTGCAACAGGAAGTTGATGCCTGGGGCCCAGAGCAGACGGCAGATACTACAGATGAGAGCGAATTCTCGACCGACTCACTCCTCCATAGATGTAGTTTCTGTTCCCTTTCTATATCTATATACCTTCATTTTTTGAAGAAATATCATTTTTTCTGCTCTTATTTATTTATTTATTTTGAAATAAGGGTTCATTAACACCTTGCATCTATTTCTTTTCAGATGCCTCTTGCGGGAATTATACCTGTCTATAGAGAGGTAAGGTCCATCACCACCTGTGATAGGCCCATCACCATCTGCCCTTATTTATTTAGTTGTTTAATTCTAGTTTTGCTTATTTTTAGAATTTATCAGTACCTGAGAGAACCATTTCCCATGCCGGCAACAAGTCTATCCTCAGCTTCTAAAAAATGAAGGCACGTGTAGAGGGCGCCTCCACTGGACAGGATGCCTCCAGTGAGGCCGTTAGGTGTAAGCACGCTTGGCTGCTCAGATTCCACCCTGCTTATACCTCGGACAGAGGAACTTGTGGCAGCACCAGTAGCAGTACCACACTCAGCATATGCGGTTATCAACTTTCCAGTGATGGCATTCCACACATGTATTGTCCCATCGCATGAGACAACCCGACTGGTATTCGATAGCGTGCATATGGAATTCACAACCTAGGTTTAACATGCACAAGAGAAAAATGACTTGAGTGTTTGCTATTATAGGGTTGCGTGTATTTTCTCATCTATCAGTGGAAATGGTGGTTTTATGGGGAGGGAGGGTGGTGTCAAGTGTGCGTGTCAGGGAAATGTCTTGTCTTTTGTTTGAATATCAAAACTAACCTCATCATGGCCATCATAGCCTGAGACACAACTGGCAGTTGCGAGGTCCCACCTCTGGACACTTCCTCTGAAACAAGGCCCCACGCCTCCTGTAAAAACTGTGCATTCATCCGAGCATGTGGCCACCGACCTGACCACGCCCGGGTGGGCCCTAACTGAGTGGAATGCCATCCCTTTCACCTTGCATGCAGAAGAAGAAATAGAGAAACTAAAAGAGCATGAACTAGAATCGTCAACTGCCAGACCAGGATACCAGAACCACGGTACATAATCTGATGTGGCAACAGCAGGCTCGCTTTCTCGGTCTGGGCCTGGTCTTGCTGGAGGAATGATGGATCTGGTGGCTTGGGATTGAGGCTTCGACCAACCAGCCCCATTTAGGAGAATTCTTGCAGGATCGGAGGAGGATTTTACAAAAATGCCCGTCTGAGATGTTGTTGCTGATTCCTTGCTGCTTCTATAAGCTTCTCCATATGAATCCCACTGCAATTTTATGAAATTAGAAAATCTGCTTGTTCACCTGGCTGCCCAGGCCCAATCATGATATACCACCTAGTATCTTGTGCCACAAGGTGCCAATAAAGTAGCAGTGCGAAAAATTTCTTTTACAGTTAACTTTCTGCTTGTCTGGAGGGGAAAAAAAGTGATCACGTTTTTGTACCAAAGAGTGCCAAAGCTAAGATATTGACAGCGGTGCCATTTAAAGAGGTATGTAAGTATTTACTGTTGTATAATTTTTGAAATTAATATATTTACAAGGGGTGGTTATGAAAATACAATGGGATGAATTGACCCACTTTGTCTCATGTAGCTTGCGATGGTACCACCACTAGTGCAGTGTATTACCTTCCAATTGTAGAACTTAAGAAGTGATTGTTCCAAGAGAAACCACGTGCTGCAACACTGGCGGAGCTTCTCTATCCCCATAAAAGATGCCAAGAATGGGTACAAAACCAACCTAATACATTAATTATTTGACAATATTAGAACATGAAATTGAGAGAGAGAGAGAGAGAGCATGTGTTTTATGGCCCCTACATGAGGTCTCTCCTTGATTCAAGCTTATAGTTGTGTAATTTTTGTTCTGATAACTTCAAGTCCTTATCAGAGGAGCTGGGCCCTATAGCCGATGAATTAAATGCTAGCTCTGCAAACAGTTCCTTCATTTGCGGTAAAATATGCACTACAGTCTGTTCTGGGCCAATCCTCTGGCAAAGCCTGGTAAGTGTAGTTGCCGCAACCTGGACCACAAAAAGGACAACAGAAAATTATCGATACATACTAAGAGTTTCGAAAAGAATGAGAAATCAATTTGAAACAGACACTAAAAAATGTGGGAGTAAGAACAATTGATTACAATCTATGGTAACATTTGGACATTGTACCTCTATGTCCTGCTTGGTACAAGACCTGTACTGGTTTTTTTACCAGTCCGGCCTAAATTATATAAAATGCAATTTTGCTACAGTTACTATTATAAATGTCATTATTTTCTATTCTTTTAGATTGTATACCTGGGTCACATGGAGATCCAGCTGATTGTGAGTCAGAATCTTGACATGTAACAAGGTTTGATCCTAAAAATTAAAGAACAACCCAAGTATGTCCTCTTAAAGTAACTTAAGCTGAAACTAAAGAAGGAAATGAAAACATAAACTAGGGATGGATGGTTCAATATACCAAAAAAGATATCAGAACTCTTTTTTCGTCCCATCTGATTTTTTATAAAGTAAAAGACACAAACCTGAATGAATTCTTTAAGGACAGATTGGACTGAGAGAACTGATATTAAACCATCTAAAGTAGACAGACAGTCAATTAATGCAAGAGAATTCCAACTTTGTTGTGGCTCGGGCTTGTTTATCTGAGATGGATCAGTACAGTAAACTATAGCCCCCTTCAATAGTGGTAAGAGGTGCTTCGCAATGAAATTCTCCCCAAAAGTGCCACCTAGCCAAATGACAATGTGCATTAATTCCTATTATGGAGCTCGCTCCTATAATTCTTGGTTTTTTTTATAGAATGTGTATGGATACCTATTCGAACTAAGGTATCAATACCATCATCACAAATCCCTTTACCGAAGTACTGGATCAGGGGCAAAATTGTCTGCAAAAAGATTAATCTATTATTTACTAATTTCAATAGTTACACCAAAAGAGTAATTTAAAAGAGAAACAAATAAGTAATAAAAGCACATGCCTGATGGATAGTGAATGGAATGCCAAGATCTTCACACGAACCAATCAAAACAACTGATGCGGCCAAAGCACTCTGCTTGTTTGGTGTATTGAACAGGTTTGCAATTATTAGGGAGTGAACATTTTCCATGTAAGCTTCCTTTCCTATTTTCTTCCACAAATCATGAACGAATGAATCTTGGAGAATTGATATCTTCAGATGAGAATATTCTGATGCCTAGCAAAAGTTTACATAAAAAACTTATAAATAATACAGTCACCATGATACTGGGTGAACCAAGACCCCAACCAGTTTCACCACAGCTAAACCTCCTTTCTGTCCTTTTCTTTCTTGATTTTTCTTTGTATGAGGGAGAGGGGAGGCAGTTCTCGCTTTTGGGTTGGGTCTGGTATATGAAAGAAGTACTAAAGTATTAATTTATAAATTATTAACCAGCCTGAAGAATTTTTTGAATGAGAGGTAAGATTAAATCCCTTGTGGCCTGCCTCGTCAGACATCTCAGAAGCTCTCTTAGTAGAGAGACAGCTGTCTCAGCCTCTGCATCTGGCAGAGCTGTCAAAATGAGTTGAACACAGAATGGCACGCATGCCTCAGCTGCCAGAGATCCCATTGCCTTAAGTGCCCCCTTGGAAGCAAGCATGCATGCGTACTTAAGGCGTAGTGCAGGACTGCAGTTGAGCTGAAGCGGTGCAAGGAATGTGTAAGCTGCTCGAAACGTCTGAGGGAAGTACTTTGAATCCAATAAGCCTTTTGCTAATGGTCTCCTAAAAAAACATACATAAAACAATAGAATTATGAATTATACAATCCACTTGTAATTAGGTGTTGTGACTGGTCTCATTCTTGCAAAGTAGGACTCGGATCTATGTAGATTCTTGTCAATTATCAAAAGTTTTCTGCCAGCCCAACATTGTTTAAAGAATAGTTAGGGTCAGTATGTCAAAAAACTAAAAAGCACAAAAGGTTGGGTTTCACATGCTTTACTGGTGAGGGCCCTTCCTGTCATGGTGAAATTATAACCAGAGAGAGAGAGAGAGAGATAGCCACTGCCAACTTTTTCAAAAAAAGAGAGAGAGAGAGAGAGAGAGAGAGATGACGATGACTGATGTGACTTTATATTTAAGTTTACTGCAAAACTTGGCAACGCTACCAAGAATTTCTAGAGAGAGAGAGAGAGAGAGAGAGAGAGAGAGTAACAATACCTCTTCCAATCTCTTTCAATACAAGATTGAACCAGGAGTGCAACATGAGGAGGCAGCTCTTGCATCAGTGCCGGCATCACCCCACATTCTCTATATGCTTGAAGAGATACTGGGTTGAAAAAAGGCTTATGCAAATACAGCTCAGCCAATATACAACCGACTGAAAATACATCATTAGCGCAATTTTGTGAAAACACTGCTGAATTACAGGACTTCTGCTTCCAATTCAGCATCTCAGGGTACCCTACCGGCATTCTATCTTCGGTCTCCTCAAAACAGTCCATAAAGGTACCAGAATCGAACTCTAATATTAGTCCTGGCATTGGTACCTGTAACCCCATAACGGGCTGGCAGGATATCTCACGATCAAAATTTTCATGGTAGTCATACACCGAATCTAGATCCAGCTCGTGATCAGAAAACAAAATGGCCTCTTCTAAACTTTCCAAATAATATAGGGGATCGTTAGCAAAATTACGCATAGGATGTGGTTTCGTAAACAGCTGTCTCCGGCCAATGGACCTTGGCCTTGCTACATCAGCATGAGGCAACATCACATTTTTAGCCTTGACAGCATGATCACCCGACATTTTATATCCAAATGTCAAGTCAATCCAATGGTGGAGATTTCTTGACACAACATCACTCTCCAGTGCCTCCCGATGTAGCTTTATAAATTCCTCCCTGGACTCAGCCCATGGGGGAACAGCCAGGTCGCTCATCTTAGAATGCAACGAAACAAAAACCCTAGGATCTGTATAAAATTCAGGTATGCACTCATCTGGAGTCCACTGGTACAGCCGAACCATGGTAGAGGGATACTCATTTGGTTCATAGACCTGGCGCACTGCAGACCTAAGGAGAGAAAGAGGCAGCCGCCTAGCCTTATAGCTACAAACTGCTAGTTCAGACAAGCACTCATCAGAGACGTGATGAGGCACTTCTGACGAGGCATATGTAAAATCAAGCTGTTCATCTCCTTTTGCAAGTCTCCATTTTGATTTTGTCAAGTCTCGCCAGCCTGATTTTGACCTTTTGTCCGGCTTTTCTGTGAAATCTATGACCCATGGCATGACTATATGAAACGTAGGGTCACTCCACCTCCTCCCAGCAAGTTTATTTAAGAGGAGAAGGTAATCAAAATTACTCATTTGTCCCTTCCACCATTTCTCAAATCCAGCTTTCCATTCCGATGAGCCAACCAAGTCAAACTCCAAGGAGCTCATCTTACATAGGCATTCGTTTCCTTTCAAAGTTTTTTCTGGAAAACCTGAGTTCTGTTTTACAAGTCCCGTGTCAGTTATGCTAAGCCAAGCCCACAGGGAATCGGTTAAGTGAATGGTAGAAGGTTTCACATTACCATGAGAAACCCCTAGTTCATGCATATGGGCAATGGCAGATACTACCTGATACACCAAGAATCTCACATACCAGTCTGACTGTAAAGCCGAAGGACTAAAATGAAAAATACTCTCTAGAGTGTATGAACCCCTAGGTTGCAATAGATAGTGATAATTGGCTTTTTCTAGAAACCCTAGAGTTGGACAGATGTTGGGGTGTCTCACTGTACTAGCTGTAGTTGCCACACTATCAAACAAGTGAAATCCAACTTGATTGAAGAAATTAAAACCATAACAACCAGCCTTTTGACCTTCCAAAAGTAGAATTAGGGATGACATCACGTGGTCTTCAGTCAATTCATACATATAGCTTGAAATGACTTCCTTGAGGGTAAGAGATGACCCTCTTCCAACATAGGGCATGGTCATCAATCTAGAAATAGTATCCATGAAAAATATTTTTTCTGATGAAGTCTCTGATGTACTGTACCAATACCAGTCAAATAAGAAAAAGTTACCCTTTTAAACGTTAATTGAAAACGACTAAAAGATCAATTTTCTAAAAAAAATGACTAAAAGATCATTCAAATTTAGGATCACATATTTCTAATTAGGATAATTAACAATATACAGATCAGAAGGTTAACAAAAAATTATAAAAAAAACATACTCTTGTAGTTCGGAACTCGTCTCCATGCCTATGCATAGTGCCACAACAATGAACTGAGCAGAGATTAAGTCACTAAAAATTGTTACAAATAAAAATCTGAGTTAACTGGTAACAAATAACAAGATAAGCTTATCAAAGGACTAGCATAACATCTATTATAGTTTAGCTTTCCAAAAATCAATCTATATGTGTGTGCACAAACAATTAAAAAATTACCTGCCTGCGCTCCCTGATTTGCTATCAGCAGATATCTACAGCAAAAGGGAAATATTTTTTTACATAGAGATATGAGAAATAGAAGTGTGCACTTATGATTGTTGTAACAATACACACTAAAATGGTATATCACACTGAGGTTGGACAATGGACGTTCTTATTCAATGACATTGTTGACTATTAATTCAGAGATATTTGCATGCGACTCAAAATGGCATGCCAGAAAGGGTAAAGATTCTGGAATTAAATAGTAGAGAATTTATTCTTTCATATTGCGCTTGGTTACAGAATACTGTCATCAAGAAGAAAAGAAAACTTAACGAAAGCATGCAATTGCCAATAGTTAGAATAGAATGATACAAATTGGGATCTCAAGTAAATTATGTAATATCAAACAAACCAACGGGATTGACAACAAGCTAGCTTTACCACCATAAAGAATAAACTGAAATGCTAGAATCAAGAGTCAACTACATATAATTTAAACTACAATTCAGAAATAAGCCATGTTTACCTCAAATATGGCACCAGCAATAGCCAGATCAGTTTTACAAAAGAAATAGCCACATGAGAACAAATCGACACATAGTAATCGGACTTGTACAAACATTTTCTACAAATGCTTATCTACATATTGCACGACCAGGTACCTGGACAACGGCAGAAGAGGCGAACGGGAGAGCAGAATCAGAGAGGCCGTGGATGAACGACACGTCACTCTCGCGGGAGAAGTCCGCTAGGATTCGCTGCTCGAGGCACTCCACGCATGGTGGCAGAGGTTGTTGTACCTCCGCTTCCATCCGTTCTCCGGCGAGTGGAGGAGGGGGGAGGAATGAGAAGGGAGAGCTGTGGATGTGGAGCGAATCAGAAAAAAAAACAGTAGGAAAAATGCAGTACTGTTTCACTTGATTTTTACACACCCGTCTACTAAAGCTGACGTGTCGCCTACTGGGCTTTTTATTAATCATGGGCCACAGGTTCAACGAATTTTTCAGAGCATCTGCAACTCTGATTTCTTTTAAATAGCTAATTTAATGTATTAATTGTTAATATAATAATTAAAATATATCACAGTTTTTAAATTAACGAGTTTGTTTTAAAAGTAACTCTAATTAAATTTCTAGAATGAAGTGATTTAGAAATTATGAATAATTTTAATAGCTAAACTCAGTGACGTGGTCCAAATTAATTGCTAAACGTTTGCTGGAATAAAGATGCTCTAACTGCGTAAGTGTTCTTTTATACGAAGTTTACTCGTGAGAATTGAATCTGTATCCCCTCATGTACTAGAGAATCGCATGGAAAAGAACAGTCTGAATTAGTCTTAGTCGGGTCAAAAGAAAATCTATATCTATTGTAAATGAGGAGGGCTCAAATGCGGATCCGTATTCTCTAGAGTAAACGTAAACGGTTTTCCTCACTTTACGGTTTGAGATTAAATCTCAGCCGCTTTGAGATTCGGGTTAGCACAAGGGTAGTATTATTGACCTTTGAGATTTGTGCCAAATTTAAAAGAACAGTCCAGATTCACTAATTGTAAAAGATGCCTTTTGAGATATAGAGAGGATGTGAACTCCTCAAATGCCCCATTAATTGTGTGCTCCAATAATATTTCACATTCTTATCTTTATTTCTAAAGTTCAAACATGTGACCGAACCGTTCAACATGATCTCTATATTAAAATGTGCATGGAAACTAAATTCTATATATTTTGAAAACTTTTACTATTTTTTTAAATAAGTACAAAATCACTATTTCTGTGAGTATCAGGATTTAATTTAGCAATTACACATCAAACTCTGGTCAATAAATTCCCTTAAGTCGTTTCTGATAGGTATTGTTCATGTGAACTTTGATACATTTATGTGCTGAACAAAACTGTAACTTTATTTTATTTTATAATATCTAATTGTAATATGTAGTTATTTTTGTTAAAAAGGAGGATATCTTAGACAAACTGTATATGTGTTGTTTTGTTTAAGAAGACAGATAGATTCAACACACATTCTCTGATTTTATCCAAACAACAAATTAGATCTCATGAAAACTGATCTGTTCATCCAAATTGTCTCCAAAATGACAATGAATTGTGATGTATCGAAGAGAAACAGCCCCGTACAATATATCATAAAAGAACATATCATGTACATGTTCAAAATTCATGCCAATAAATTCTATAATGCATCAATATTTATGTCAGCTATGTTGCATGGGTACAGTATCGGATACAGCGATACAGTAATTTAAAAAATCCCGGATACAATACGCCTGCCTATTAAATGTATTATTTTTTTATTAATTCAACACTTATTAAATATAAAAAAATCTTAGATGGGAACTCAGTTATTGTATCATAGAAACTCTTTTCTCATTAAATATCATAGAAACTCTTTTCTAACAATAAATATGATTTATTGTAGTGGTAAAGGTGTAGGGCCCTATACCATAGGGGGTGGGTTCGATTCCCGCATAGAGCTAAAATTTGATTTTTAGAATGTGGTCTATCACGGTTCATGGGTCTGGAGTAGTGCACGGCCCCGTATCTGGGTGCATATCCGGTTCAAATATAGCGTATCGGTGCAGTGTTATCTGTTGAGTAAGGATATGTCATGTAAGCGGATACTGAGCTGGCATATCCGACACGTATTAGTGCCGTATCATATCCGCGATTGCCAAACTGAAGTATCCGAGTAACATAGCATGTCAGTATCTCAGTAATCACTAGGCTATTGTATTTTGGACGATAAATTTAATTTTTCTTCCAGTTTTGTCTGACATCAGTATTTTTATTTTTAGATATTTGCTAACTATTTATTTATTTATTTTCTAAATATACAAGTTGAGTCAGATTTACTAAATAAATGTACTTGAGAGTTAAGTACAATGCTTTCATATTTTTGAAAAACTGAAATAATTGTGTTGGGTGTGGTAGGTTCAATTTGAGAATGAGAGAAGTATTTTCAAATAAAAAGGTTTAGCGAATTATTCTCGGGAGGAGGACCATGTGCAGGCTGATTATTAAATAGGAAACAACTATTCTGAATGCATATTCAGCTCTAACATAGTATTTGTTTCGTGAATACCAAACTTAATGGAAACATTTAATGCAACTTTCAATATTGATGAATGCTAAGGAAACATTTAATGCAATGGTACAAATTTGGACAAACTCCTTTAATTTTGTAAAGACCACAATTAAGAAAAGGGAAATTTTGTTACTGTTATCCGTTTATACAAAATTATCCAACAAAAATTTGAGGATCATTTTATATATTGACAATCTTTACTATTATTCTGTTACTATTTTTCTATTACAATATAAAATGCTTCGACAAATTTACATATTATGTAAAATATAAGAACAAATTGAATTACTGTGCACAATCATACTATATGAAATTAATTATCTGCAAAAATATTATTAAATTAATTAATTTTATTATGAATACTCATATATTTTTATTGTATTATATTATAATAATGTATTATTTGAGCGTAATTTTGTCTTAATATCATTTTATGACAACTTAATTTTTTTATTAATTTTCTGATTTTTTTAGTACAAAATAAGCTTCTGCCAAAAAAATACGAGTTTCCGATCCGATTCAGCCGATTCCAACCAAGTTTTCCGATTCTGATTTCATGGTCAAGTGACTGATTTCGATTTTCAGAACCATGTGCAAATGAGGGCTTGACCCTTATTTCTAACTCAAAAAAAATAACTGTAGATTCGGACGCATTTGGGAAAGCACACTAGTACCAAATTTTCCCAAATCAAACTCTCGCAATCTCACCAGTTTTTAGGAGAATTTGCTAGTTTCTCTCCAAATCCCCTGAAATTAAACTCTTCAATTAAAAGATTTGAAATTTCGTCAATTTTATTTCTCATTTTAAAGGAGGAGAATTGATTCCATCAGACCCCAAGTTTAGAAGTGTTGTGCTCGATCCATGTGGTGGCTGAGCTCATTTCTCAAACCAACTTTAAAATAAGCAGCACTTGGAACTTAGAAAATGATGTGTTGAACAGCAGGCGCATTATATTTGTTACCTTTGTTTCAATTTTTGTCTTTTCTATTTATTGTTCAATGTAATTTTTTTTAAACTCGTTGCTCGTTAGTGAACTTGCGCATAATCTTGGTTATACCTCGTACTAGCATGGTACCAAAAACCTTAAAAAGATTCTATTCACGAGGATTTTAGCCACAGATTCAGTAAAAGCTTAAAAATAAACCAACAAAAGAAATAAAATTGATTAGACATCCTAGATAGTAGAGGTTTTGGGACAAAGTGGATACTCTGAATTAAAGAATGGTTATTTAGCTCTCAGTCATGTATAAACATAGATAAAGAATTGACAAACTACTTTTTCTGCAAAAGAGGTGTAAGACAAGAAGATCATTTATCTTTTTATCTTTACATTCTTGCAGCTAATACTCTCAATAAAAAATTTCATAAAGATAGACATGCCAATTCCTTGAAAGGATTAGGACCAAATGCTATAGATAATCATCCTCACACTAGCTGCTATTATGCTGACAACACCATTATATTTTTAAAAACTGAGGAAAACAATATAGAAAATGCATGGTGGGCACTTTTTGCTTTGAAGCACTATCAGGGGTTAAGGTGAACTATACTAAAACCTCTATGTATCATATTAATATGACAGATATAACTAGTCTTGCACAGATTTTTAGATGTAATCCTGCCTCCTTTCCATTACAATACTTAGGTTTATTCTTACATACTCGAAAATT
The DNA here is from genome assembly GCA_025461045.1 of Carex parvula. NCBI lineage: Eukaryota > Viridiplantae > Streptophyta > Magnoliopsida > Poales > Cyperaceae > Carex > Carex parvula. The sequence goes on along the minus strand of JAJGRW010000441.1, from coordinate 161,206 downwards.
GCAAAAAGCTGATTGGTTCTTTCTTATTGATAAAATAGAAAAGAAACTCTAAAATTAGAAGGGTAGTCTGTAATCTATGGGGGATAATTACCTTGTTAAATTCAATCCTATCTGCAGTCCCTCTCTATTTCCTATATGTGTATGAAATACCTATGTTTGTGATTAAAAAAAATAGATCAAATAAGATGTAGATTCTTATGGCAGGGTACCACAGAAAGGAAAAAAATATTAACTTATCAATTGGCAGACTGCTTGTCTAGCTAAGGAGTTTGGGGGATTAGGAATACTTGACCTCAAACAAATGAATCTTGCATTGCTTATGAAATGGTGGTGGAAATTTAAAGACCCCACCTATGTCAGTGCATGAAACACATGATTTTGACTAAATACAGTCACTCTACTCATACTCAGTTCTCTGAATCTTGGAACACAATATCTTCTTTACATCACTTGGGTACAACTAGTGTAGAATATGAACCTGGCACTCATACTTCTATTCTCTTTTGGACTGATATCTGGTACCAACAATGTTCAATGGCTTCAAAATTTCCTTATTTGTTTGAAATTTATTCAAATCCTAAAATATCACTTCAACAAATAGTTAATAAACAAGGGGATGTCCTTACTTTGCATAGGTCCCTATATGGGGTACTCTATAATGAATGGCTTGAGATCTTAGATATTATCAATCATTTACCATTTACACATTTGGAAGACAAACTAAGTTGGAGATGGAATTCCAATGGAAAATTTACAGTTAGATCCCTATATAAATTTCTGAATTTTAGAGGTATCACACACAAAAATGCTATGATTTGGTGGAAAGAATCAAAAGGCTGCCCTATTACTGGTTTTCAGTGCAGTTTGTTGGACAATTTGGAAACACAGAAATGAACTATGTTTTGAAATAGGTAAGAAAAAATCAACAAGACAAATTATTCTACTGATTATCTCTCTTGTGCATTATTGAACAGGACAAGTGAAGCAGAAGGTGAAGGACTCCACAGCTCTTTGGCTCCCAGTAGATACGGAGGCTTTCCCATTGACAGTTGGCACCTAGATGTCAGATGGTGCTGTATGAAGGAGCTCAGACATTTGCAGATGGCATAGGAACTCAGATGGTTACTTATGAAGATGCTGACAACTAAATGGAGTGATAGGGCTAACAAGCCAAATTTTGTTAATATCAAACTTTCTCTCAGCCCCATTGTGTGGCTTAGTTGTTATGTTGAATTTACTATCTTTTGTGGATCCTTGGGTGTTACCAGCTGAGATGCAGCTGATGGACAAACGTGTTTAGGGACTTATGTTGTTGCTTTTCTTAGGAATGAACTAAAGTGGCTGTAAGGTAACTATTTCTCTAATGAAATGGGCTTTGGCCTCTTTTACAAAAAAAGAAATAAATAAATAAAATTGCCAAATTGCCAAATACGTAAGATAATCTCAAAAGGCGGAAGATTGATCTTGGTAAACTCCGTGATGTCCACCATACCTGTTTATTTCATGACGTGTTTCAAATTGCCAAAATGGGTGATAAGAAGGATGGACCGGATGAGAAGGGAGTTTTTAAGGGGCAAAGCGGGAGACCAAGCTAGGGGTATCCACATATTGAATTGGGAATCGATCACACTACCAAAGCATTGGGGGGTATGGGAGTACGGGATTTGAAGATACAAAACGTATCACTATTGCTTAGATGGTGGTGGCGTTTATTAAACACAGGGCCTAGGATTTGGATAAAACAGGGCTCCTTTTTTGGGGGCAGCTAATGTCTATTAAACACTTGTTTCATCGAAGTAGGTGACAAGTCAATTTTAACCCCTCATAGACCTCCTCATCCAAGAATCTCTCTAAAGCAAGCATTGCAGATTAACTTGCCGGACCAATTGTCCCTCAATGTTAATCAAGTATATCTGACGAATGAAACAGATAAAGCATATTGGAGATGGAAAAACAGGGGCAGCTATTCAGCTATTCAAATCTCTGGTGCCAAAGTTGGTTGGCCGTTTCCAGTGGTGTGGAATTGCAAAGCTCCCTTAAAGGCAAAGATGTTTGGCTACCTCTTGTTGAATGAGAAAATCCTCACACATGCATGAATCATGATGCCATGTGTAGAAGGAATATGAGTTGTAACCCAGGGCGCGTTTTTTGTCATTCTTGTCAGTGGGAAACAGCTTTACATCTAGTGTTCAATTGTACCTATGCCTTGCAGGTTTGGCCGGCCATTCATCTCAGGTTGGGACATTTGAAGCTGATCCGTAGACAGGACATTTCACAAACTTGGATGGCATCCTGGTCACACACAAGAGGGACAAGAACTCTTTCTAAGCGCACGCGGGCTACGTACTTTATTTGTGTTGGGAGATTTGAAACAGAGGAACGTACTTTGTGCATGTTGGGAGATTTGAAACAGAGGAACGAGATGGTTTTCCGAGGAATAAGGTGGTGCACGAAGGGTTGCTATGGCTTAACTACTGCGAGTAGGGGACACGGGGTGCTAGGGGATATGCATGGCTATTAAATGCGCTATTTAATGTGATGGGACACCCCCATGCGGATTTTGTTTTTTCGTTGTTTCAACACTGCAGCTTCTGCACGGTTTTTAAAATAAAATAAGACCTAGTATGCATCACATCCAACGTTATAGAGTAAAACAGCAATTCGCTATGTTGTTCATTTTAAATCCTAAAATCAAGTTCACAATATAGAAAAGATTGAAATGAATTGACTAATAAAATCTAAATTTAAAGAAGAATTGCAACTTTGATTAGGCAGCAGCCATGATGCAATCAATTGCTTGTTTGCAAATTCCAGTCATTGTTGCCTCTGGCCCATATACCTACATTGTCACAAAAATTCTAGAGCTGTCAGATACTATATTTATTTTATGCCTCAGATTAGTGCCAATATTTATGGATATTAATTTAGGCTGGTTCTCGGATCTCAACAGTTTTCTATGGTACCATTGGTTCAATAAACACCACACATGAAGCTATGAAAAGCACTATAAAACACAGTCCAAATGGCACATGAACTTCTGTAGGTTAACACTTGTTCTGACCTCAATTAAGCAATGCTGCATGATATGAACCTAAAGGAGTAGTGCAGTTGTAAAATTACCTCAAGGGGTATGCCAAGCTCTTTACCAAGAGCTCGCATTTTAGCAAGACCAACTTGATAATTAGGACCACCTCTCCTAACATATATGTGTACCCTTGCTGCCTTAAGCTTTGATTCCTAATTAATTAATTAATTAATTAATTAATTATTAATAACAATAATAATAATAATAATAATAATGGAACAAGATTAGTAATGTAAATTAAGGCAGCATTATACAGAGAGAAAACATTCTCATCCTCTGATATGAACCATTGTCATGTGCTTTCTCCTATATCAAACCAAAGCATATAAGTATTCTATGGTATTTCGGTATAGAAAGCTGGTGAACTAAGCTACTTGGAGGCAATGGTAGAGTTGGGAACTATCCACATGCAATTTGCCTCAAATGAAATCCTTTTAAGCTTCAATTGCGCAAGTAAGCCTTATTTCAAAATTTGTCGTTTGAATAACTCCATTCCACAACTACCCCACTTCATTCTTCATCAACCACACAGAAACACATAACCGAAATTAGGTAAAAAGAATAGAATAGTTTCCCAAAAGTTGTACAACCTCAATTTCAGCATGCACAAATCAAAATTAAGTACTGTAAAAAGGCACCAACCTTCTCTCTAAGAGCTCGAATAATGCCATTGAAAGTGGCAGCTACATCAGTAAAATTAGCAATACCACCTCCTATCAGGAGTACCCTCTTTCGACCATCTGGTTCAGCCGTCACACACTACGCAGGCACAAAAAAAAACATGGGCATAAAAAGTGGCAAAGAGAAATGAAACATTTCTCAAATGCCAACAAGAAAAAATAGTGCACACAGGGTTTGTACTACCAGTACCATATACCCTGCTGGTTTAATATTATAACTACCAAGTTTTAATGCTATCCTTAAATTCTAGTAGCACATCAACTAGCCCATGTACCGATACACAAACATTGTAAAAACTATATTGCTATGTAAAAGCATGCTATATTTCGCAAGTAGAATACTGGCAAGACAGGTACTTAGGTGATCAATTCGTGATGTTTTGTTGGGAAATGAGAACCATGAATAAAATAGAAAAGATACATACATCCAGGATAACACGAGCATACTGTAAGACCTCATCCTCTTTCGGGGCACCACTGTACTCTGCATAATTCCCTAGTTCAGAAGCATATCCCAGATCACCAACCTACAATTGAAAAGAAGAAGTGAATAAAAAACTATATAGTAATTAATTGATTATGATATGTTGCAACCAAACCAAGATGGACCCAACAACATCCCTCATCACTGTATGCATATTATACATACATTTATTATTTTATGCAAATGGTGCACAAATGTTGCTGCATTTACAACTGATTTTGAAAGAAAGTTTAAGATAATTAGAACCTGACCAGATTGCCCTCTGGATTTTCTTTTTCTTTTGAAAAAAACTAAGCCCCATAGACTATAACAAAAAGGGTATCCTTGTAAAATAGAGAGAACCTTTTTCCATGATTGTCTCACAAATTTTATGAAGAAAAAATATAGCAAGTATGATTCGCAATAATAGTAATACATTTTTATGATTTCCAAAAAGGTACTAAAAAATATTACAACTTACAGTGTCAGCATAAATAACACTGGCCCCACCACCAGCGACCATGGTCCAGATGCGTCCTTTTGGATTCAGAACTGTGAATTTCAATGAAGCACTTGTCTAAAACAGTATCGAAAACATAAATGTCAATACCAGTAGTGATGATAAGTAATTCAAATACCAAAAGATAACTCCCTACTAGAACCAAGCATTTTATATATATAAATACATGTAATTAAATTTATATGCTACTACATGTAATTAAGAAATTGTTCAGCATTTTATATCAAATTTGAAACTTAAAACCTTTTCATCAAGGTTGTGGATGAAGCCTTCTGTGTTACTAAGCACCCGGCCAAATGGAAGTGGGAAAACGATATCACCCCACCTACATTATTTATCATATTAAATAGAAAATGAGATAACTTTGTAATTAATAACAAAGGGCTATTAATATATTGCTTCTGGAAAATCCGGAAACTATAGTTAAGTTGGTCTGCTGGTGTTATGGTCAACTAAAAGATAACTCGGAAGAAGAGTAAGATATCTCTCTTGTCACAGACACACAGAGAGAGATCTGCTCACATGTGTATATCATTCTCCCCCGCATAATAAATTATCTATGAGGATGAACTGGCCCATGATTTGTATAGAGAGAGAGAGAGAGGAGAGAGCAAGAAATACTTTTTAAAGTTCTTGAAAGTAGCAGTGTCATCAAGCTCTCCCCTCATATCAAGAGGGTATGGCTCTCCATTAACCAGTGTAAATGGATTCATCTCAATAAATGAAAAATCCAAATCTACAAACAAAAAACAGTGAAATAAATCAAATTACTTCCATTATCAAATTTCAATTCATTATTATCACAATCAAATTAGAATTAACCTTGAAAAACAGCAAAAACCCCTCTAATGAATCCCTCAATCTTACTGCGCACCTGTTTCAAAATTATAGTTAAAAAATATATTAATCAGATTTAATTAATTATGTTTTGAATGAACTCTATTTCCAACATAGTTTAAATAATAAATTGTAGGAAAAGGAGATTATTTTGCACATTAACACAGGACCTTAGTTTGTATCGACTAATTCTAGATTGGTGTAATATGGGGAAATATTTATACCATTTTGTTTTCATTATTTCATATCAGTAACGAAGGCAAGTAATTACCCTTGAAGGGCATTTAACAAGTACTTCATGTAAGTAGCATGGGGAATGATTTGGTTCTATCATTTGTAAATTAATCAGAAATGAAAGATTTTGTTAGCATGAGTAACAAGGTCATTCTGGTCATATTTACCTCCAAGGGGAGGGTGGCAACCAAAGGAGCGCACTCCTCAGATGTAAAGGGCTTCTCTGTCGGTAAAAAGATAGATTTGACTTTGTCCCAGTTCTCCTCAATTTCAATCCCACCACATTCAGAGAAGCTAATTGTACAGCCTAGCCTCTCTGAGACTATAGAAAGGTAGAATTCTTGTTCATGCGGAACAAACGGTTCAATAATAAATGTAGTGATAGGTGCCTTGCAACCTCCCATCTCAACCTATCAAGTAATTGTGGAATGTGAGCAGCAGGGGAGGAAAGTAGATTGCTGTTGTAAGGTGCTTGTATACTGATGGTAACCTAAGTATCGCACAAATTCCTCGATAATAAATTTGGAAATAAATGCCTTGTAACCTCCCATCTCAACCATTTTTTCCTTTTTGAAAACACCCAACTAAACTAATTCCACATGTTTACATAAAACTGATTGCAGAGGTATACAAAGTGCAATATAATAAAGAAAATATAAAGTCATTTTACCTATAAAGCGCTGATAAAAACCACAGTAGCCAAGTTCCTTTAATAATTAATTTGTTAATTTAAATATCAAGATTGGCAAATAACCTATTGAATCACTTCTTGGTATCAATGTGACACTGTACCTTTACCTAACTTGACGAATCTAGGCCATTGTGCTTCATGAGCAGCTTCCAATAATTTAGATTTTTTGCACCATGCATGAACAATTTAGTGCTTTCAGTTTCTTATGAAATTTTACTTTTTATACTTACCATAAGTAGATCTTATCCAAAGTTCTTCCTCTTTTATCTTTCTCTTAAAGAAAACTGCCTAAAGTGAACCACTTTCCCACATTCATTCATAGTATCAATTAACTCACACTTGATACTCTTCATAACATAATGAAACCTTATGTTTCAATTTTCACATTAGCTGAAATATCTACCTCGACCCCAAGTCGTTGCTTGACGAAATCTTGAACTTGAGCTAGATCTAAATTTAAGGCAACCAAGCCGCTTTTACCCCTCTTGCCAAAGAGCATGTCTGGCTTGACCACAAGCTTTGTTGACTCGAGCCATGCCTCTTTCTCTACCAATTCCTTGAAATCAGTTGATTCTGTCACCTTTTGCACACCAAAAAACATGAGAAGTTAACAAGGCTACAAACAGTGACATTGCCTTATTTTCTGGGGTTATTCGGAAATTGGAGGCATATACTGTATTTGAAAGTAAGAATTGACATTTCCATATGTACAACTAATACCCTATATAATTGCACAAATCAAGATTGAAATTTAACTTCTTTTAATTCTTCTAGATGCTTAAAGCCCCAGAGATAAGACAATGCTGTTAATTTAAATATATAAAACGGAGCATGAACAATTAATAGCGAACCTTCGACAAGTGTTTCGAGCTCTGAGATCACAGAGATAATGAGATGTTAAAGGAAAAATAAAAAGAAAGATCAAAATGAGACCTGAGCTGACAAGATCTGGAGATCAATGCCACAAATTCGCTTCAGATGCTCTTTCAAGAGCCTCTTCGAATCGTATTCTCTGATCTTCTTCCTGGCCATCTCTCTCTCTCTCTCTCTCTCCTTTTTTCTTGGCGGATCTCCCGATCGAGTTGGTTTCTCTCGCAAGAGTTGTGCAGTCAATGTATCATGTATGTGAGTTAAATTTTACAATGCAACCCCCATTTTTTTAGGATTATCAGCTTGAGGGCCCTTGTGGAGCTGAACTCTCAGATTTTTTTTTTTCTGAGTTTGAATTAAGCTGAATTTTTTTAAATGTGCCTGTTAAGGCTATGGAAAACAGCCCAATTGAGTTTTAACTTTTATAATTAGTAAATGCAATGAATGATTCAGCATGCGTATTTTACTGGAATAAAGTTAACAAATGATAATAACAGTCGGATTAAAGTATTCCTATTTTTTATTAGTAAATTTAAATAAAATAAATTTAGAAATGGGAATCAATTTCTTAAAATCTCGTATCACGAAGAGACGCTGTAAACCAGAGCATCCGGCTCTCTGAATTCGGATCCAGTGAAGTAACTCAATCTTTGAGTTTTGAATCGAGACCATCCGATTTAAATCCGTGAAAATTCATTTCCGAAGTGAGCGCACACATCCCGACGACGAATTCGAATTCCGAGACGATCCCGTGCAACGAATTCGACTCGGACGTCTCGATCCGAAACCCAAAGATTGAGTTACTTTAGAGGATCCGGACTCCGGCTCTCTCGCCTCGAAAAAAGAGCGAGAGCATCCGGAGCGGACGCTATATTTTATGAATATGTATCCTCTTAAATATCTTAAATTTTCAGTTTATCTAAATCTGAACCCAAAATTTTTTTGTGCCTATTCAGAGATTGCACGGGGTCAGTTAATTTTATCATGATTTGAGATTCATGCAAAAAGAATTTGAACGGTTCGGATTTCGTTCATATCAGCTTGAAGTTTGAGATATATCAGATAATGCGAATTCATAGTTTAATTATAACGTCTCAAACTGATTGGACGAAAAAAAAAAAAAAAAATCAAACTGACAGGAAGCAAACAACAACAAAGAAAGAGGACGCTCTCTTTTATAAAAAAAATCTAAACTAATTTTATAGAATTCATTCATGCTTGCCAGATGGGGTCAAGCTCACGTGTCTTTAATTATTTATATGTTTCCTCTAGTTGGCGCAAGTAGATCTATTTTGTTCTCACATTTTACTTCCATTTATTTTGGTGACATTTAATAACCAAGATCTCGCCGAAAAAAATTACGAAATAGATATATCAATGACGAATTTTCTTTTTTTCTTTTTTTGGTTGAAAGGTGCAGGTGATTTGTATTGATTTAAAGAGTTACCAATAAGATGTTACGTAATGTTAGATAATAAGTGTTTTTAAAAGTATTCAGCTATAAACAAATTAAGAAATAAAAAAATAAGTAATTGTAGATGGAAAAAAATAACTGATTTTAAATTTTTGATGGAAATGAATATACATATATTTATTAGGCGTTGCACAGAAGTACTTTTCATAATCCACCCGACGGGTCAAACCCCGCCATGAAAATATATATATATATATATATGAGTAAGGCTACGGTGCTTTGCAAAATAAAGAGGGTGTTTTACTTCGGACCACTTTTTCAATTTGCAAAACTCAAACAACCGATCAGAACCGTTTAACATGTTCTAAATGTTGAAATGTGCTTGGAAACCAAATTATACATTTTTTGGAATTTTTTTACTATTTATAAGCCACTTTGAAAATCGCTGATCGGACGGTAAACAGTAAAAAACAGTAAAATTTTCTGGACCACCAGATCAACGACTGAAAAAGTGGCTTAATAAATAGTAAAAAAATTCAAAAAAAATGTAAAATTTGATCTCCAATCACATTTTATTGTGGAGATCATGTTGAACGGTTTGGATCGACGATTTGAAATTTCAAAATGTAAAAAATAATTATGGTAACTTTGTTGTAACTCAAAATTGTTGTAACTTGATCCCTACTCATATATATAGACTATGGTGAGTTGTGAAGTAAAACGTCGTTTTACTTCACACCATATTTTCATTTTGAAAATCCAAACCACTGATCAAAACCGTTCAACTTTTTCTAAATATTGAAATGTGCTTGAAAACTAAATTTTACATTTTTTTGAATTTTTTTACTATTTATTAAGCCACTTTGAAATCGCTGATCCACTGTGAACAGTAAAAAACAGTAAAATTTTCTGGACCACCTGATCAGCGATTTTCAAAGTGGCTTAATAAATAGTAAAAAAATTCCAAAAAATGTAAAATTTAGTCTCCAAGCACATTTCAATATTTAGAACATGTTGAACGGTTCGGATCGGTTGTTTGGATTTTCAAAATGAAAATATGAGCATGAAGTAAAAATGACCTCTTACTTCACAACTCACCATAACCCAGCTCTATATATATATATATATATATATATATATATATATATATATATATATAGAGTGAGGCTATGGTGCTATGCATAGCACGGATGGGGTCCGTGCTACGGCTCAAAATTTGACTTTTCAAAATTCTAACGGTCGATCCAACCGTTCAATGTGATAACCATATGAATATGTACTTGCAAACTAAATTTTATATTTTTTCGAATTTTTTTACTATTTTTTTAGATAGGTAGAATTTTGATGGTCCAGAATTTTCAAAAAACACTGATTTTTCTACCTATCTAAAAAAATAGTAAAAAAATTCGAAAAAATATAAAATTTAGTTTGCAAGTACATATTCATATGGTTATCACATTGAACGGTTGGATCGACCGTTAGGATTTTAAAAAGTCAAATTTTGAGCCGTAGCACGGACCCCATCCCTATGCATAGCACCATAGGCTCACTCATATATATATATATATATATAGAGGAGGGTTCAAATGCCTCCATTTTTCATGCCTCCACCATGCCTCCACTTTTAAAAACTTTAATAACTCAAAATTTAAAACTTAAAAATCAAAATAAAACCGTTGGATATGATCTACATCATTTTATCAATGTGCACATAAAAAATTATCACATTTTGATTTTGTTTTTATGTGAATAAATAAGTTGAAAAATCAACGTCTAGAAATTATCTACATTAGTGCGTTTTTTACAAGCTCTTGATGACAACCAAAACAAAATTGAAATGTCATAATTTTTTACACGTGCATAGATAAAATGATTTAGATCATATCCAACGGTTTTATTTTGATTTTTAAGTTTTAAATTTTGAGTTATTAAAGTTTTCAAAAATTGAGGCATAGTGGAGGCATGAAAAATGGAGGCATTTGAACCCTCCTCATATATATATATATATATATATATATATATATATATATATATAATATGCCTTTTTAGTGGTTATTTTTAGGTGTAAGAGCTTTGTACGGTTTGTCATGTAAATAAGAAAACATATATAGCGTCATGGCATCATCACTCATCAGTGTTCATTTGCAAGCATTAAAGGAGGTCATGCGACTTTTAGATATGGAAGAGCTCCTGTCTCGTTTCTCAAGCATAAAAAATGTAGTCACCAAACTGTATCCAAGTTACTAGATTCTAAATTTCTAATCTAGTCAATAGTGAGAATATAGAGGACGTGGTGCACAAAAGAAGATGGGATCGAATTAATATATATGTTATCGCACCTCTTTGAATTGGAATGGTAACTTGTAATGAATTAATAGAAACGAAATAAATATAAAGTATGTCGATAAAAATCTATTTGTGCACCGAACCTACCTACCTATTATGTTAACATAATAACATACTATATTATATTTATTGAAAATATATTTATTTGGCGTTCGTAAAATTGCGCCGACAAACCGAGTTCACCTCTTGGAAAAAACAAAACTATGTTTTTCACTTTATTTGCACAACCATTCTCCACAGATTTCATTTTATTAATCACCAAGTACCAATGGATCAAATTTATCAATATATCCGTCTCAGAATTCAAAGTGGTTAAGAATACGGGTGCTGCAATTTTCGACATTTCAGGTCAGAATCCCAAAGAATTAAACTCGAGGTGAAGAAAAATAATAATGATGATAATAATAATAGTAAACATGTAAGTAAATAATTATATAAACGATTAAACGAACAAGGGATGAAATCGGGAATTTTACAGATCATAAACAAAAGAAAGCCATTAATAGCGTAACAATACAACCGGTAGCTATAAATATTAGCATAATAGTAATACTAGCATATTTATAGAAGATTGAGATTAGATTTAACATACACAAATCAAAATTAACCTACAATTCACCGTTCAAATTGGATCCAGGTTCAAAATCCAAGATCCAACAAACCATCAAACCCATTTTTTTCTGCTACCGATCGCGTTAGGTCATACACGTGCACAAATCAAGCTAGGCTAAATGCTCAACTTAAACCATCCTTAATAAAGTAAAAAAAGAACCCACATCATTCACTCACTCGGCCGACGTACAAAATGACCATTTCGCCCACGCCCACGATACCTCGACCCAGTCGCACCTCTATTACCCCCCTCCATTCCGTCCTCCCCATTTGCTCTCTGGTATGATCCGGTAACTGGCTGGAAGTCCCTATCAATTTCTCTCTCTTCACTGGTGCCAAACTTGTACTGCCGGGCATTACCACGTTGACGACGGGGGCCAGCACTACCAGTATCCTCAGTAGCATTAGATGTATCTGGCTTATCCTCATCTTGACCCTTATCAGAAATAGGCCCCGCCTTGTCAGATACAACCTTCTGCCAACCAACATTACCCCTTCCATGAGATTGAGATTTTGGTTTCCAATGCTGCGACCTTGTATTGGTACTGTAATTCAAAACCTCACCACTGCCAGATTCCATGTTCTCTGACTTCCCCTCCATTCCAGTTATTGTACCATCAACAATTTCACTGATGTTTTCTATTTCACTGCGGGTGGCACCATGACCTATATAGTTGCTACCTGTTGCCTTGTATAACTTATGGCCATTGTGGCGCCTTGGCCGGCCATCTGGGTTGCTATCTTCATAGTCCTTTGGGGCAGGGGATGGCATGACCAACTGTGTGTCAGATGCTGCCAGAGTTTTCTCACCATCAGTAGGATTATGAAACATTGCCTCGTGCATTTCAACTGGCCCCACCCTTTGACGCCATGAAGTATGGGGCTTACCACCGCGCCTTGTTGATTTGTTAAAATTATTTGTACTATTACTGCTATTAATTGTCCGGGTATCAACCTCACCAGTCTTAGCTTCAGGAGGCGATAAAATTTCTCCAGGTTTTATACCAGTAGACTCATCAGGCTTCTTCTCCAGTCGAGACAACTGGGGCTTTGGAACATACCTCTCTATTTCAGCTCTTTTTGTTTTAACACCTGTATGCACCTCACCATCATTCTTCACTGCAGCTACAGTTGCACCGGTATCTAAAGCATGGGTGTTTTCTTCTTTAGGGTGTTTAACTGGGGCCCACATGACAGTCTCATTACTGTGGGACTTGTCAGAAATTGTCCTGTGGTTTCTGACCGGCCGCTTCTGTTGTTGTGCTTTCCAATGTGGACCCATCCTATTACTACCTCCACCAGCACGCAACTCTACTTCAAGCGGTTTAGAAACTTCCTTGCCAGAATCTTCAGGTGGCACTGAATTAGGGTTCTCAGATGTTGGTGCAGTGGAGGAAATGCTCTCCATCTTCTCATTTAATCCCTTCACTGGCCTCTCTTCTCCTGGTGCAACAGATTGTACTGGTACTGATACTGGCATCATCACCTCCGTCTTGCTTCTGCTTTTAGGGTTTCTATTGCCTTTCTTGCGATGGTGAGCAATTGTATCATCTTTGTGCTGCATACTTTCACCAACCGATACCTCAGTTTGTTTCAGGGGACCAATTGGATTCTCCGAGACGGCTCCCACATTTGTCATTTTATCAGCGGCTCTCAGCTCCAGTGAAGCATTCAAGTTACTATTATGCCTCTTCTTGTATCCTATTGGTTTTCCATGATGGTGTCTTGCATGAGAAGATGTACCAGTAGCATCACCGACAATGGCAACTGTACCAGTATTGGCACCAGAACCAACACCAAGAACACCAGCAATGGCACCTGCATCTGCACTTGTCTTCTTGGAGGAGATCGGTACTTCTGAAATGTGGGTCACCTCTCCTGTTGTGATCTGCACTTCTGAAATTGTGCCGAAGGAAAGAGTCACAGTAGCGACACCACTAATCTGAGCACTTTTCAGAGGTACTTCTTGGAGATGTGTATCGGCAATAACAACATCTGAGGGCTCTTGCTGGAGATGGGAGTCACTGATGGGCGGAGAGCGGTCAGACTCTCTGTGGACTGGTTCCTTTTGCGTGGTGGCACGGCGGTTGAGTGCTTCAAGCTTTGCAAGAGCCTTGGCCTTCTGCTCACGAATTCTTTCTTCTTCTTCCCTTTGTAGCTCCTTTGCACGCTGTGCTGCTTTCTCCTTGAGCAGTGCACGCTTCATGATAATAAGAAGTAAAATAGATATAAAAACAAATTAAATCCACATACACAAGACAGGCTCCAACCAACAAAAAGACCAGTCTATAATAACCAAAAGGTCAGATGCCCAAGTAATGCTGTCCATACCTGGATTTCATATTCGGCTGGGTCAGAAGGAGGCAGATTTGAATCAGAAACCAAACCAGCATCTCCTTCCTTTTGCAGACTAAGAACCTTGTCAAAGCCAGCAGTAGCAGTACTATCCAAAAGGGCCTCATTTTTTACTGGAACGACTTGATGCGGTACTTGTCCAGGCCTCTGTCTCATCCTTCTCTGTTCATTCGATCTTCTCTCTGCATGGTGCTGTCGTACAGCAGTAACCTCCTCTCCAGTTCTTGGGAAACTGGACATGCCTCCAGCTTCACTAACACCACTGGGGGTCCCCAAAATACCCTCCCCAGGTCTTGGCTTCTCCTCTTTAATCTCAGAATGAGATGACTCCAAGCTGCGGGCTTTGTTATTTAGCTCCTCAATTTTCTGGATTAGTGCAGTGCTTTTTCTGACAATAGGCTGTTGCTGGTTCTCAGAGAGCTCTGCTGAGTGGTCCTTGCCACGGTTCATGATAGTTGGTTCTGGTTGTTTCTCATCTTTCTTCTCCTCTTCTTTGTGTTTGAGCAAAACATACTGCTTTGGAGCCGCATCAGATCCCGTCACAGAAGATCTTGGGGACTGATTCTGACCTTGGTTCAATACTGCCTGCTGATTATTATTACTACTATTATAATTACTTCTATTGTTGTTATGATTATGACCACGAATTCCAAAAAACCCAGCGCGTGATGGACCATAATATCCACCTTCATATGAAACAGGAGGAACTGGTGCATATGGGGCATGTGGACCCGGTCTTCCCGGAATGCTAACAGGATGAGCAGGCATCATGTAAGGGTTGTGAGGTGGGGGCATGTGGGGCCGTGGGGCTGATTCATTATTCGGCGGTCGGAAATGGGGAGGTGGAGGATAGTAGACAAATGGGTCAATTGGGTAATTGTTGGGCGGTCCCGATGGTCTATATGGACCTGGTCCATGTGGAGCAGGTGCATGGGGACCTGGTGGATACCACATGGCACCTTCAGGGGTTTGTTGCATTGGTTGAGGTGGCGGGGCCCGCCATGAAGTATCATATTGAGGTGGTGGTACAGGTAGGACGATGTTTGGTTGGTTCGGACGGGGTTGGCGATATTGATGGGTCGGGTACTGATATGGGGTCTCTGAGTACCAGTTGGCATTTGACGGTTCTTCAGTCATTAAAATGTTGACACTTTGGGTTTGAGGAGGGCCATCAGTTGTTTTTGCAAAATCACCTGAAATTAAAAAATGAAATTAACATGCAATATTAGTTGTATGTTGATGAAAGATTTTTACTTCCTAGCCGAAGCAACGTTATTTTGGTACTTCGTTATTTTTAACGTTATTTTTTTGTTCGGTCTTGAAATTAATATTGTACACTTTTTGGTACTGTGGACAAAACTGTCTGCTATAAAAATTTAGACTACCATAACTGTTGATATTCCCAGCCAAAGCAATGTTCTTTTGGCACTTTGCAATTTTTTAACATTTTTGTCCAGTCTTGGCGTATTACACCAAGTTTTTTGTTCGATCTTGTAATTAAATATTATACACTTTTGGTTTTGGCACTTTGTGATCAAAACTGTCTGTTATAAAAAGCTTCAAACTAAAATAAATCAAGCAAAAGGTAACAAAATTGACCAAAAACTGTTTGTATAAACTCAATCAACTTTATTCATATCTCTTCATTACTCCAAATCCAGCACTATATTGCTTGAATACTTTTTGTTGTGAATTTCTTAAACTATGTTAGGAAATATTTTCAGGTATTGTTAATGTCAAAAGTCATTGCTATTACAATAAATATTTGGAGTCATTTTCTAGTTCCCATTAAGTAAATAAATAACATACCAGAATTAGGTGCGTTAGTCATGTTATCTTCACCAGACCCAGAAGTCGGCCTTACCTGCGAATCATGACCTGCATTTATACGACAAATATTAAGAAGTCAAATAATGTGAAACAAGTAATAAAATATATTGCAGAAAGAGTTATGAAAACATACCTGGTGACAGGGTATCAATTGCTTCTTTAGGTCTGGCATCTCTACCCATACCAGATGTGGGTCGACCATGCGAACTGTGACCTACTCATAGCAATTGATGAAATTTTCAAGTTCATTAAGCATCACGTGAAAACATAATAATTAGAAGTCATATATATTTCATGAACATCAGAACTTGAAGCAAATGTTCAAATTCTCAACAAGCAAATTTGACAGACACCGGAAAAAGAAAAGCACCTCTACAGGGCTCAGCAGGCTTTTCAGACCCAAGTGTTGGGAAATCTCCAGAACTAAGCGTAAAACCCTACATGAAAAAGCATTAAATTACATCAATGGATATGGTTCAAATGACTTGCTTGAGCAGATGACATGAAAGAAATGTGACTGACACGCCCTTTTTGTTTTTACTTGAAATTCTATTTCTATCCTTTAACTTGTATTTTGACTCCAAACTCAAATTGTAAGAGTCTACAAGAAGCCAAATCTTAGATAAAGCACAAAACAAATCAATTGACAAAAACAATAAAAAATGATCAAAACACCCATGCGGTTCCAAATACAACCCAACAGGTAAAATCCTCAAAGTAAATTGAAAAATCTGGGATGCAAAAAATTATGCTACCAAGTTTTGTTCGAGTACCTAGATATCAGGATCTATGTCGCATTGATATAGCCACACGACGTAGACAGAGGTATGGAATGTACATGGCATGACCATTGGACATGGCTATATTAATTAAAATATTAATAAATTTATTATAACAATACTAAAATATATGTATAAAACTATGTTTAGAGAATCAAACAGACAACAAGAGACTTGTATCAAAGACAAGTGTCGCTGTTATCAAGCAAAAACTGTATATTTATTTTTATGAATATATAAATATAAAAATAATTAATACTCTTTGCTTCATGATATCGCAAAAGGGTTGCTATCTTGGCGGTTGAACGTGTTGCCTATTAAGTCTATTACTAAACTGTCATGGATACAAATCAAGTACCCTTGTACATCGGATTATTTGTGCCATCTCCCATGCATATCTGCAGATCCAATGCTTACCTAGTCTTCAACTGCAACCCAAACCAGGTGTTTACCATGTCCAACACATCTCTTGACACATCAAGCACTTGTCATCAGTGATCACAATTTAAGAAGTGTTGTGATACATGGCTCAGGACTCTTAGCATATTATATTCATACTACTATAATTCTGGTACAGGATCGGAAGTAGAAATAGGTATATACCACAATACAAGTGCATACCTTACTTTCCACTGAGCTCTCAGCAAAACGCGACAAGTGTGAACTTCCAGGCCGAGTATCAGCACTTCTAGGGCGATTTGGCGATGAAAGGTGCCCTGAAGCAAAGGACCCAGAAGCTGAGGAGGGGCGCGAGTTCGGGCCCCACGCATGAGATGGATCAGGACCTAACAGTCTATCTGTGTTACCAGTCGACGGGCGGGTACTAGACCCAGATGAACCAGGCCGGCCCATAAGGTCAGGAGAAGAGCTGGCAGTACCATCAGTTTTAGGAGAGAGAATGGAAGATGAGTTCCATGCATTTGATGAAGAAGTTGGTCTACTTCCCCATGTAATTGTGCCCCTGAGAAGGATATTTGCATACTTACCTTGTTAGACTCATCTGTTTGCAATTATTACCTTGTAAGTCAAATCGTAAATTGAGTTGTTATTTTCCTAGAATGCTCCAAGGAGTAATTACTAATCTAGTTACAATAAACTAGAATTCATATCACCGACGGTACCGTAAAAGGAATCTTTTACAATTACTTGATCTTGACTGTTCTTTTTAACTTGGCACGAATCCCAAACCGGCTGAGAGTTAATCTCAAACCGTAAATAGCTAATTGTAAAAGGGAATCTTTTACGGTACCGTCGAGGATATGGATTCCAATAAACTACCTGTTGTTGGTACCAGGAAGTATGGATGTAAAAAGTGCACTAGTTAAACAGTTAACCATCCTTAAAAATGAAACGGAAACCAGCTTATCTGTATTTCAAACTTCTATTTGCTCAATAAAAGGGTACCTACTCATCAGCACTAAAAGTTTCTGCAGGTACAAGTACACCATTGCACAACTTTCATACAAGTCACTTCTGAATGGCAATGACAAGTAATTTCAACAAATGTTATCAGAGATTGTGTTACTTGTATAAACAATCTAAATTTTGCAGGCATACAAGTTTCAAAGGCCCAATTTGAAGAATAATTAATTACATCATTATTTGATGAAAAAACTAAACTTATAGTATGCAAGAGCAATAGCAAGAAACATATTGCAAAATCGACAAGTAAAATAGAGGGGGCTCACTTTGGGACAATTTCAACGTTGGGGTCCAGGCCATGGTTCTCCAACCTTCAAATGTGATCCAAGAGGTCAAAAACAATTATTCAGAAAAAAAAAAAATGTATGTATGTCGAGTATGGATACAAATGATACCTTTGACTAGGCAGGTTGATCGGTTTAGGTACTTTTCCCAAGACTGTCATGCCAGACTTTCGGGAAGAAGCCCATCTATATTAATTGAAAAAATTATAATTAATAAGCAAAATTGTGTAAATTTCAGTTTCAATGAGGTACACAAAAATGCAAGAATTATAATGCAGCCCATTGCCAGCCTATACGACCAGTACAGCGTCCAGCTTGTATAATACAGTAGTAACTACTATTGTTTATTCATGTCCCAGCTGTGTGACTTCTACTTTTTACTTCTTACATTTTTTTCATTTACCATCTTGTGGGGGTGGTTGGTCTCAACCCTCAAGGTTGAGCTCCAATCCATAAACAAAAGAAAGGTTATCTTTCTCTCTCCTCCTTTTTTTGGTTTCTGAACTTGAATCAAAGTATTATCCAGTGACATCCTAGTACCCTACTACATATCTGCAGATTCAGTATTGAGCAAACAAATATTATACGTACCGCCGATCCGCTGTCAATGTACTGGAAGCCATGTTTCAATCTCTCAACAATCATCAATCATATATGTACCTTAATTTGCATTCAATAGAAAGGAAACATAAATAACATTCATAAGAAATCAGATATATAACTCGAGATAAAAGTTATGAAGATTTAAACCAGAACATAATTTAAAATAAAAGAACTATCAAGTTGCAATAGTTTATTTTTGTTATTCTTTTTGGTCCATGAGGAATAATTCCACTGGTATCATAATTAATATAACTCTAATGATACTACAAAAGTTAGTATGATTGTAAGCAGAGCCGGAGCCAGGGGTTGGCCAGAGGGGGGCCCAGCCCCATCCCCACCCCCATATTGGATTGTTGGTGAAGTACCTTACTTAAACCTAGGATAGCAAACAGTAGACGCTCCATTGTTGCGTTCCTACCATGGTTTGGAAAATCTATCTATCGGGAGCCTACGATCCAATTCGATAATTTGGCGATTTTCCAAAACCCTTGAATCGGAAGAAACTCACCTTATTTCCGAGTTACGCAGATTATTCTTCCTTGTAGTTTATTTGTGACTGACTGATTCTACAGATTTGATTTTACCGATTCCTGAAAGCAAAGGCAGAGGTGGATCTAATCGATCGATGATCGGAAGAGATATTTGGGGATAGCGTGAAGTGTTTTTCGTTAATTAAGGAGAAAGAAGATGAGTCCGTCGGCTAGGGCTGTTAATGGATACTATGATGATCCGGTCTCCGATAAGTTATTGGATATTAATCCGAATCCATTCTTATGGCGGATCCGATAAGTTTTTGAATGAAATCCGAATCCGCTCTATTGATTGAATCATTGAAATTGGTATGATTTTGTACGGTTCAAATTCAAACTTTGTAAAATTCAACAAATAATATTGTTCTAATATTAATCTAATTTTATTTACTTTATAATTATATCTACCACGTGGAAATTAGGTAAATGAGTTTAATTAAAGTTATTATTTTAATATGTTTGTTTGTCAGTGAGGCTATGGTACTATCCATAGCGCAAGATGGTATGTACTATGAATTAATATTTTTATTTTCAAAGTTCAAACAATCAATCTAAACCGATCAACACAATTTTCATATAAAAATGTACTTGTAGATAAAGATTTTTTTTAGAATTTTTCTACTATTTATTTAGATAGGAAAAAAATCACTTAATATGAAAATTTTAAACCGTTCAAAACTGGTGATTTTCTACATTATTGATTTTAAAATAAGTACAAAATTGCCATCATCTGAAAACAATAATGTCGTATCTATCTAAAAAAATAGTAAAAAGAAAGTTTCAAAAAATATAAAATTTGGTCTCCAAACACATTTTAAGAGTGAGGATATGGTACTATGCATAGTGCATATTGGCCAGCGCTATGGACTCAAATCTTTAATTTAAAAGTCCTAGTGATCGATCTGAATTGTTCAACGTGCTCTTCGTACGAATATTTACTTGTAAACTAAAATTTACAATTTTTTAAAATTTGTTTACTATTTTTTAAATGGGTAGAAATCACTTGATTTGAAAATTCTAGACCATCCTAAAACAGTGATTTTCTACCCATCTAAAATAATTGTAAAAAAAATTTAGAAAATGTAAAATTTAGTTAACTAGTACGTATTTATATGGAGACAATATTCAACAGTTTGGATCGACTGTTAGGATTTTGAAAATAAAAATATTGATTTGTAGTATGGACCAATTTGCATTATGTATAGCACTGTAGTCTCACTCACATTTTAACATGAAAATTATGTTGAGTGGTTCGGATAGACTGTTTATACTTTAAATTGGAGATAAGGATGTGGAGCATGAGTTCAAATACATAAAAAAAAAGTTCGAGGAAAGGCTATAATCAAATTCTTGATTAGATTTTCTTAATCAATTTTATTTCTTTAATGGGTTTCTTTTTATTTTATATCTTTTTATTTTCTAATAAATAAGAAAAATAAAATTAATTTTAATGAATTGAATGTGAATTCAAAATAAAAATATAGAGTGATTTTATCTTATTTAAGTTCGAAACGTTTTGTAATCTTCAACCAATTATGTGCTTCAATATAATTGCTTGGAGTAACCGCTATAGCTTGTTTCCAATACTGAGCAGCTTGATTGGACTAAGCCTCTGCAATTTCAGAGTCGCTCTCTAGAATGGCCTTTTCTCCTCGGTTGGAATAGAGAATTATTTCCCCATGAAGCACAAAATCAAGGGTGCATTTGAACTATACTCTTTGAGCAATAGTAATTGTAAAATTATCAATACCGAAAACTAATTTATTTTTTACCATGTTAGCAAAAATAAAATTGCAGAGTCAAAATATTAAATGTAAAAAAGTTGGGAAATTATTAATGTGATAAATAAATTTTAATTTTCACAATTAAGAACTGTAACTATATCTATTTTAAATTGGATGGTCCTTCCAAAGAAGCAGGGTCGTACGATCCGATCATCAAAATCTGAAGGACGGCCTTGATGGAGTCGAAAGTGGACTGGTAGCAAGTAGCCTCGTAAGTTACTACTACCCAGTTCACTGAATCTGAATTCCCACGGGAGGTAACCGGATACGATTCCCTAGAGTAACTCAAAGTTTGAGTTTGAGTTTCGGATCCAAACTCAAAATTTGAGTTACCTGAGGGATCCAGACCCCCGGATTCCTATGGCCTTGGATGATTGAATGGAAGAAAACAGCTCGTGTCTCATGTTGGAAAACCACAAATTATCCCCTTCTTAGTTCTTGCACGCATAGAGAGCAAGAGATCCCTCATGGCTACTACATGCATCTCTCGACCAAGTTCGATTATTTACACGAGAGAATCAAAGAAAGTTGCCTTTTTTCTTAGGAACAACCACATTTGCAATTACGCCCCTGCAAATTCTCTATATTTCCTTGCACTGAGAACGGTCAATCCACGGAGACAGAGCAGTAAGCTTTCTTTAGGAAATGGTAGTTCGAGTCAATGGAGAAGAAGAAAGCGTACGAGATACACCTCTCCCGTCATGGAGTGGCAAGATTGTAGGTACAATTTTTACTCTTAAGTATCATGTTTTGTTCTTTTGGTAAGTTGTATTTTCTGAGATTTGAATTGGCCGATATAATTAGTTATAATTTATATAATAACTAAGCTTTTCAGTATATACACATTTTAACCAACTTCAATTCTTTAGATTCAAGTAAACATCAAGATTTTTTGCAAGGGAAGAGCTCTCCTTCTAAATTGAAGGCGCTTCTATCAACTTCATGTTCTAAGCTGTGATCATTTTAATACGTCAAAATCTGATTGAATGGTTCCAAAAACACCTTTAAATACATCCCTCAAAATATGAGTTAGTTGATTTATTGCATACCTTTTGGATTATATTCAACTTCTGCATTTGGGCCAGGACAACAATATCTTGGTTTAGTACTAGTTACTTATAGGACAACAATGTCTATGCATGAACTTGATGGTTTCCTTGGATGTGGAGGGGGGGTTCAAGCACCCCTAAGTTTCCAAAAAGAAAAATGTACCAATTGGTTCATGTTTTCTTTCCTGTAGCTGGGGACATGAATTTTATCAGTAACGTACCTTTTGATATAATTATAGTTTCCCACTGAAGATAACATTTTTTTATTAAATTTCACAAAACCAATGTACCCAATTTGTTTAAGGGATTTACAACATTTGTCTTTTGGAAAGGGTACTTCTAATAAGCAAAGAAAATTTTGGCAACCAGGATTCTTGTTGAAACTAAAAAGAAATCAGGGTAAATTTTGTATATTTTCAGAACTAATAAAACATGGAAATTGTGATGTAGGTCAGAGGTAGAGGTGGATGTACCATGCTCAGTGGCATACCAGTGTTATTCAGATCGCAAGCTCATCCCACAATGGATGCCTTTCATTTCCTCTGTTACCGTACCATGCTCTTATCTCACCTGTTATATGTTGTGTTTCATCCTATAATTAATTCAGGGTAGTACCAGTAGCATCCTTAATACCAGATGAAGTTGAACTTCTTAGTTTATCGCTTTCCTGGCTGGTTACGTAGATTAGCAGCCAGTTGTTGGTACAGTACTATGTTGATACAAGCCTCCCAAAATATGGTTGAGCCAAGATGCAAGCTTACATAACATAGCATGTCACTTTTTGGGTCCAAAATTACAAAACCACTCGTTAGAATTTAGCCAGCTCTGGATCTAATGCCACTGCGTTTTATAAGTTCCTTATTATATTTGAATTGCAATTATGGTTCTTTCAGGAATTGTTAAACTTGATACATATGCACTAATACATATCTAGATAACATGCCAAAAATTTACTATAAATGCCAAATACAATTTCGTCCTTTTCAATTTGTGTAATGCTTTACTTGAATCTGGCTATTAGGTACTTAAAGATAAACCTGATTTGTCAAGATGGTCGTTAAAATATACCGTGTTTGACCGAGATGTGGAATTTGCATGGCTTGCTAGAAACTTACAGGTAGGAAAAAGTCATTTTATTTATTTTTTATTTGTTTACTTATTTATAATATCTCTTTTTCGGTGCTTTTGTTTTAAGTATTGGACTTCTAATTACAGCCGATCCCAAATCAAAAGATTCACTGGCGGTCACTAGAAGGCCTACCAAATAGGTACTTCCATTTTATGATGTTACCAACTTACCATGCAAATTTTAGTGTAAATACCATACCGTACCATGCAATTCAGTTGAATTGTGGGGTTAACAGCCTTGGCCACTTGTGTAAAACTGGTACTAAGGAAAACAAAATAATAAGCAAGTTAGAGAAGACCTCTTGAAAGATTTGGCCATTACCATTTTGGGTAGGTTCTTGTGTTGTATCTTTTTTCGTATAAGAAGGACGTCGGCACTGTAGCAAGAAATTTTATTGGTATTCCCTTTACGAGATATGTTTGCTTCAAGTTTTGAATACATGATAAAATTAATGCAAATGACCTCACTTTACTCTTTTGTAGAGGTGCTGTTCGATTTTTCCCAAAAGGCCCTTCCTCTTGCAGAGTAGAAGTCAGTCCCCCCCCCCCCCCCCCCCCCCCCCCTCTCTCTCTCTCTCTCTCTTCTTATTTTTTGGTTGCAACATGTCCCTCAGTTATGCCAAATTGCACCAAAGCCCCCACCTTTTCAAACGTGCTAACATTGTGTGGTATAATTATGAAAGGTACTTTTGTACCCTGAAAACACACAGATTTGACGAAAAGTCTAATAACTGGGTCTTTTGCAATTTGCGCATAGTATAGGGAAAACTCGCATTTCAATTGATTCTTTTAATTTATATAAGTTCTAAAATACTTTTGTACTTAATTGTGCTCTTCTCTTGTTCTTTTAATCACTCAGCTGACGGTCTCTTATGAAGTCCCTGAAATTTTAGCTCCAGTGGCATCGGTAAGTTGAACTTTTTATTTGTAAATATAAAAAATGTAACAGTTTGGGGCTTGATTGACAAAAGAGGTATAGATTAGGTGAACCTTTAGCAATTTTTAAGAGTTCAGGCATAAATAGATAAAAAGTTAGTTTATGGAACAAACCAGAACTTCGGGGTGTATTTCTAAATTATCCGTTTTAAATTTGGAAACATGGTGCATTTTGTTTTTGCAGGCCTTGAAACCGTTTCTTGAGGGATTGCTTTTGAATGGCTTGAAACGGTTTGCAGCTGTTGCTAAGGAGTACGAGGGAAAAAGTTAAGCATTAAACTAATTTAAAATTATTTGGTTCTTGCTTCATTTTCTAATAAATGGGCAATTCTTGTATAGCAAGCAAAATAAGTAATTTTGCAAGTTTGATCCTTCCAATTTTCAACTTTTATACTTCGTGACAAAATTGTATTATTGGATATTTTGTTTTTGGACAAATAAAGCTATCTGGTCTTTTTATCTAATTCAAAATATGTACCCTATGAACTCAAAAATTGATATTGGATGATTTTGCTGCTCGATTTGATTAGACTATATTTGGCAGCTACAATAGCGTTTTTTTGCCCTGCTTAATTTATCCTTTTGTTTAACGAAAAATGAGCAATTTCCAAAACAATGTCGGGGATTCATGTCAATTGTATTACAAGAATTCATGAGCGATTTTAAAAATAGTGCATTCAATCTCATAGTTCTTTTTTACAAGTACGAATGTGAATTATGACTATCACGTTTTTTGACGATTGTCGTAAGTTGTTAATACATATGCATGCTGGATCTTTCTGTTCAGCTTTATTTATTAACTACAATATAAGATTTCAAATGTAAATTTAGTTCTTGACAATTGTTAAAAATTATCTATATCAGTCAATGTCATTTGTCGATGTCAAGTGATCTCTCGCCAATTAATATTACATTTGCGCTGCATCAAACAGCTGCACGTTGGATCTTTCTCTTCAAGGCCAGAGAACTTTTCTTTTGGCAAAACTGCTCGTTGATTTTTATTCAAAGTTTCAAACAACAATACAGTACAAAGTGCAAGTTCATATATGCAGAAAGAAAAACAAAAATAGACATTAGCAACATATAAGCTAAATTAAAAGCCTTCTGACCTACCCATATTAGCTGGTGGGCCACTTGATTTTCAAGGCCAGAGAACTTTGAAACGAATCAAACTTAGCATATTTATTTTCCATTTCACCTTCCAGTCTCAAAACTTTTTATTTACATAGCAGTAGCATACCTCCTATAAACGCACACATAAACAAAGGCAGAAAGATCTGGTTTACAATTAGATGTGTAACCTTTATCCATAACGGTTTTGAAAAAGAATGTATTAATAAGCGTGTGCATTAATGACGAAGTGAGCAGACGATGTGATACTCTGTCATAGTGTGTGTCTGACATACTACAGTAGCAACCATACTTTTGACGACTTTCTTTATTTTGCTCGGGTATTTGATTCACAATTCTAGTACAAATGACAAATGTAGCCAATCTAAACAAAATAGAACTGGAAAACGAAATATTGGCATATACTTCGTCTCTTATCTCAAAAGACGCTCAATCATAATGCCAAAGCAACAACATATGAGCTCAACATAAACAAAAGGTAAGAAAGAAATAATGCTCAGCCTATTGCTACAGTAATATTCAATATATTTGACAAAAGGAACATTCGAAAAATGTGACGGGAAACTATATATGTCTATGGTTGGGAGAGACTGGGAATTAAACGACGCTGAATGCTGTCCGAAGAGAGGAGGTAAATTGGTTTGCTAGGGTTTGTGTGGCAAATTGCTGTAGCTGTTTCTTCGCATCTGTCACAAAATTCAAAAACAAAAAGTAGTACATTAACCAGGAAAGCTATAAAAGCTTTTGATGTGCTTCTCCTAAATAAGAAATATCACTTGTATCTTCACAACTATTGCACATTTCCATTTTTGCAATTTTATCTTTTGGGAAAGATAACCAAACTGTTCCTACCTTATCATTTACTTTGATGCCATAAAATCCCTTAAATATTTGGTAGGGAGGGATGTAGCCTATTTCATGTTTTGCAAGGGTATTTTATGGGCAACATTGTGTGCTTTACAGTTGCATATCTTGGTAATGTACAAAAAATCACAAGTTGGTGATACCATCCAAATCTCATTTCTCCCCAGTTACACTTTTGTTTCCTGTGGCCTTTATATTGGGTTTCGTTGAGGTTTCTAGCAGGAAACTACCACACTCAAAAGAATTACCAAAACTATTACTTCAAAACGATACCACTCGGGTCTAGCATAAATACTGGTAAAGTACCTTTACGGCATTTGGTGAAGCCTATGATATTAGCAACACTGAGTGTCAAACATACACCGATCACCAATACATAATCTGCTTGGAACCGTATCAGAGAGAATATTCCCAATACTACCCATGCCCCTGCCTGAAAAAAACATACAGATTGTGTAATTATCAAAAACAAGGCACAAGTGAAGTTTGTTTATAGCCTACTGAAATATCACATAAAACCCTGCAACAAGTGCAAATTAGTTAAATGTGAGCCTCCCCTTCTCCATCCTACTCAAGTTGCTTTCCTCTGAATAAACTAGTGATGAGGGAGGAGTTACACAATTTGGTAATGAATTACTTAGGGTTACTCAGGGTGTATAAAGCTATATATTCTCATTTGCAGAAGGAGATGATTTTCTAATCCCCTGTGGTGAGAATCTACCACTTAAATACCAGAACTAAGTATTCATACATATGTAACTTTAACATATCAACATTTCATCGATGAACATTTGTTGTCTTTGCCTCCTTTTTTTTTTCTTTTTTCTTTTGCTAAACTAGCAAAATAGACATCCAACTATACCCCCCAGGCCCTCTCATCCCTGGTGTTATGGTTTATTTAATCATTAAGGAACTGACTCTAAGCTATAAACTTGAAGTCAGACTCCACCATGCAACTTTCAAAATGTTCAATTATACCATACTTATCACCAACTGTGGTTTATTTCACACGGGCAGACTTGTAAACTAAACAAGGATATATGATCCAAAATAGGTGAGGAAACAGGCAACAACATGCAACTAGAATTGCAGTGAAAGCACTTACTGTAAGATAGAGAGTCCACCAGAAAAGCCATGAGTCCTTCTTGTTCATCCGTGCAAGAGACTGCATTTCCAAAGGGCATGTCAAAAAATAGCAAAACATGGCGGGGGTAACAAAAATTTGCGGAACAAAGAGTGCATTTTTTAAATGCAAAGAAATGTGTTAGTCTCTGTTGATTTACTCAAGCAATAAAAGATTGTTGGCTCACAGCTATGCATGAAACGGTTTTTATTCAGACTTAAGATTCAGCTGATTCATATCACCACAATTTACTAATACAACAGTAACTGCAACTGAGTTTCCAGTTCACAACTTCGAGACAAATTTCAAAAGGGCATCTACAAATACATGTAATTGTCAGACTGAACCAATTATACTACACTACACACATACACACGAGCACCAAGAATTTTATGAACATATATATACAGAAATGCAAAAATTCTCCCAGAAAACCAGAATGGTTTATAAACAAAGAACAAAAGCTTAGAGGGGGTTAAAAAAAGAACATGCCTCTTGGTCAAGGGATTCAAATTTCCAGACACTCTCGCCGAGATCATTGATCTCATTCCACCAGCGCAAGCCAACCAGGATACGACCGCTCACATTCTTTACGACCCAGAAATCAAGTGCTGAGAGAAATACCGTCACCACAAATATTATGACAAAGTTGTTCACAAACAGTGCCGACAGTATGTAAAACGCCACAGCAGCTCCCTATGTAATGAAAGAGTAATGTGAAGAATTCATTCAAAATAATGTTACAGCCTCCATTAAAGTCCTTGACAACCAATAAATGAACAAGACTTTTCTAAGTACCGATTAACACCATTAACACAGTAAGACGACTAATCGTCCCCAAAGCTCCCAATTCTTACAGTATATAGGATATATATCTCACGTTTAATTGAAAACGCCAACAACAGAAGTGAGCTATCTTTAGATCATGCCCACTTTTTCCCTTTTTTCTGTTGTCCTTTGTTTTGCTTTGTTAGTGGCAACTGGCAAGTCAAAATTTAAGCAAAGTGTTTCCCAGAAATAGAGTAATGGAGTCAAATCATTTATAGCAGAAAATACATTTAGGGGAGTTTGTGTGAAAACTTAAGAGTTTGCAGCTGAGACATAAATTTTGGAGAATAATTGTTAAATATATAATTCCTATTTTCTAAGTCATGTAGAAAAAGCCAGATATGTTTGTGTACTTTACAGTTTGTTTGCATGCATTTGTGATTGTGGTACAACACCAGTTCACTACCTAACGATCTGGTTCAGTACTGAGCATTACTCAAGGTCATTTAGAAGAACAATATAAATAAATAAACTACCTTAATAATGGTTAAAAAAATTATATGAACCCCCAAAAACTATCATCTTTTACACAGCCATCCTTGCAATAATACCAGTAAGGTGCTGATACCAGTGACACTCTTTCAATTATTTACAAACATCTATCTACTGATCTCTAGATTACATAGCAGAAGACCAAGTAGCACTTTCATGTTCAGATATAGCCCAAGAATATTTAGCATCTTTGTCAATGCTAGAAACTATTAATAATGTAGTGAGACTAGAAATTTGTTGTGAAAATAAGCATTACCTTGAACAGCACATGGAAGAAGCACGTCTTTGGGTTTGCATAATTTTCCTCAACAACCTACCAAACATTTATAAGTACAATTTCGTAGCAAAATGAGGGTTAATTCGGAATACTGTCATATAAATCAAGGTGGAAGATGTAAAGGTAATTTGGATCTGAGCTGGAGACATCAATTCATCTCAAAATAGTTGCTAAATTAAAAATATAAATAAGAACAAAGAAGGAGATCTAGATAAGTAAAAAATCAGGAAAATAATGCAGTCAAATCCAAATCGAAACAACTATTAAGAGATCTGAAGGCTTTTGGATCTGCGCAAGCGACTGAACGTGCGAAATATAGAGGAAAAGAGAGAGAACCTGAGTTCGATCCATGTCGAAGGAGGGAGATCTCTCTTTGCTCCAAGCTGGTTTTCGATTGAAGGAACGAGCAACAGCACCAAAATCAAAACAAAAGAAATAATGTTATTTGTTAGGCAAGAATTTCATTTGTACCCTTAAGGAAACCATAATAGTAAATTTTACCCTTTCAGAATTGTGCTATGCTATATCTTTTTTTTTTTTATTATCACATATCTTTTTAATTTAAGATAGTTATTCTATTTTGGTTTCGCACGTTTCCGTTCCTGAAAGAGAGTTCATACAATAATTTTTTATTATTTTTAATAGATATTTTTCATTCAGATGCATGGGAATAATACTTACTCGAAAATAGTGTTATTATTTTTATTTAAATACAATTCAAATATTTTTTTGGGAAAATAATTTATGCTTATTGTTTAATAAAAATAGTTTTTGTTTTTGAGAATTTTTTTTTTTTCATGAGATCACAAAAAGAGACTCGAAGTTACTTTCAAAGTTATAGCAACATACTGTATTCGATTTTTTCTTAAAAGTTACTAATGATAACATGATTAATTAAATTACAGAATAAAAAGTCATAAAAAATTATATGCAGTTACAATTTGCTTGTAAAAATAGCTATTATCTATGATCAATATTCTTCGCCATTAAGCAACCAACTAATTTAGATTGAAAAACAGTTGTTGTTCTTAATGCAGAAAATGTACTACATTCCTTGATGGTTTCTTGCACA
>JAJGRW010000441.1:79355-127966 GCA_025461045.1 Carex parvula | reverse complement strand
CATTTGGAAAACAGAAATGAACTATGTTTGCAATAGGTAAGAAAAAAATCAACAAGACAAACTTATTCTACTGATTATCTCTCTTGTGCATTATTGAACAGGACAAGTGAAGCAGAAGGTGAAGGACCTCCACAACTCGTTGGCTCCCAGTAGATACGGAGGCTATTCCCATTGACAATGGCACCTAGATGAGTTTCAGAGGTGCTGTATGAAGGAGCTCAGACATTTGCAGATGGCATAGGGACTCAGAGGGTTATTATGAAGATGCTGACAACTAAATGGAGTGATAGGGCTAACAAGCCAAATTTTGTTAATATCAAACTTTCTCTCAGCCCATTGTGTGGTTTGTGTTATGTTTACTATCTTTTGTGGTATCCTTGGGTGTTACCAGCTGAGGAGAACATCTTCCAGCTGATTGCAGAAAAAAAAACAAGCATGATTGGAAACTTCTCTGAAAAACTAGTGAGAGGAAAAAGGGCTGATGCAGCTAATGGACAACGTGTTTAGGGACTTATGTTGTTGCTTTTCTTAGGAATGAACTAAAGTGGCTGTAAGTTAACTATTTCTCTAATGAAATGGGCTTTGGCCTCTTTTATAAAAAATAATAAAATTGCCAAATTGCCAAATGTAAGATAATCTCAAAGGCGGAAGATTGATCTTGGTAAACTCCGTGATGTCCACCGTACAGGTTTATTTCATGACGTGTTTCAAATTGCCAAAATGGGTGATAAGAAGGATGGACCGGATGAAAGGGAGTTTTAAGGGGCAAAGCGGGGAGACCAAGCTAGGGGTACACTATTGAATTGGGAATCAATCACACTACCAAAGCATTGGGGGTATGGGAGTACGGGATTTGGAGATACAAAACGTATCGCTATTGCTTAGATGGTGGTGGCGTTTATATCATCAGTCCAATTCCCTTTGGTCAACGTTTGCAATCAAATCAGAGGTCAGGGGGATAACACAGGGCCTAGGGTTTGGATAAAACAGGGCTCCTTTTTTGGGGGCAGCTAATGTCTATTAAAACACTTGTTCATCAAAGTAGGTGAGGCTATACGGTTCTTTTTGGTACGAATCATGGGATGGTTTGTCTATCAGAAGTCAACTTTAACCCCCTCCTAGACCTCCTCGTGCAAGAAATTCTCTAAAGCAAGCATTGCAGATTAACTTGCCGGACCAATTGTCCCTCAATGTTAATCAAGTAACTGACGAATGAAACAGATAAAGCATATTGGAGATGGAAAAATCTCTGGTGGCAAAGTTGGTTGGCCTTTTCCAGTGGTGTGGAATTGCAAAGCTCCCTTAAAGGCAAAGATGTTTGGCTACCTCTTGTTGAATGAGAAAATCCTCACACATGCATGAATCATGATGCCATGTGTAGAAGGAATATGAGTTGTAACCCAGGGTGTGTTTTTTGTCGTTCTTGTCAGTGGAAACAGCTTTAAATCTAGTGTTCAATTGTACCTATGCCTTGCAGGTTTGGCCGGCCATTCATCTCAGGTTGGGACATTTGAAGCTAATCCGTAGACAGGACATTTCGCAAACTTGGATGGCATCCTGGTTACACACAAGAGGGACAAGAACTCTTTCTAAGCGCACGCGGGCTACGTACTGTATTTGTGTGTGTTGGGAGATTTGAAACAGAGGAACGTACTTTATTTGTGCATGTTGGGAGATTTAAACAGAGGAACGAGATGGTTTTCCGAGGAAATGCTCTGCCGCAGAGGAATAAGGTGGTGCACGAAGGGTTGCTATGGCTTAACTACTGCGAGTAGGGGACAGGGGGTGCTAGGGGATATGCATGGCTATTAAATGCGCTATTTAATGTGATGGGACACCCCCATGCGGATTTTGTTTTTTCGTTGTTTCAACACTGCAGCTTCTGCACGGTTTTTAAAATAAAATAAGACCTAGTATGCATCACATCCAACGTTATAGAGTAAAACAGCAATTCGCTATGTTGTTCATTTTAAATCCTAAAATCAAGTTCACAATATAGAAAAGATTGAAATGAATTGACTAATAAAATCTAAATTTAAAGAAGAATTGCAACTTTGATTTAGGCAGCAGCCATGATGCAATCAATTGCTTGTTTGCAAATTCCAGTCATTGTTGCCTCTGGCCCATATACCTACATTGTCACAAAAATTCTAGAGCTGTCAGATACTACTATATTTATTTTATGCCTCAGATTAGTCCCAATATTTATGGATATTAATTTAGGCTGGTTCTCGGATCTCAACAGTTTTCTATGGTACCATTGGTTCAATAAACACCACACATGAAGCTATGAAAAGGACTATAAAACACAGTCCAAAATGGCACATGAACTTTTTTAGGTTAACACTTGTTCTGACCTCAATTAAGCAAATGCTGAATGATATGAATAACCTAAAGGAGTAGCGCAGTTGTAAAATTACCTCAAGGGGTATGCCAAGCTCTTTACCAAGAGCTCGCATTTTAGCAAGACCAACTTGATAATTAGGACCACCTCTCCTAACATATATGTGTACCCTTGCTGCCTTAAGCTTTGATTCCTAATTAATTAATTAGTTATTAATAACAATAATAATAATAATAATAATAATGGAACAAGATTAGTAATGTAAATTAAGGCAGCATTATACAGAGAGAAAACATTCTCATCCTCTGATATAAACCATTGTCACGTGCTTTCTCCTATATCAAACCAAAGCATATAAGTATTCTATGGTATTTCGGTATAGAAAGCTGGTGAACTAAGCTAATTGGAGGCAATGGTAGAGTTGGGAACTATCCACATGCAATTTGCCTCAAATGAAATCCTTTTAAGCTTCAATTGCGCAAGTAAGCCTTATTTCAAAATTTTGTCGATTGACTAACTTCCAGTTCCCACAACTACCCCACTTCATTCTTCATCAAACACACCGAAACACATAACACGAATTAGGTAAAAAGAATCGCATAGTTCCCCAAAACGGTTGTACAACCTCCATTTCCGCATGCACAACTCAAAATTAACGCTACTGTTAAAAGGCACCAACCTTCTCTCTAACGAGCTCGAATAATGCCATTGAAAGTTGGCAGATCCATCAGTATAAATTAGCCATACCAACCTCCTATTCCAGGACGCGTACCACTCTTTACGACCATCGGGTTTCAGCCATCACACTAACGTCAGGCACAAAACAAAAACCATTTTGGCATAAAAAGTGGCAAAGAGAAATGAAACATTTCTCAAATGCCAACAAGAAAAAATAGTGCACACAGGGTTTGTACTACCAGTACCATATACCCTGCTGGTTTAATATTATAACTACCAAGTTTTAATGCTATCCTTAAATTCTAGTAGCACATCAACTAGCCCATGTACCGATACACAAACATTGTAAAAACTATATTGCTATGTAAAAGCATGCTATATTTCGCAAGTAGAATACTGGCAAGACAGGTACTTAGGTGATCAATTCGTGATGTTTTGTTGGGAAATGAGAACCATGAATAAAATAGAAAAGATACATACATCCAGGATAACACGAGCATACTGTAAGACCTCATCCTCTTTCGGGGCACCACTGTACTCTGCATAATTCCCTAGTTCAGAAGCATATCCCAGATCACCAACCTACAATTGAAAAGAAGAAGTGAATAAAAAACTATATAGTAATTAATTGATTATGATATGTTGCAACCAAACCAAGATGGACCCAACAACATCCCTCGTCACTGTATGCATATTATACATATATTTATTATTTTATGCAAATGGTGCACAAATGTTGCTGCATTTACAACTGATTTTGAAAGAAAGTTTAAGATAATTAGAACCTGACCAGATTGCCCTCTGGAATTTCTTTTTCTTTTTGAAAAAAACTAAGCCCCATAGAGACTATAACAAGAAGGGTATCCTTGTAAAATAGAGAGAACCTTTTCCCATGATTGTCTCACAAATTTTATGAAGAAAAAATATAGCAAGTATGATTCGCAATAATAGTAATACATTTTTATGATTTCCAAAAAGGTACTAAAAAATATTACAACTTACAGTGTCAGCATAAATAACACTGGCCCCACCACCAGCGACCATGGTCCAGATGCGTCCTTTTGGATTCAGAACTGTGAATTTCAATGAAGCACTTGTCTAAAACAGTATCGAAAACATAAATGTCAATAACAGTAGTGATGATAAGTAATTCAAATACCAAAAGATAACTCCCTACTAGAACCAAGCATTTTATATAGATAAATACATGTAATTAAATTTATATATTACTACATGTAATTAAGAAATTGTTCAGCATTTTATATCAAATAATGAAACTTAAAACCTTTTCATCAAGGTTGTGGATGAAGCCTTCTGTGTTACTAAGCACCCGGCCAAATGGAAGTGGGAAAACGATATCACCCCACCTACATTATTTATCATATTAAATAGAAAATGAGATAACTTTGTAATAACAAAGGCCTATTAATATATTGCTTCTGGAAAATCCGGAAACTATAGTTAAGTTGGTCTGCTGGTGTTATGGTCAACTAAAAGATAACTCGGAAGAAGAGTAAGATATCTCTCTTGTCACAGACACACACAGAGAGATCTGCTCACATGTGTATATCATTCTCCCCCGCATAATAAATTATCTATGAGGATGAACTGGCCCGTGATTTGTATAGAGAGAGAGAGAGAGGAGAGAGCAAGAAATACTTTTTAAAGTTCTTGAAAGTAGCAGTGTCATCAAGCTCTCCCCTCATATCAAGAGGGTATGGCTCTCCATTAACCAGTGTAAATGGATTCATCTCAATAAATGAAAAATCCAAATCTACAAACAAAAAACAGTGAAATAAATCAAATTACTTCCATTATCAAATTTCAATTCATTATTATCACAATCAAATTAGAATTAACCTTGAAAAACAGCAAAAACCCCTCTAATGAATCCCTCAATCTTACTGCGCACCTGTTTCAAAATTATAGTTAAAAAATATATTAATCAGATTGATTAATTATGTTTTGAATGAACTCTATTTCCAACATAGTTTAAATAATAAATTGTAGGAAAAGGAGATTATTTTGCACATTAACACAGGACCTTAGTTTGTATCGACTAATTCTAGATTGGTGTAATATGGGGAAATATTTATACCATTTTGTTTTCATTATTTTATATCAGTAATGAAGGCAAGTAATTACCCTTCAAGGGCATTTAATAAGTACTTCATGTAAGTAGCATGGGGAATGATTTGGTTCTATCATTTGTAAATTAATCAGGAATGAATTTTGTTAGCATGAGTAACAAGGTCATTCTGGTCATATTTACCTCCAAGGGGAGGGTGGCAACCAAAGGAGCGCACTCCTCAGATGTAAAGGGCTTCTCTGTCGGTAAAAAGATAGATTTAACTTTGTCCCAGTTCTCCTCAATTTCAATCCCGCCACATTCAGAGAAGCTAATTGTACATCCTAGCCTCTCTGAGACTATAGAAAGGTAGAATTCTTGTTCATGCGGAACAAACGGTTCAATAATAAATGTAGTGATAGGTGCCTTGCAACCTCCCATCTCAACCTATCAAGCAATTGGGGAATGTGAGCAGCAGGGGAGGAAAGTAGATTGCTGTCGAAAGGTGCTTGTATACTGATGGTAACCTAAGTATCGCACAAATTCCTCGATAAGAAATTTGGAAATAAATGCCTTGTAACCTCCCATCTCAACCATTTTTTCCTTTTTGAAAACACCCAGCTAAACTAATTCCACATGTTTACATAAAACTGATTGCAGAGGTATACAAAGTGCAATATAATAAAGAAAATATAAAGTCATTTTACCTATAAAGCGCTGATAAGAACCACAGTAGCCAAGTTCCTTTAATAATTAATTTGTTAATTTAAATATCAAGATTGGTAAATAACCTATTGAATCACTTCTTGGTATCAATGTGACACTGTACCTTTACCTAACTTGATGAATCTAGGCCATTGTGCTTCATGAGCAGCTTCCAATAATTTAGATTTTTTGCACAATGCATGAACAATTTAGTGCTTTCAGTTTCTTATGAAATTTTACTTCTTATCCAAAGTTCTTCCTCTTTTATCTCTCTCTTAAAGAAAACTGCCTAAAGTGAACCACTTTCCCACATTCATTCATAGTATCAATTAACTCACACTTGATACTCTTCATAACATAATGAAACCTTATGTTTCAATTTTCGCATTAGCTGAAATATCTACCTCGACCCCAAGTCGTTGCTTGACGAAATCTTGAACTTGAGCTAGATCTAAATTTAAGGCAACCAGGCCGCTTTTACCCCTCTTTCCAAAGAGCATGTCTGGCTTGACCACAAGCTTTGTTGACTCAAGCCATGCCTCTTTCTCTACCAATTCCTTGAAATCAGTTGATTCTGTCACCTTTTGCACACCAAAAAACATGAGAAGTTAACAAGGCTACAAACAGTGACAATGCCTTATTTTCTGGGGTTATTCGGAAATTGGAGGCATATACTGTATTTGAAAGTAAGAACTGACATTTCCCTATGTACAACTAATACCCTATATAATTGCACAAATCAAGATTGAAATTTAACTTCTAGTAATTCTTCTAGATGCTTAAAGCCCCAGAGATAAGACAATGCTGTTAATTTAAATATATAAAACGGAGCATGAACAATTAATAGCGAACCTTCGACAAGTGTTTCGAGCTCTGAGATCACAGAGATAATGAGATGTTAAAGGAAAAATAAAAAGAAAGATCAAAATGAGACCTGAGCTGACAAGATCTGGAGATCAATGCCACAAATTCGCTTCAGATGCTCTTTCAAGAGCCTCTTCGAATCGTATTCTCTGATCTTCTTCCTGGCCATCTCTCTCTCTCTCTCCTTTTTGCTTGGCGGATCTCCCGATCGAGTTGGTTTCTCTCGCAAGAGTTGTGCAGTTAATGTATCATGGAATTCATATCCAGTGCAGTACTGTAATAGGGAATCTTTTACAATTACTTGATCTGGACCGTTCTTTTAAAATTGGCACGAATCTCAAATCCCAATAAGACTGTCCCCTCAGTCAGCCCGAATCCCAAATCGGCTGAGAGTTAATCTCAAACCGTAATAGCTAATTGTAAAAGGGAATCTTTTACGTTACCGTCGAGGATATGGATCAAATGTATCATGTATGTCCGAAATTTTTATTGTTACCATAAGAAAAAATTCAAATTAAATGGTTACTACCCAACCCAGTTCGCGCACCAAATAGGCTGGTGCGCGGACTGGGTTGGCGCACCAGGTTGGTGCGCTGACTGGGTTGGCACACCAACCTCTTCTGCCTATTAAGGCACCAACTCAGTATACTGTGCTCATTACATTCGACCCAAGGCAGCAGGCAGCAAAGAACATTCTCGCAAAGACCAAAGAGTAAGTTTTTTTCACTCTAGTCCTATATTTTTTTAATTATTTAATTATTTTTTAATTTTTTGTAAATTTATTAAATGTTGGGTTTGTTCTGTAATTCATGTAACTATGATTGGAATTGCTTGTTATTTTGGTGGTGAAGTATTACAAGAGCAGAATGGTGCTTATTACAGTACCCAATCCTAGAAAATATTCAATATCGGCTCGGATTTAGATTTCACCGGTATAACTAGGGAAGTGTACCAGGAACTTGGTATTGACCCGAATTATTACGAACTGGTAATTTCCGCCAGAATTAATATTGGCCAAGGCAACCAAACATGGTTCCAACAACTCCCTGTACTAAACGATAGTAGTTGGGGGTTGTATACCCAAATGACATTGAATTTGACAACACCTTTCAAGTTCCTAGAGTAATATGTGGTTGCCAACCCCAGACAGAACCGTAGACAGAACCCCAGACAAAACCGTACACAGAACCCTAGTCGGGGCATGGATCAGTCAGTGACGGGTCCTACTCGGGCCCTAAATTTAGCGGGTACTAGTCGGTCCCCATCCACGGGGGCTGGTACTAGTCGGTCCCCATCCACGGGGGCTGGTCCTAGTCGGTCCCCATCCACGGGGGCTGGTTCTAGTCGGGGCCGATCTCGGGTTCCATCCTCCAGCTCTAGCCGGAACCGATCTGAAACTCCAGAACCACGTTATTATACTGACAATACAGACGAGGATCCTGAAGAACGGGAGGCAGAGGAAAATTGGGATGCTAGTGACGACGGTGGGCAGACAATAGATCACAGTGATGAGGAAGACAATCGTCCCGTGCTGGGTATGTGAAAGTGGCCGATATCGGATCGTGGAGAGAGACACCCGTTTTCAGCTTTTCATGACACTTCGGGATTTGAAGAGGCTGACCACATTTTTTTTGCGGGTTCAGAGGTTCGTTTTTGAACTTATATGAATTTTTTATTTCTTTGAAAATATAATAATTTAAATTTTTTGAATTTTCAATTAGGTTGGAGAAAGAACAATGGTTTCTGAGGGGATGACGTACAACGACAAGGATCAAATGAAAGAAAAAATCCACCACTGGCACATAGAGAAAAATATCGAGATCATACAGACACACAGCGACAGAGTAAGGTTGAGGTTTAAGTGCCAGAGCGACAAGTGCAAGTGGAGGTTGGTTGCGAGGGCCACAGGCTTTGGTAATACTTGGGCCATCTCGAAGAATGAGGTACCGCACACATGCCACGCAGATGCATCCAGGTCAGATCATGCGCAGTTGACGTCCTCTATGGTCGCCAACTGCATAAAACTTTCTATGGAAAAAAATACTGATATTACTATTAGAGCTATCAGGGACCTGGTTGCTGAAAGGTTTGAGGGCATCGTCCCAAAATACAACAAATTGTGGCGTGGTAGAGAGTTAGTGATTGCCCGGGCATTTGGTAGTTGGGAGGGGTCTTACGGGCTTATTGTCCCTTTGTTGGATGCAATAAAAATGGCAAATTCCGGAACTGTGTATGAAGTTGTTTCTAAGCCTTCACCAAAGGAAGGGTACCGGTATTTCATGAGGTTGGCATGGGCATGGGGACCGTGTATAGAAGCAGTAGGTCACCTCAGACCCGTCATCAGTATCGACGCCTGTTTCTTGTCAGGTAGATACAAGGGCAGGTTGTTGATTGTCACCGGATATGATGCGGAGAACCAGTTAATCCCACTAGCATTTGGATTGGTAGAGAGCGAAGAGTTTGAGAATTGGGGGTGGTTTATGAAGTGGGTGCGGGATAATGTAATTGGTCCGAATAGGTTCATGTGTGTGGTCTCTGACCGGCACAAGGGCATAAAAAAGTGTTCATTCAAGATGATTTGGGTTGGTCAGAGGAGAACGGGCAGTGTGCCCACAGGTTCTGTTCTCAACACGTGTTTGAGAATTTTGGAAAACACACTCAGGATAAGGTTGCTTCTAAATTCTTCAAGATGATGGTTAAAAAGAAGAAGCAAAGAAGATTACAAGATGGCCTTGATGCAATCGGAAGGTGAAATCCTGATTGGCTGACATACTTGGATACATGTGGCAAGTATAATGAAAATGACGAGGAAGAACCAGCTATGCCATGGAAGGTTTATCAAGCTATGGACGACGGGAGTCGTTGGGAAATAATGACCAGCAATGGTTCTGAATCGCTGAACAATGTCTTCAAAACTTCTCGCAGGTTTGTTATTCACAATTCCCATAGTTTACTATTAATGAAATATTTTAGGTTATCTTTATTTTAACTGTAAATTGTAATTCTCGTAGGTTACTGGTTGCTGCAATTATTGAGGAGACATTTTATAAGTGTGTCACATGATTCGTTGAAAGAAGAGAGAAGGCCGTGCAATGCCAACAAGAGGGTCAACTTTTCTCCACTCGTACGCACTTGAAGCTGAACAAGCACATCCGGAAGACTAACAAAATGAGCGCGGTTCCATTCAATAGATCTGGAGAATTCATGGTGACATCACATGGCGAGAAAATCCCATTTGACATAGAGGCAGGCAAATGGGTGTACACGTCCCGAGACTGTAGGTACAAGGTCGTTGTGCAGAACGACCATGAGGTGCAATGCTCTTGCCAAAAGCCTCAGCTCACCGGAATACCATGTGTTCATGTGATGGCAGTGTGTCAAATAAGGTACGAATGTGTGTTAAAATTTCATAATAATCTTGGATGATGAAACTTACAAATGTGTGAAAAATGTAGGAACTACGATCCAAATGTCTTTGTAAATTACTATTACAACATTCAAACGCTTATCGACCCATGGAGTGGAGAATTCCACGTGTATGACAATAAAGATGATTGGACGCCGCACGAAGGAGATATCTTAACACCAGAGCACCGGTTAGTGAAGTTGGGTTGGAGAAGACACAACCGGATCTCAATGTGGATGGACATACTGGAAGGAAGGACAAGGGGTCACCAGACCAACAGAGCTACTCTCGAAAGGAATGCGAGAAGGAGAAGGGATGCTAGGAACCGTACCCAATAATGTTATGGTTAGGGCTTTCTGTTTATGTATTAAGGTTAGGGTTTTCGGTTATGTATTATGGTACAAACTTTCGGTTTTGTATTAAGGTTAAGGCTTTCGGTAATGTTTTATGTATTGTGTGTTATGTTTTAATATACTATGACTGCGGAATATGTATCGTTGTGTGTTATGTTTTATCTATGGTGTGTTCTTATATTTTAATGTATTATGTATTGTGGGATATGAGATCTAAAATACGCAACATAAGAAGTAATATGAAAATAATATCTAAATACGCAACATAAAACTAATCGAAATAACGATCTAAAATACGCAACATAAAAATAATACTGAGTTGGTGCCTTAATAGGCAGAAGAGGTTGGTGAGCCAACCCAGTCAGCGCACCACCTGGTGCGCCAACCCAGTCCGTGCACCAGCCTATTTGGTGCGCGAACTGAATTAGCGAGGGTGGTAGAATTAATAAGAGCTCCAACAAAGTGGTAACGATTTAATTTGAATTTTTTGTTATGGTAACAATAAAAATTTCGGCATGTATGTGAGTTAAATTTTACAATGCACCCCCCATTTTTTTAGGATTATCAGCTCGAGGGCCC
Organism: Carex parvula; assembly: GCA_025461045.1. Lineage (NCBI taxonomy): Eukaryota > Viridiplantae > Streptophyta > Magnoliopsida > Poales > Cyperaceae > Carex > Carex parvula. The sequence continues at coordinate 116,969 of JAJGRW010000441.1, read as the reverse complement.
TTGTGGAGCTGAACTCTCGGATATTTTTTTTCTGAGTTTGAATTAAGCTGAATTTTTAAATGTGCCTGTTAAGGCTATGGAAAACAGTCCAATTGAGTTTCAACTTTATATTAGTAAATGCAATGAATGATTCAGCATGCGTATTTTACTTGAATAAAGTTAACAAAATGATAATAATCAGTCGGATTAAAATATTCCTATTTTTTATTAGTAAATTTAAATAAAATAAATTTAGAAATGGGAATCAATTTCTTAAATCTCGTATCATGAAGAGACGCTGTAAACCAGAGCATCCGGCTCTCTGAATTCGGATCCAGTGAAGTAACTAAATCTTTGAGTTTTGGATCGAGACCGTCCGATTCGAATCCGTGAAAATCCATCTCCAAAGTGAGCGCACACATCCCAACGACGAATTCGAATCTCAAGACGATTCCGAGCGACGAATTCAACTCGGACAGTCTCGATCCAAAACCCAAAGATTAGGTTACTTTAGGGGATCCGGACCCCGGCCCTCTTGCCTTGAAAAAAAAAGCTAGAGCATCCGGAGCGGACGCTATAATTTTCAGTTTATCTAAATCTGAACCCAAAATTTTTTTGTGCCTATTCAGAATGCACGGGGTCAGTTAATTTTATCATGATTTGAGATTCATGCAAAAGAATTTGAACGGTTCGGATTTCGTTCATATCAGCTTAAAGTTTGAGATATATCAGATCATGAGAATTCATAGTTTATAACGTCTCTTTTGTAACGTCTTCCTCTGATCATCTGATATTCTGATGTGCTCACAGCCTCACAGGCTCACTTGCGGTTAGTTCTGTAGCTACCTCCTATTTTTATTTTAAAACTAGTATGTGGTAGCAGCAGTGCAGTGCACCTATCCGTCTTATGTAGATTCTTGTTGAAGCTGATGTTATATTTGTGCTTTTCGCAATTTATATTTTGTTCGTTGAAAAGTTATTAAAGTCGACTTTTCAGAAAACATCCGAACCCAGACGTTATAAAAAGAAGGATCCGTATCCTCCCAGGTCCTGACTCAAGACAATTGCAAGGACGGCTCAGATTTATTCTCAGCCGGTGCCTATTCGGAATAGCGCAGGAGCCAGTATTAATTGTGCTTTGAGATTCGCATCAAGTTAAAAGGATAATTCTAGACCATCTATTCCAATTGTACTCAGTCAAGTAACCTGAGGTGATGTGAATTCATAGAAGAAAGCGGCCTCTTTCTTTTTTGTCGTCCTCCACCGGACAGTGTTCTTAAAATTGATTTAAATTAAGAAATAAAAAAATTAATAAAATAAGTAATTGTAGATGGAAGAATAACTGATTTTAAATTTTTGATGGAAATGAATATACATATATTTATTATTACTAGGCGTTGCACAGAAGTATTTTCCATAACCCATCTGACGGGTCAAACCCCGCCATGAAAATATATATATATATATATATATATATATATATATATATATATATATATATATATATATATATATATACAGAGAGTGAGGCTACGGTACTATGCATAGCACGGTTTGGTGCTACGGCTCAATATTTGAATTTTCACAATTCTAACGGCCGATCCGAACCGTTCAACATGATTATAAAATGAATATGTACTTGCAAACCAAATTTTATATTTTTTCAATTTATTTTACTATTTTTTTAGATAGGTAGAAAATCACTTGATCTGAAAATTTTGGACCATCCAAAAACAGTGATTTTCTACCTATCTAAAAACATAGTAAAAAAAATCAAAAAAATGTAAAATTTGATTTGCAAGTACATATTCAAATTTTATAATCATGTTGAACAGTTTGGATCGACCGTTAGAATTTTAAAAACTCAAATATTGAGCCGTAGCATGGACCCAATCCGTGCTATGCATAGTACGCGTAGCCTCACTCTATATGTATCTATAATGCCATTTTAGTTTATTTTTAGGTGTAAGAGCTTTGTACGGTTTGTCATGTAAATAAGAAAACATATATAGCGTCATGGCATCATCACTCATCAGTGTTCATTTGCAAGCATTAAAGGAGGCCGAAATTTTTATTAATAGAAAATAAAATAAAAAATAATCGACATTGAAGAACGTTTTCGCTGGAATTCGAGATGTAACAAAAGCGTGATGGTCCATAACGTCTAAGGCACTATAGCTGGACGTTATAGTCGATAACGTTCAGTTAATCTGATCTCTAATGATCTCTAATTAACAAAAAATACTGTAGCTGGACGTTCTGGTCTATAACATCGCTACATTGATTTTTTTTTTTTAAAATCGCAAACTGAAGCAAGCAAAAAAAAAAAAAAAACACTGTAGGTAGACGTTATGGTCCATAACGTCCAGCTACAGTATTTTTTGTTAATTAAATATCATTAGCGATCAGATTAACTGGAAGTTATCGACCATAATGTCCAGCTACAGTGCCCTGGACGTTATGGACCATCATGTTTTTGCTACATCTCGAATTCCAACGAAAACGTTCTTCAATGTCGATATTTTTTTATTTTATTTTTTATTAATAAAAATTTCGGTTAAAGGAGGTCATGCGACTTTTAGATATGGAAGAGCTCCTGTCTTGTTTCTCCATCAAATCCAATCAGCATTGAGTCTTTTATTCAGATATTCTTGAATTTAATTTAATGAACATATACACAAATAAAAGCAGAAAGAATCAGTTACTTCGCTCACTATATCACGAAAATTTTGATCAGCTGGCAACTTAACAAAAATCAAACATTTACTGTTAAGTCCATTTTTTATCAGCAACGAGTTTTTACTTTTAAATAACTCCGATGTACATAAAAAATGATACATTTGATATCCCTTTATCATTTTTTGTTGTTGAGTAACATAAAATGTAGTCGTCTTTTCATTCATAATTAAATCATTATTATAAGTATTGTTAGCGTCTCGAATTTGACGAAATGTTAACAATATCTTTTCGTCATATTAGAAACTTTTGAAATAGAATTTTACTAGTAAAAAAATCGGATTTTAATCACTCGCAATTGGATTTATCCATTTCAGCAATTTTGATCGTGGAACACGTATCAGTAAAACGGTGGACCTTCGCTTATTTGAACGGCAGGTAATGTATAAATATATTAGATTGTTGACCAACCAGGTCACGTCAACAGACATTGCTCGGGTGGTAACCAAAATCTAATCAAATAATTTGTGTTAATTTTGCATAGAGTTCACGAAACTGTATCCAAGTTACTTGATTCTAAATTTCTAATCTAGTCAATAGTGAGAATATAGAGGAAGGTTACACAAAAGAAGATGGGATCGAATATATATGTTATCGCACCTCTTTGAATTGGAATGGTAACTTATAATGAAGTAATAGAAACGAAATATAAAGTATGTCGATAAAAATCTATTAGTGCACCGAACCTACCTATTATGTTAACAAAATAACATACCTATTATAGTTTTGGAAAAAACAAAACTATGTTTTTCACTTTATTTGCACAACCATTCTCCACAGATTTCATTTTATTAATCACCAAGTAACAATGGATCGAATTTATCAATACATCCGTCTCAGAATTCAAAGTGGTTAAGAATACGGGTGCTGCAATTTTCGACATTTCAGGTCAGAATCCCAAAGAAATAAACTCGAGGTGAAGAAAAATAATAATGATGATAATAATAATAATAGTAAACATGTAAGTAAATAATTATATAAACGATTAAACGAACAAGGGATGAAATCGGGAATTTTACAGATCATAAACAAAAGAAAGCCATTAATAGCGTAACAATACAACCGGTAGCTATAAATATTAGCATAATAGTAATACTAGCATATTTATAGAAGATTGAGATTAGATTTAACATACACAAATCAAAATTAACCTACAATTCACCGTTCAAATTGGATCCAGGTTCAAAATCCAAGATCCAACAAACCATCAAACCCATTTTTTTCTGCTACCGATCGCGTTAGGTCATACACGTGCACAAATCAAGCTAGGCTAAATGCTCAACTTAAACCATCCTTAATAAAGTAAAAAAGAACCCACATCATCATTCACTCACTCGGCCGACGTACAAAATGACCATTTCGCCCACGCCCACGATACCTCGACCCAGTCGCACCTCTATTACCCCCCTCCATTCCGTCCTCCCCATTTGCTCTCTGGTATGATCCGGTAACTGGCTGGAAGTCCCTATCAATTTCTCTCCCTTCACTGGTGCCAAACTTGTACTGCCGGGCATTACCACGTTGACGACGGGGGCCAGCACTACCAGTATCCTCAGTAGCATTAGATGTAACTGGCTTATCCTCATCTTGACCCTTATCAGAAATAGGCCCCGCCTTGTCAGATACAACCTTCTGCCAACCAACATTACCCCTTCCATGAGATTGAGATTTTGGTTTCCAATGCTGCGACCTTGTATTGGTACTGTAATTCAAAACCTCACCACTGCCAGATTCCATGTTCTCTGACTTCCCCTCCATTCCAGTTATTGTACCATCAACAATTTCACTGATGTTTTCTATTTCACTGCGGGTGGCACCATGACCTATATAGTTGCTACCTGTTGCCTTGTATAACTTATGGCCATTGTGGCGCCTTGGCCGGCCATCTGGGTTGCTATCTTCATAGTCCTTTGGGGCAGGGGATGGCATGACCAACTGTGTGTCAGATGCTGCCAGAGTTTTCTCACCATCAGTAGGATTATGAAACATTGCCTCGTGCATTTCAACTGGCCCCACCCTTTGACGCCATGAAGTATGGGGCTTACCACCGCGCCTTGTTGATTTGTTAAAATTATTTGTACTATTACCGCTATTAATTGTCCGGGTATCAACCTCACCAGTCTTAGCTTCAGGAGGCGATAATATTTCTCCAGGTTTTATATCAGTAGACTCATCAGGCTTCTTCTCCAGTCGAGACAACTGGGGCTTTGGAACATACCTCTCTATTTCAGCTCTTTTTGTTTTAACACCTGTATGCACCTCATCATCATTCTTCACTGCAGCTACAGTTGCACCGGTATCTAAAGCATGGGTGTTTTCTTCTTTAGGGTGTTTAACTGGGGCCCACATGACAGTCTCATTACTGTGGGACTTGTCAGAAATTGTCCTGTGGTTTCTGACCGGCCGCTTCTGTTGTTGTGCTTTCCAATGTGGACCCATCCTATTACTACCTCCACCAGCACGCAACTCTACTTCAAGCGGTTTAGAAACTTCCTTGCCAGAATCTTCAGGTGGCACTGAATTAGGGTTCTCAGATGTTGGTGCAGTGGAGGAAATGCTCTCCATCTTCTCATTTAATCCCTTCACTGGCCTCTCTTCTCCTGGTGCAACAGATTGTACTGGTACTGATACTGGCATCATCACCTCCGTCTTGCTTCTGCTTTTAGGGTTTCTATTGCCTTTCTTGCGATGGTGAGCAATTGTATCATCTTTGTGCTGCATACTTTCACTAACCGATGCCTCAGTTTGTTTCAGGGGACCAATTGGATTCTCCGAGACGGCTCCCACATTTGTCATTTTATCAGCGGCTCTCAGCTCCAGTGAAGCATTCAAGTTACTATTATGCCTCTTCTTGTATCCTATTGGTTTTCCATGATGGTGTCTTGCATGAGAAGATGTACCAGTAGCATCACCGACAATGGCAACTGTACCAGTATTGGCACAAGAACCAACACCAAGAACACCAGCAATGGCACCTGCATCTGCACTTGTCTTCTTGGAGGAGATCTGTACTTCTGAAATGTGGGTCACCTCTCCTGTTGTGATCTGCACTTCTGAAATTGTGCCGAAGGAAAGAGTCACAGTAGCGACACCACTAATCTCAGCACTTTTCAGAGGTACTTCTTGGAGATGTGTATCGGCAATAACAACATCTGAGGGCTCTTGCTGGAGATGGGAGTCACTGATGGGCGGAGAGCGGTCAGACTCTCTGTGGACTGGTTCCTTTTGCGTGGTGGCACGGCGGTTGAGTGCTTCAAGCTTTGCAAGAGCCTTGGCCTTCTGCTCACGAATTCTTTCTTCTTCTTCCCTTTGTAGCTCCTTTGCACGCTGTGCTGCTTTCTCCTTGAGCAGTGCACGCTTCATGATAATAAGAAGTAAAATAGATATAAAAACAAATTAATCCACATACACAAGACAGGCTCCAACCAACAAAAAGACCAGTCTATAATAACCAAAAGGTCAGATGCCCAAGTAATGCTGTCCATACCTGGATTTCATATTCGGCTGGATCAGGAGGAGGCAGATTTGAATCAGAAACCATACCAGCATCTCCTTCCTTTTGCAGACTAAGAACCTTGTCAAAGCCAGCAGTAGCAGTATTATCCAAAAGGGCCTCATTTTTTACTGGAACGACCTGTTGCGGTACTTGTCCAGGCCTCTGTCTCATCCTTCTCTGTTCATTGGATCTTCTCTCTGCATGGTGCTGTCGTACAGCAGTAACCTCCTCTCCAGTTCTTGGGAAACTGGACATGCCTCCAGCTTCACTAACACCACTGGGGGTCCCCAAAATACCCTCCCCAGGTCTTGGCTTCTCCTCTTTAATCTCAGAATGAGATGACTCCAAGCTGCGGGCTTTGTTATTTAGCTCCTCAATTTTCTGGATTAGTGCAGTGTTTTTTCTGACAATAGGCTGTTGCTGGTTCTCAGAGAGCTCTGCTGAGTGGTCCTTGCCACGGTTCATGATAGTTGGTTCTGGTTGTTTCTCATCTTTCTTCTCCTCTTCTTTGTGTTTGAGCAAAACATACTGCTTTGGAGCCGCATCAGATCCCGTCACAGAAGATCTTGGGGACTGATTCTGACCTTGGTTCAATACTGCTTGCTGATTATTATTACTATTATTATAATTACTTCTATTGTTGTTATGATTATGACCACGAATTCCAAAAAACCCAGCACGTGATGGACCATAATATCCACCTTCATATGAAACAGGAGGAACTGGTGCATATGGGGCATGTGGACCTGGTCTTCCCGGAATGCTAACAGGATGAGCAGGCATCATGTAAGGGTTGTGAGGTGGGGGCATGTGGGGCCGTGGCGCTGATTCAGCATTCGGCGGTCGGAAATGGGGAGGTGGAGGATAGTAGACAAATGGGTCAATTGGGTAATTGTTGGGCGGTCCCGATGGTCTATATGGACCTGGTCCATGTGGAGCAGGTGCATGGGGACCTGGTGGATACCACATGGCACCTTCAGGGGTTTGTTGCATTGGTTGAGGTGGCGGGGCCCGCCATGAAGTATCATATTGAGGTGGTGGTACAGGTAGGACGATGTTTGGTTGGTTCGGACGGGGTTGGCGATATTGATGGGTCGGGTACTGATATGGGGTCTCTGAGTACCAGTTGGCATTTGACGGTTCTTCAGTCATTAAAATGTTGACACTTTGGGTTTGAGGAGGGCCATCAGTTGTTTTTGCAAAATCACCTGAAATTAAAAAATGAAATTAACATGCAATATTAGTTGTATGTTGATGAAAGATTTTTACTTCCTAGCGGAAGCAACGTTATTTTGGTACTTCCTTATTTTTAACGTTATTTTTTTGTTCGGTCTTGAAATTAATACTGTACACTTTTTGGTACTGTGGACGAAACTGTCTGCTATAAAAATTTAGACTACCATAACTGTTGATATTCCCAGCCAAAGCAATGTTCTTTTGGCACTTTGCAATTTTTTAACATTTTTGTCCAGTCTTGGCGTATTATACCAAGTTTTTTGTTCGATCTTGTAATTAAATATTATACACTTTTGGTTTTGGCACTTTGTGATAAAAAATGTCTGCTATAAAAAGCTTCAAACTAAAATAAATCAAGCAAAAGGTAACAAAATTGACCAAAAACTGTTTGTATAAACTCAATCAACTTTATTCATATCTCTTCATTACTCCAAATCCAGCACTATATTGCTTGAATACTTTTTGTTGTGAATTTCTTAAACTACGTTAGGAAATATTTGCAAGTATTGTTAATGTCAAAAGTCATTGCTATTACAATAAATATTTGGAGTCATTTTCTAGTTCCCATTAAGTAAATAAATAACATACCAGAATTAGGTGCGTTAGTCATGTTATCTTCACCAGACCCAGAAGTCGGCCTTACCTGCGAATCATGACCTGCATTTATACGACAAATATTAAGAAGTCAAATAATGTGAAACAAGTAATAAAATATATTGCAGATAAGAGTTATGAAAACATACCTGGTGACAGGGTATCAATTGCTTCTTTAGGTCTGGCATCTCTACCCATACCAGACGTGGGTCGACCATGCGAACTGTGACCTACTCATAGCAATTGATGAAATTTTCAAGTTCATTAAGCATCACGTGAAAACATAATAATTAGAAGTCATATATATATATATATATATATTTCATGAACATCAGAACTTGAAGCAAATGTTCAAATTCTCAACAAGCAAATTTGACAGACACCGGAAAAAGAAAAGCACCTCTACAGGGCTCAGCAGGCTTTTCAGACCCAAGTGTTGGGAAATCTCCAGAACTAAGCGTAAAACCCTACATGAAACAGCATTAAATTACATAAATGGATATGGTTCAAATGACTTGCTTGAGCAGATGACATGAAAGAAATGTGACTGACACGCCCTTTTTGTTTTTACTTGAAATTCTATTTCTATCCTTTTAACTTATATTTTGACTCAAAACTCAAATTGTAAGAGTCTACAAGAAGCCAAATCTTAGATAAAGCACAAAACAAATCAATTGACAAAAACAATAAAAAATGATCAAAACACCCATGCGGTTCCAAATACAACCCAACCGGTATAATCCTCAAACTAAAAATCTGGGATGCAAAAAATTATGCTACCAAGTTTTGTGCGAGTACCTAGATATCAGGATCTATGTCGCATTGATATAGCCACACGACGTAGACAGAGGTATGGAATGTACATGGCATGACTATTGGACATGGCTATATTAATTAAAATATTAATAAATTTATTATAACAATACTAAAATATATGTATAAAACTATGTTTAGAGAATCAAACAGACAACAAGAGACTTGTATCAAAGAACAAGTGTCGCTGTTATCAAGCAAAAACTGTATATTTATTTTTATGAATATATAAATATAAAAATAATTAATACTCTTTGCTTCTTGATATCGCAAAAGGGTTGCTATCTTGGCGGTTGAACGTGTTGCCTATTAAGTCTATTACTAAACTATCATGGGTACAAATCAAGTACCCTTGTACATCGGATTATTTGTGCCATCTCCCATGCATATCTGCAGATCCAATGCGTACCTAGTCTTCAACTGCAACCCAAACCAGGTGTTTACCATGTCCAACACATCTCTTGACACATCAAGCACTTGTCATCAGCGATCACCATTTAAGAAATGTTGTGATACATGGCTCAGGACTCTTAGCATATTATATTCATACTACTATAATTCTGGTACAGGATCGGAAGTAGAAATAGGTATATACAAATACAAGTGCATACCTTACTTTCCACTGAGCTCTCAGCAAAACGCGACAAGTGTGAACTTCCAGGCCGAGTATCAGCACTTCTAGGGCGATTCGGCGATGAAAGGTGCCCTGAAGCAAAGGACCCAGAAGCTGAGGAGGGGCGCGAGTTCGGGCCCCACGCATGAGATGGATCAGGACCTAACAGTCTATCTGTGTTACCAGTCGACGGGCGGGTACTAGACCCAGATGAACCAGGCCGGCCCATAAGGTCAGGAGGAGAGCTGGCAGTACCATCAGTTTTAGGAGAGAGAATGGAAGATGAGTTCCATGCATTTGATGAAGAAGTTGGTCTACTTCCCCATGTAATTGTGCCCCTGAGAAGGATATTTGCATACTTACCTTGTTAGACTCATCTGTTTGCAATTATTACCTTGTAAGTCAAATCGTAAATTGAGTTGTTATTTTCCTAGAATGCTCGAAGGAGTAATTGCTAATCTAGTTACAATAAACTACCTGTTGTTGGTACCAGGGGAAGTATGGATATAAAAAGTGCACTAGTTAAACAGTTAACCATCCTTAAAAATGAAACGGAAACCAGCTTATCTGTATTTCAAACTTCTATTTGCTCAATAAAAGGGTACCTACTCATCAGCACTAAAAGTTTCTACAGGTACAAGTACACCAGTGCACAACTTTCATACAAGTCACTTCTGAATGGCAATGACAAGTAATTTCAACAAATGTTATCAGAGATTGTGTTACTTGTATAAACAATCTAAATTTTGCAGGCATACAAGTTTGAAAGGCCCATTTTGAAGAATAATTAATTACATCATTATTTGATGAAAAAACTAAACTTATAGTATGCAAGAGCAATAGCAAGAAACATATTGCAAAATCGACAAGTAAAATAGAGGGGGCTCACTTTGGGACAATTTCAACGTTGGGGTCCAGGCCATGGTTCTCCAACCTTCAAATGTGATCCAAGAGGTCAAAAACAATTATTCAGAAAAAAAAAATGTATGTATGTCGAGAGTATGGTTACATATGATACCTTTGACTAGGCAGGTTGATCGGTTTAGGTACTTTTCCCAAGACTGTCATGCCAGACTTTCGGGAAGAAGCCCATCTATATTAATTGAAAAAATTATAATTAATAAGCAAAATTGTGTAAATTTCAGTTTCAATGAGGTACACAAAAATGCAAGAATTATAATGCAGCCCATTGCCAGTCTATACGACCAGTACAGCGTCCAGCTTGTATAATACAGTAGTAACTACTATTGTTTATTCATTTCCCGGCTGTGTGACTTCTACTTTTTACTTCTTACATTTTTTTCATTTACCATCTTGTGGGGGTGGTTGGTCTCAACCCTCAAGGTTGAGCTCCAATCCATAAACAAAAGAAAGGTTATCTTTCTCTCTCCTCCTTTTTTTGGTTTCTGAACTTGAATCAAAGTATTATCCAGTGACATCCTAGTACCCTACTACATATCTGCAGATTCAGTATTGAGCAAACAAATATTATACGTACCGCCGATCCGCTGTCAATGTACTGGAAGCCATGTTTCAATCTCTCAACAATCATCAATCATATATGTACCTTAATTTGCATTCAATAGAAAGGAAACATAAATAACATTCATAAGAAATCAGATATATAACTCGAGATAAAAGTTATGAAGATTTAAACCAGAACATAATTTAAAATAAAAGAACTATCAAGTTGCAATAGTTTATTTTTGTTATTCTTTTTGGTCCATGAGGAATAAATTGTTCCACTGGTATCATAATTAATATAACTCTAATGATACTACAAAAGTTAGTATGATTGTAAGCAGAGCCGGAGCCAGGGGTTGGCCAGAGGGGGGCCCAGCCCCATCCCCACCCCCATATTGGATTGTTGGTGAAGTACCTTACTTAAACCTAGGATAGCAAACAATAGACGCTCCATTGTTGCGTTCCTACCATGGTTTGGAAAATCTATCTATCGGGAGCCTACGATCCAATTCGATAATTTGGCGATTTTCCAAAACCCTTGAATCGGAAGAAACTCACCTTATTTCCGAGTTACGCAGATTATTCTTCCTTGTAGTTTATTTGTGACTGACTGATTCTACAGATTTGATTTTACCGATTCCTGAAAGCAAAGGCAGAGGTGGATCTAATCGATCGATGATCGGAAGAGATATTTGGGGATAGCGTGAAGTGTTTTTCGTTAATTAAGGAGAAAGAAGATGAGTCCGTCGGCTAGGGCTGTTAATGGATACAGTGATGATCCGGTCTCCGATAAGTTATTGGATATTAATCCGAATCCATTCTTATGGAGGATCCGATAAGTTATTGAATGAAATCCAAGTTCGTTCTATTGATTGAATCATTGAATAGGTATGATTTTGTACGGTTCAAATTCAAAATTTGTAAAAATTCAACAAATAATATTGTCCTAATATTGATACGTCCCTTCCCGAAGGGGCCGGGCCGTACTTGGACTCGGTCCAGTAAGGTGCAGGCACGTCCTGTTCTTGGGAAGCAGGCCGTGCGGAGATTGGTTGCTGAGTGCACAACCCGTCCCGCCTCGTGTGAAGCGGGTCGAGATAGCGGGCACGCGGGGTGTTGGAGGGGTATTAACGCTCTAACCCTTTTAAATACCTCTCCAGGGTGTGATAAATGCCATCCCCTTTTCTGGGGGGTTCTTTGCCTTATATAGGGTATGCCCTACTGTAGCGGAGTCTTGTCAGCATTAATGACAAAGACCCGCATACTGTTGAGGGTGTCCGCATATTAGGCTATAAAGTTCACGTAGCATGTCTCAAGCCGAACAGCGAGGTCGTGTGTCGACCTTCTTAGGCTGTTCGGCGTGTTAGGCTTTGAGCCCTGTTTTATTTGGTTCCGAGCGGTCCCTTAGGAGGGTCCGAGTCTCAGTTTGTGTTTGGCCTCAGGCTGGCCCCGGGAATGGGTCCGATGCCCAGGCTATTTTTAGTCTCGGGTTGGCCCTAAGAGAGGGTCCGAATCCTGAGTAATTTCTGACCTCGGGTTGGCCCCGGGAGGGGGTCCGAATCCCGAGTAATTTTTGGGCCGTGGCCTGTTTCGGGCCTGTTTGCTGTGAATTTTAAATCTGGAGATGTTTAGTTGGGCCAGGCCTGGGCCTTTTAAGGGTCATTGGTATATGGGCCTATCAAATATTAAATCTAATTTTATTTACTTTATAATTATATCTACCACGTGGAAATCAGGTAAATGAGTTTAATTAAAGTTATTATTTTAATATGTTTGTTTATCAGTGAGGCTATGGCGCTATCCATAGCGCAAAATGGTATGTAATATGAATTAATATCTTTATTTTCAAAGTTCAAACAATCAATCTAAACCGATCAACACAATTTTTATATAAAAATGTACTTGTAGATAAAGATTTTTGTTTTTAGAATTTTTTTACTATTGTTTTAGATAGGAAAAAAATCACTTAATATGAAAATTCTAAACCGTTCAGAACTGGTGATTTTCTACATTATTGATTTTTAAATAAGTACACAATCGATGTTTTGGATTGTCATCATCTGAAAACAATAATTTCGTATCTATCTAAAAAATAGTAAAAAGAAAGTTTCAAAAAATATAAAATTTGGTCTCCAAACACATTTTAAGAGTGAGGATATGGTACTATGCATAGCACATATTGGCCAGCGCTATGGACTCAAATCTTTAATTTAAAAGTTCTAGTGATCGATCTGAACCGTTCAACGTGCTCTTCGTATGAATATTTACTTGTAAACTAAAATTTACAATTTTTTAAAATTTGTTTACAATTTTTTAAATGGGTAGAAATCACTTGATCTGAAAATTTTGGACCATCCTAAAACCGTGATTTTCTACCCATCTAAAATAATTGTAAAAAAAATTTAGAAAATGTAAAATTTAGTTAACTAGTACGTATTCATATGGAGACAATATTCAACAATTTGGATCGACTGTTAGGATTTTGAAAATAAAAATATTGATTTGTAGTATGGACCAATCTGTATTATGTATAGTACCGTAGTCTCGCTCACATTTTAACATGAAAATTATGTTGAGCGGTTCGGATATACTGTTTATACTTAAATTGGAGATAAAGATGTGGAGCATGAGTTTCAAATACATAAAAAAAAAATTCGAGGAAAGGCTATAATCAAATTCTTGATTAGATTTTCTTAATCAATTTTATTTCTTTAATGGGTTTCTTTTATTTTATATCTTTTTATTTTCTAATAAATAAGAAATATAAAATTCATTTTAATGAATTGAATGTGAATTCAAAATAAAAATATAGAGTGATGTCTCCTTATTTGATCTATTGTTTCGACCTATTTTCAGACCAGACATCATGTTTCTAACCACTAAATTGCATTGTTTACATTGAATATCAATAGAATATGGTACTGCTGCATTTTGGTTATGACTTTGCAGGAAATAGGCGAAAACAAGCAAAAGACCAGAATTCTGACATCCTTCATGCGAGTCGCGTCCCACCTGACACGGGTCGCATCATAGTCCAGCGCGACCTCAGACGCGACCCTCATTGCTCACACCAAGTTCCACCTGACGCTGGTCGCGTCCCATCTGATGCGGGTCGCGTCAATTAATTGCGCTAGGGCCCAATTGAAGCCCATTAAGATGCCTATATAAAGGCCTGCCTGGCGCAAATCAGGGGGGAATCCACACATTTCACCAAAAACAAGATCTGATCGGTTTAAAAGGGAAGCTTGGCGCGACAGAGAGAAGAGGCGATTTGGAGCCAAGAAGGATTCGACTTGGAGAAGAAGATTCGGCCAGAAGTTTCGATCCTCTTCAATCCTTTATCTCTCCATCATGATTTGCACTCTCTTTCTCTCTTTTATTTTGTTTTTGATCATGATTGAGTAGTTCTGTAGTTTTAGGGGTTTGGATGTAGTCTTAGACTTTGTTTGATAATGCATATTGTTTGAATCTGAATTTTATTCGTGTTTCTTTGATTCTTGTATTATTGTGATTGCTTGATCTAAATTGCTTGATTGATTCTTGATTGTCTACTGTTGAATGCCTATGGTATTTCTTCTTGTAATTTGGCCTTGATGTTTCTTGCAAATTAGATTAAGTATTTGAGGTAGATATGAGATCTGAAAGGTGATATCAATAGTAGCCGAGAGGTGAAATTTCCATCTGTGGATATCTTTAGTAAACAGAACTGAGAACTTAGGATTAAACCTAGGAAGGTGAAATTGCAATTCCGTACCAGGTTCATTAAGCCAATACACGAGAGTTGAGGTTCAGGAACACTAGGTACGGTCAATCGAGCCTTACACAACTTAAAAAAACCAGAAACAAACATGTGCAGGTTCAGCTCAAGGGGCCATGCGGGTCGCATCACAAGGGTCGCATACGAGAGTATGCGAGTCGCGTGGCAGGTCCTGAGTTGCTCGAAGGCCACGCGGGGCGCGTGTGAGAGCACGCGGGTCGCGTCACAAGGGTCGCATACGAGAGTATGCGAGTCGCGTGGCAGGTCCAGAGCAGCAAATGTGAAGATGAAATCTGAAACCCTTGAAACGTTTTTTTTACACATTAGTCCAAAACAAAACATTTAATTGCTTTCATTTTCTTTCATTGAATTTGTCACTGAATTTAGGAAACATAAACAAACTCAAACAACCATTTCAAACTTCTAGTACCTAGCTAAGTCAAGTAGGAGTTCAGAATTGAGTCGTCCCTGTGGATCGATACCCGACTATACTGTACGAGTAGGACTGTACACTTGCGGTCTTAAGCGAGAGTATACAAAAGGTTTTAAAAGGTACAGTTCGTCTGTACTGAAACTTTTCTTACCCCACCAATAGAGAACATAGAGTAATCTTATCTTATTTAAGTTCGAAACGTTTTGTAATCTTCAACCAATTATGTGTTTCAATATAATTGCTTGGAGTAAGCGCTATAGCTTGTTTCCAATACTGAGCAGCTTGATGATCACTCAAAAGAGAGCAATGTTTCTTTTAATATTTATAAACTCGGAAATGCAATCGATTCGGACTGCAAGCGCACAATCCTATCGAGTAGTATATTCGAGGTCGATCCACAGGAAATATTGGTTCATAGTTTTAAACGATCGAATCACAATCTTTCGAAAGGCTAGACGAAATCTGAAAATTGAGAGATGTTGTTGTGATCAATGTAAATTATGGAGCAATTAAAAGTAATTAAAATAAAGATAGAGATGAGGATTCCTAGGGTTTTGGCACACCATTGCCACTCAATCCGTCTTGATAAATATATTCCTGTTGCGTCTGATTTCCTGTTGTTGTTTTATGAAAGACACTACATAGGTCACTGCGATTTATGTCACGCAAGAATGACAGATCTTTCATCGAAATTCTACATAGGACACTGCGAGTTTTCTTACGCAAATGACTGATCTCTTAAATATCCAAATTACTACACAGATCACTGCGAGTTTTCTTACGCTAGTGATGGAACTTGGTTCGCGTTTTGTTGTTCTGGTTTATGATTTCCCTGCTAAGGTTTTATTCACATAAACGTAATAGATCTCAACGAGACTAATTCATACAAATAGTTTCTCTTACCATTAAAGCACTGTCACTACCCTAATGGACTAAACTAGATCATTGAAGTTAGATGAAGAGATAGTAAATCACAAAAGCATTTCGATTCAACAACAAGAAATCATAATCAACAGAAAATATATATATCAAAACATCAAGAGTAACAAGGTTTACTGTCTAGCCCTAAGAAAAGGAACTTAGCCACGAAACGGCATTGTTACAAGCACTCCTCTCTTCTCTCTTTAATCAAATCTAACCCTAATTACAAAGATAAGTTATTCTTCTGCCCAGGGGCCTTATATAGGAGTGGAGGGACGTCTGGAGATTGAGTAAGGGCTAAGGAATTGATCTGGATACAGCTGTCGGCAGTTATTTCCCAAGGGGCGCCTTCGGTTACGGTCCGTATCAGGTGATACGGTCCGTATTAGGACCTTGTCGCTGAGGGTTTTAGTGCTTCTCACGCTATCTCCTGGTCTGTGCTAGGCTTGGTCCGTATTAGGCAATACGGACCGTAACAGAGACTTCGTCGATAAGCGTCGCTGATCCGATTGACCCGATTCTAGCTCCATTTGGTGTAAAATAGTCCCAAAACCTGTTTTCTGCAATAAAACATAAAGAAGGGTGACAGTAGCCTTTTTCTCTAATAAATTAAACATAAATGTGAGAAAATATGCAAAACCTAAGCCAAAACCCTACGTAAATCATCATTATTTTGACTCTGATCACTTGATTGGACTAAGCCTCTGCAATTTCAGAATCGCTCTCTAGAATGGCCTTTTCTCCCCGGTCGGAATAGAGAATTATTTTCCTAAGAAGCACAAAATCAAGGGTGCATTTGAACTATACTCTTTGAGCAATAGTAATTGTAAAACTATCAATACCGAAAAGTAATTTATTTTTTACCATGTTAGCAAAAATAAAATTGCAGAGTTGGAATAGAGAATTCTTTCCCTGTGAAGCACAAAATCAAGGGTGCATTTGAACTATACTCTTTGAGCAATAGTAATTGTAAAATTATCAATACCGAAAAGTAATTTATATTTTACCATGTTAGCAAAAAAATAATTGCCGAGATCAAAATATTAAATGTAAAAAAGTTGGTAAATTATTAATGTGATAAATAAATTTTAATTTTCACAATTAAGAACTGTAACTATATCTATTTTAAATTGGATGGTCCTTCCAAAGAAGCAGGGTCGTACGATCCGATCATCAAAATCTGAAGGACGGCCTTGATGGAGTCGAAAGTGGACTGGTAGCAAGTAGCCTCGTAAGTTACTACCACTCAGTTCACGGGAGGCAACCGGATACGATTCCCTAGAGTAACTCAAAGTCTGAGTTTGAGTTTCGGATCCAAACTCAAAATTTGAGTTACCTGAGGGATCCAGACCCCCGGATTCCCATCCATCGCTGATACTGATGCCCCCCCTTGGATGATTGAATGGAAGGAAACAGCTCGTGTATCATGTTGGAAAACCACAAATTATCCCCTTCTTAGTTCTTGCACGCATAGAGAGCAAGAAATCCCTCATGGCTACTACATGCATCTCTCGACCAAGTTCGATTATTTACACGAGAGAATCAAAGAAAGTTGCCTTTGTTCTTAGGAACAACCACATTTGCAATTACGCCCCTGCAAATTCTCTATATTTCCTTGCACTGAGAACGGTCAATCCACGGAGACAGAGCAGTAAGCTTTCTTTAGGAAATGGTAGTTCGAGTCAATGGAGAAGAAGAAAGCGTACGAGATACACCTCTCCCGTCATGGAGTGGCAAGATTGTAGGTACAGTTTTTACTCTTTAAGTATCATGTTTTGTTCTTTTGGTAAGTTGTATTTTCTGAGATTTGAATTGGTCGATATAATAAGTTATATTTATATAATAACTAAGCTTTTCCAATTTGTGAGCTTTTCAGTATATACACATTTAACCAACTTCAATTCTTTAGATTCAAGTAAACATCAAGATTTTTTGCAAGGGAAGAGCTCTCCTTCTAAATTGAAGGCGCTTCTATCAACTTCATGTTCTAAGCTGTGATCATTTTAATACGTCAAAATCTGATTGAACGGTTCCAAAAACACCTTTTAATTCTTCCCTCAAAATATGAGTTAGTTGATTTATTGCATACCTTTTGGATTATATTCAACTTCTGCATTTGGGCCAGGACAACAATATCTTGGTTTAGTTTTAGTTACATATAGGGAATTTGGACTATTGGATTTTTAGACTTGGGAATCTTGGTTAGTACTAGTTACTTATAGGACAACAATGTCTATGCATGAACTTGATGGTTTCCTTGGATGTGGGGGGGGGGGGTACCAATTGGTTCATGTTTCTTTCCTGTAGCTGGGGACATGAATTTTATCAGTAACGTACCTTTTGATATAATTATAGTTTCCCACTGAAGATAACATTTTTTTATTAAATTTCACAAAACCAATGTACCCAATTTGTTTAAGGGATTTACAACATTTGTCTTTTGGAAAGGGTACTTCTAATAAGCAAAGAAAATTTTGGCAACTAGGATTCTTGTTGAAACTAAAAAGAAATCAGGGTAAATTTTGTATATTTTCGGAACTAATAAAAATGGAAATTGTGATGCAGGTCAGAGCTAGAGGTGGATGTACCATGCTCAGTGGCATACCAGTGTTATTCAGATCGCAAGCTTATCCCACAATGGATGCCTTTCATTTCCTCTGTTACCGTACCATGCTCTTATCTCACCTGTTATATTTTGTGTTTCATCCTATAATTAATCCAGGGTAGTACCAGTAGCATCCTTAATACCAGATGAAGTTGAACTTCTTAGTTTATCTCTTTCCTGGCTGGTGACGTAGATTAGCAGCCAGTTGTTGGTACAGTACTATGTTGATACAAGCCTCCCAAAATATGGTTGAGCCAAGATGCAAGCTTACAATAACATAGCATGTCACTTTTTGGGTCCAAAATTACAAAACCACTCGTTAGAATTTAGCCAGCTCTGGATCTAATGCCACTGCATTTTATAAGTTCCTTATTATATTTGAATTGCAATTACTGTTCTTTCAGGAATTGTTAAACTTGATACGTATGCACTAATGCATATGTGACATAAGTATGCACTAATACATATCTAGATAACATGCCAAAAATTAAAATGCCAAATACAATTTCGTCCTTTTCAATTTGTGTAATGCTTTATTTGAATCTGGCTATTAGGTACTTAAAGATAAACCTGATTTGTCAAGATGGTCGTTAAAATATACCGTGTTTGACCGAGATGTGGAATTTGCATGGCTTGCTAGAAACTTACAGGTAGGAAAAAGTCATTTTATTTATTTTTTATTTGTTTACAATATCTCTTTTTCGGTGCTTTTGTTTTAAGTATTGGACTTCTAATTACAGCCGATCCCAAATCAAAAGATTCACTGGCGGTCACTAGAAGGCCTACCAAATAGGTACTTCCATTTTATGATGTTACCAACTTACCATGCAAATTTTAGTGTAAATACCATACCGTACCATGCAATTCAGTTGAATTGTGGGGTTAACAGCCTTGGCCACTCATGTAAAACTGGTACTAAGGAAAACGAAATAATAGGCAAGTTAGAGAAGACCTCTTGAAAGATTTGGCCATTACCATTTTGGGTAGGTTCTTGTGTTGTATCTTTTTTCGTATAAGAAGGACGTCGGCACTGTAGCAGGAAATTTTATTGGTATCCTCTTTACGAGATATGTTTGCTTCAAGTTTTGAATACATGATAAAATTAACGCTAATGACCTCACTTTACTCTTTTGTAGAGGTGCTGTTCGATTTTTCCCAAAAGGCCCTTCCTCTTGCAGAATAGAAGTCAGTCCCTCTCTCTCTCTTCTTATTTTTTGGTTGCAACATGTCCCTCAGTTATGCCAAATTGCACCAAAGCCCCCACCTTTTCAAACGTGCTAACATTGTGTGGTATAATTATGAAAGGTACTTTTGTACCCTGAAAACACACAGATTTGACGAAAACTCTAATAACTGGGTCTTTTGCAATTTGCGCATAGTATAGGGAAAACTGGCATTTCAATTGATTCTTTTAATTCATATAAGTTCTAAAATACTTTTGTACTTAATTGTGCTCTTTTCTTGTTCTTTTAATCACTCAGCTGACGGTCTCTTATGAAGTCCCTGAAATTTTAGCTCCAGTGGCATCGGTAAGTTGAACTTTTTATTTGTAAATATAAAAAATGTAACAGTTTGGGGCTTGATTGACAAAAGAGGTATAGATTAGGTGAACCTTTAGCAATTTTTAAGAGTTCAGGCATAAATAGATAAAAAGTTAGTTTATGGAACAAACCAGAACTTCGGGGTGTATTTCTAAATTATCCGTTTTAAATTTGGAAACATGGTGCATTTTGTTTTGCAGGCCTTGAAACCGTTTCTTGAGGGATTGCTTTTGAATGGCTTGAAACGGTTTGCAGCTGTTGCTAAGGAGTACAAGGGAAAAAGTTAAGCATTAAACTAATTTAAAATTATTTGGTTCTTGCTTCATTTTCTAATAAATGGGCAATTCTTGTATAGCAAGCAAAATAAGTAATTTTGCAAGTTTGATCCTTCCAATTTTCAACTTTTATACTTCATGACAAAATTGTATTATTGGATATTTTGTTTTTGGACAAATAAAGCTATCTGGTCTTTTTATCTAATTCAAAATATGTACCCTATGAACTCAAAAATTGATATTGGATGATTTTGCTGCTCGATTTGATTAGACTATATTTAGCAGCTATAATAGCGTTTTTTTGCCTTGATAAATTTATCCTTTTGTTTAACGAAAAATGAGCAATTTCCAAAACAATGTCGGGGATTCATGTCAATTGTATTACAAGAATTCAAAAGTTTTGCCATAGCCCAACTTGTTTGGGAAGGCTTGGTTGTTGTTGTTGTAGTTGTAACATTCATTTTCTAGATGGAAAATTGCGATATATACTAGAATCAACACCGAACATGAAAAAAAGATGAGGGCCTGACGTTCACTGTATAAACAAATTATAAAAATTAAATATATATGAAAAGAGATTCTTTATTTCTTTAACAATGATTTGTTGACAATGTTTTTTAAATTAATTTAAATAAGCTTTAATGTAAAAAGTAAAAGGTAATTATATCTTTCCCATCTATCCATCCCCCATTTCATCTTCTAACTAACTAACTACTTCTTCTAACTATAATTACAAATTCTAACTACCTAATGGCCCTACAAATTAATTACCCAATTTTCTCTCTTTATTTCTTTCCTCTTTCTCCCTCCCTCTCCCACCTCTCCCACCTCTCCCTCTCCATCTCCGTCTCCGCCCGCCTCTCCCACCTCTCCCTCTGCGCCTCGCCCGCCTCTCCCGCCTCTCCCACCTCTCCCACCTCTCCCTCTCGCCCTCGGCCTCCCTCTTCCACCTCCGCCGCCTCTCTCTCCCACCTCCGCCTCCGCCGGGTTAGATCCATCACTGTCGACCGCCGGGTCAGATCCGTCATGTCTATGTTCCTCTTTCTCATGCAGTAGCGAGTTATTTGCAAAGAACAAAGCTTCATTAATGGTGAATTAGGCCAGTGCGTACTAAGTACTAAGAAATGACAGAAAAACAAATTTTGAAAAAATTAGAGGTGTATGAATGAATACTTGATGTTTTAGAGATGAATACTTCAACGTTTATGGATGAATACTTAATATCTTAGGTATAAATACTTTAACTTATATGTATGAATACTTGATATCTTATGGATGAATATTATTCGGCTGCTCTTGTAAAATTAATCGAGGTATGCACATATGTTTGTAATACTCTTAGTACATTAACTATTTACACTTACATGACGTATGAATACTTGCTCGATGAGAGATGAATACTTGTGACGAGGTATGAATACTTGTGCAACAGACAACTCGAAAGTATGTCATTATGGATCTCATTTGAAAGAGAAAATTGTGTAGAAGACGTTCGTGGTTTTAGATTTGCAAAATTCCTCACAGATCGTCAGAAATATTGGTTAGATTGAACGGAGAAAAAAAAATCATCTCTAAAAACGTATAAAAAATGAGTGATTGATGTGTCCAAATATGCTTCTATTGCAAAGATGAATACATTCATATAGATGGATGAATGCTAGTTGTGTTACAGATGAATATTTTTTTGCAAATTTCTAAAATGAGCTGAAGGTTATGCGGTCCCCCCACTTAATTAATGCGCTGATGGTTATGCGGTCCCCCACTTAATTAATGCTCTGACAGTTATGCAGTCCCCCACACATGTTGTTTGTGGTCCCCTACTTTCTTATACGCTGAATGTTGTAATATATCCAAATATGTTTCTATTGCAAAGTGAATACATTCATATAGATATATGAATACTAGTTGTGTTACATATGAATACTTTTCTGCAAATTCCTAAAATGCACTGACAGTTATGCGGTCCCCCACTTAATTAATGCAACTGTCGGGGATGAAACGGGGGATGGTTGACGGGGGATAGCTAGGCTCTCCCAAAAGTAAATTCATATGTATATTGATGGACCTATAGATAGTTTATCAATCCTGTTTTATGCTATTATACGGATTAAAGTACGTTAAACCGTTGATTATAAACTGATGAAAATTTAAATTATTTGACAAACGGTAAAAATAGTGCATTCAATCTCACAGTTTTTTTTTACTAGTACGAATGTGAATTATGACTATCACGTTTTTTGACGATTGTCAAAGTTGTTAATACATATGCATGCTGGATCTTTCTGTTCAGCTTTATTTATTAACTACAATATAAGATTTCAAATGTAAATTTAGTTCTTGACAATTGTTAAAAATTATCTATATCAGTCATTGTCATTTGTCAATGTCAAGTGATCTCTCGCCAATTAATATTACATTTGCGCTGCATCAAACAGCTGCACGTTGGATCTTTCTCTTCAAGGCCAGAGAACTTTTCTTTTGGCAAAACTGCTCGTTGATTTTTATTCAAAGTTTCAAACAACAATACAGTACAAAGTGCAAGTTCATATTTGCAGAAAGAAAAACAAAAATAGACATTAGCAACATATAAGCTAAATTAAAAGCCTTCTGACCTACCCATATTAGCTGGTGGGCCACTTGATTTTCAAGGCCAGAGAACTTTGAAACGAATCAAACTTAGCATATTTATTTTCCATTTAACCTTCCAGTCTCAAAACTTTTTATTTACATAGCAGTAGCATACCTCCAATAAACGCACACATAAACAAAGGCAGAAAGATCTGGTTTACAATTACATGTGTAACCTTTATCCATAACGGTTTTGAAAAAGAATGTATTAATAAGCGTGTGCATTAATGATGAAGTGAGCAGACGATGTGATACTCTGTCATAGTGTGTGTCTGACATACTACAGTAGCAACCATACTTTTGACGACTTTCTTTATTTTGCTCGGGTATTTGATTCACAATTCTAGTACAAATGACAAATGTAGCCAATCTAAACAAAATAGAACTGGAAAACGAAATATTGGCATATACTTCATCTCTTATCTCAAAAGACGCTCAATCATAATGCCAAAGCAACAACATATGAGCTCAACATAAACAAAAGGTAAGAAAGAAATAATGCTCAGCCTATTGCTACAGTAATATTCAATATATTTGACAAAAGGAACATTCAAAAAATGTGACGGGAAACTATATATGTCTATGGTTGGGAGAGACTGGGAATTAAACGACGCTGAATGCTGTCCGAAGAGAGGAGGTAAATTGGTTTGCTAGGGTTTGTGTGGCAAATTGCTGTAGCTGTTTCTTCGCATCTGTCACAAAATTCAAAAACAAAAAGTAGTACATTAACCAGGAAAGCTATAAAAGCTTTTGATGTGCTTCTCCTAAATAAGAAATATCACTTGTATCTTCACAACTATTGCACATCTCCATTTTTGCAATTTTATCTTTTGGGAAAGATAACCAAACTGTTCCTACCTTATCATTTACTTTGACGCAATAAAATTCCTTAAATATTTGGTAGCGAGGGATGTAGCATATTTCATGTTTTGCAAGGGTATTTTATGGGCAACATTGTGTGCTTTACAGTTGCATATCTTGGTAATGTACAAAAAATCACAAGTTGGTGATACCATCCAAATCTTATTTCTCCTCAGTTACACTTTTGTTTCCTGTTGCCTTTATATTGGGTTTCGTTGAGGTTTCTAGCAGGAAACTACCACACTCAAAAGAATTACCAAAACTATTACTTCAAAACGATACCACTCGGGTCTAGCATAAATACTGGTAAAGTACCTTTACGGCATTTGGTGAAGCCTATGATATTAGCAACACTGAGTGTCAAACATACACCGATCACCAATACATAATCTGCTTGGAACCGTATCAGAGAGAATATTCCCAATACTACCCATGCCCCTGCCTGAAAAAAACATACAGATTGTGTAATTATCAAAAACAAGGCACAAGTCATTATTTGAAGTTTGTTTATAGCCTACTGAAATATCACATAAAACCCTGCAACAAGTGCAAATTATTTAAATGTGAGCCTCCCCTTCTCCATCCTACTCAAGTTGCTTTCCTCTGAATAAACAAGTGATGAGGGAGGAGTTACACAATTTGGTAATGAATTACTTAGGGTTACTCAGGGTGTATAAAGCTATATATTCTCATTATGCAGAAGGAGATGATTTTCTAATCCCGTGGTGAGAATCTACCACTTAAATACCAGAACTAAGTATTCATACATATGTAACTTTAACATATCAACATTTCATCGATGAACATTTGTTGTCTTTGCCTCCTTTTTTTTTTCTTTTTTCTTTTGCTAAACTAGCAAAATAGACATCCAACTATACCCCCCAGGCCCTCTCATCCCTGGTGTTATGGTTTATTTAATCATTAAGGAACTGACTCTAAGCTATAAACTTGAAGTCAGACTCCACCATGCAACTTTCAAAATGTTCAATTATACCATACTTATCACCAACTGTGGTTTATTTCACACGGGCAGACTTGTAAACTAAACAAGGATATATGATCCAAAATAGGTGAGGAAACAGGCAACAACATGCAACTAGAATTGCAGTGAAAGCACTTACTGTAAGATAGAGAGTCCACCAGAAAAGCCATGAGTCCTTCTTGTTCATCCGTGCAAGAGACTGCATTTCCAAAGGGCATGTCAAAAAATAGCAAAACATGGCGGGGGTAACAAAAATTTACGGAACAAAGAGTGCATTTTTTAAATGCAAAGAAATGTGTTAGTCTCTGTTGATTTACTCAAGCAATAAAAGATTGTTGTCTCACAGCTATGCATGAAACGGTTTTTATTCAGACTTAAGATTCAGCTGATTCATATCACCACAATTTACTAATACAACAGTAACTGCAACTGAGTTTCCAGTTCACAACTTCGAGACAAATTTCAAAAGGGCATCTACAAATACATGTAATTGTCAGACTGAACCAATTATACTACATTACACACATACACACGAGCACCGAGAATTTTATGAACATATATATACAGAAATGCAAAAATTCTCCCAGAAACCAGAATGGTTTATAAACAAGAACAAAAGCTTAGAGGGGGTTAAAAAAAGAACATGCCTCTTGGTCAAGGGATTCAAATTTCCAGACACTCTCGCCGAGATCATTGATCTCATTCCACCAGCGCAAGCCAACCAGGATACGACCGCTCACATTCTTTACGACCCAGAAATCAAGTGCTGAGAGAAATACCGTCACCACAAATATTATGACAAAGTTGTTCACAAACAGTGCCGACAGTATGTAAAACGCCACAGCAGCTCCCTATGTAATGAAAGAGTAATGTGAAGAATTCATTCAAAATAATGTTACAGCCTCCATTAAAGTCCTTGACAACCAATAAATGAACAAGACTTTTCTAAGTACCGATTAACACCATTAACACAGTAAGACGACTAATCGTCCCCAAAGCTCCCAATTCTTACAGTATATAGGATATATATCTCACGTTTAATTGAAAACGCCAACAACAGAAGTGACCTATCTTTAGATCATGCCCACTTTTTCCCTTTTTTCTGTTGTCCTTTGTTTTGCTTTGTTAGTGGCAACTGGCAAGTCAAAATTTAAGCAAAGTGTTTCCCAGAAATAGAGTAATGGAGTCAAATCATTTATAGCAGAAAATACATTTAGGGGAGTTCGTGTGAAAACTTAAGAGTTCGCAGCTGAGACATAAATTTTGGAGAATAATTGTTAAATATATAATTCCTATTTTCTAAGTCATGTAGAAAAAGCCAGATATGTTTGTGTACTTTACAGTTTGTTTGCATGCATTTGTGATTGTGGTACAACACCAGTTCACTACCTAACGATCTGGTTCAGTACTGAGCATTACCCAAGGTCATTTAGAAGAACAATATAAATAAATAAACTACCTTAATAATAGTTAGAAAAAATTATATGAACCCCCAAAAACTATCATCTTTTACACAGCCATCCTTGCAATAATACCAGTAAGGTGCTGATACCAGTGACACTCTTTCAATTATTTACAAACATCTATCTACTGATCTCTAGATTACATAGCAGAAGACCAAGTAACACTTTCATGTTCAGATATAGCCCAAGAATATTTAGCATCTATGTCAATGCTAGAAACTATTAATAGTGTAGTGAGACTAGAAATTTGTTGTGAAAATAAGCATTACCTTGAAGAGCACATGGAAGAAGCACGTCTTTGGGTTTGCATAATTTTCCTCAACAACCTACCAAACATTTATAAGTACAATTTCGTAGCAAAATGAGGGTTAATTCGGAATACTGTCATATGAATCAAGGATGGGAGATGTAAAGGTAATTTGGATCTGAGCTGGAGACATCAATTCATCTCAGGATAGTTGCTAAATTAAAAATATAAATAAGAACAAAGAAGGAGATCTAGGTAAGTAAAAAATCAGGAAAAATGCAGTCAAATCCAAATCGAAACAACTATTAAGAGATCTGAAGGCTTTTGGATCTGCGCAAGCGACTGAACGTGCGAAATATATAAATGGAGAGAGGGAGGAAAAAAGAGAGAACCTGAGTTCGATCCATGTCGAAGGAGGGAGATCTCTCTTTGCTCCAAGCTGGTCTTCGATTGAAGGAACGAGCAACAGCACCAAAATCAAAACAAAAGAAATAATGTTATTTGTTAGGCAAGAATTTCATTTGTACCCTTAAGGAAACCATAATAGTAAATTTTACCCTTTCAGAACTGTGTTATATATCTTTTTTTTTATTATCACATATCTTTTTAATTTAAGATAGTTATTCTATTTTGGTTTCGCACGTTTCCGTTCCTGAAAGAGAGTTGATACAATAAATTTTTATTATTTTTAATAGATATTTTTCATTCAGATGCATGGGAATAATACTTACTCGAAAATAGTGTTATTATTTTTATTTAAATACAATTCAAATATTTTTTTGGGAAAATATTTATGCTTATTGTTTAATAAAAATAGTTTTTGTTTTTGAGAATTTTTTTTTTTTCATGAGATCACAAAAAGAGACTCGAAGTTACTTTCAAAGTTATAGCAACATACTGTATTCGATTTTTTCTTAAAAGTTACTAATGATAACATGATTAATTAAATTAACATAATAAAAAGTCATAAAAAATTATATTCAGTTACAATTTGCTTGTAAAAATAGCTATTATCTATGATCAATATTCTTCGCCATTAAGCAACCAACTAATTTAGATTGAAAAACAGTTTTTGTTCTTAATGCAGAAAATGTACTACATTCCTTGATGGTTTCTTGCACAATTAACTACTATTTTGCCCGTGCTTTGCTACGGGTTCAAAATTCATCTTTAACAATATTTGTCCTTTTATAATTTCTCTTTTGTTCAACAATGAAATGAACTATTTTGTCTTTACCACTCGTTAAATAGGAATGATAATCAATAGTGAGCAAACATGTTAATTGCTTTCTTATTTTGTTGTAATCAATAACATAAAAAGAAAGAAATAAATTTATCAATTAATTGTTTTTCGGGCAACATTCATATGAAAAAATTGTAAGGAGAAAATCAGTGTAGCGAGTGTTTATAAAACTAAATACATACTTCAACACAATAAATGCCAATACATTGCCACAAAAAATTACAATTGCAGAATTTTTTTGATCTTAACTATTTAAAATTTGACAAATTAAATTACAGTCGTTGACGAATCAAGATATCTACATACTTAATACAAGAGGAGAGATATCGGCTTCACAGTATATACAAATAACTAAAATTTCATGTGGTCGTAGGATGATTTTTCTCTAGGGGTGAAAATGGAGTGGATACCGAGCAGATAGTGGTAAAACCATATCCATATCCACATTTTAAAGAGCGGATATGAATACGAATACGGATAATCTATGAATACGGATTTGAATACAGATACAAAATGAATAATTATTGGATAATTGAGTTATATGAATTTTGAGATATAAATAATAATTAATAAAATTTAAATATGAAAATAAATAAATAATTGTAATTTGATGGAGATATTGATGTTGGAAAGTGAGAGATATAAGATATTCTATTGATATAATATATAAAGAAAATAAAGTAGTGGTAACAAAAGATAGTGTGATCTAGTAATTTGTGGCTTGATTGCTTAGACCCTTACCTCCCAACATATGGGTTATTCAAGATATCTGTATCCGTTTAAATCCGAATTCGGATTATAAGCGAATTCGAAGCGGATATCCATTCAGATATCCATATTCGTTTACAGCCCTATTTTTCACTCCTACAAGTATTCCTGCCCAGACATACAGATGATTCTTAATTAAATACTAACATTTTTAAGGCCTGGTAAGAAAACATGTTTTATAAATAAATTATAAAGTCGCAATGAAGGGTTGCTATTATTTATTTATGGGCCATACCTAGTCATGGTTGGGTTAGATTGAGATACCATTGTTTCTACGGGCCGTCGAATAAAAGCCCAACTGGAGTAGTTGCAGACTTGCAGTGGCCATTCTTTTCCTGTAGTCCTTTTCTTTTCAATTGGTCTAATTGCGAGAGATCAAAATTTTCGAGCAGCAGTACTACTTTAAATTTCAATTGCAATTTTTAGTATCAAACGTTCGAATTGTGTTTGATCCCATAACTTTGTTTAAACCAAGTAATATAGATCGGAAAGTTTGTTTAAAATTTTATAGTATCACAGTTCCGATTTATATAAATTCTTCAATTATATCAACATGTTGTTGTGTATGCTTTTCATATCATTATATATTTCATCAGGCTTGATTTAACAGCATGTCAGAAATAGTAGACTATGTTTAGCATGCTATATTAAAGAGGAAGAATTTAGTATTTTGTATAGAATATTTTAGAAGGTGTCATTTATATGTTTATCTTTTTAGAGATTTATGTTGTTATAAATATATCTCATTGGTACTCTTTGTAATAATGAAGTCAACAAATACAATTAAGCTTCCTCATAAGATTTTGTCTCTTGTTTTTGACATTTCTTTAGAAACCCTAACAAATTGGTATCAGAATCGCCGGCAGTTGTTATGTGATTTCAGGGCTATTCCGCTATTGTTGTTGAGGGTTTTCAGATTCGTCTTTGTATCGTAGGAGAAACATTCAGGCGCCAGGTGTTTCCTCCGTGCACTCGTGCTCTGCGTAAAGACCAAGCAAGTAGAGGTGTCATTCTTTCAAGATGGAAGAAAGGTACATCTGTTAAGGTCCATATTTCAGACTATATCGCATTTCTCAATGACATGGAGATAATTGGTATCAAGGTAGACGATGAGGATGGGAAACAAAAGGGGAAGAACTTAACTTCATCATTGACCCATTCGAGCTCCAACCACAAGTATCTAATTTACAACTATTGTAGGAAAAGAGGACACATCAAGGCCCGACTGTTTCAAGCTCAAGAATAAACAGAAGGCGGACGAGAATGATACTTCTTCAGGCAATGTTAATTTAGTTGAAATTCAAGTTAATGATGTGTTTTAGGAGTTTATTTTGGGGTTTTGTTTCAGGATGAGATTTCAAGTCAAGGGGAGGATTGTTGTATATGTCTCTCATCTAATTATATATTTCATCAGGCTTGATTTTGCAGGATGTCAGAAATAGTAGGCTATGTTTGACATGCTTTATTAAGGAAGAAGAATTTAGTATTTAGTATAAAGTATTTTAGGATGTGTTATTTATAGGTTTCTCTTTTTAGAAATTTATGTTGTTATAAATACATCTCATTTGTACTCTATGTAATAATGAAGTTAATAATACAATTAAGTTTCCTCATAAAATTTTGTCTCTTGTTTGGGGCCTCTTCTTTGAGACCATAACATATCATGTGCAAAATGTATAACATATTGTGGAAGTATGTGTGCTTCATCGAATGTCATTTATTAATTATATTTTACATCAAACGATCATATATTTTTTTTAAACCGAGTAAAATAGCATGGATAATTTTTGGCCCAAACCCAAGTAGAGCCATTTGATCAGGAGGAGAGCCAGATTTTCGAAATATAGAAGTCAAGCACACAATAAAAATCAATCATATAATATTTTTCTATAAATTTAACAATATCATAATTTTTTACTCTAAATTATATAAAAAATCATATATAAATATAAAAAAAATGAAGATCAGTGACTCCATTCCTTTCACTTAGCTCCATGTGTCTGACCGAAATAAACAATTGGAACCTATATATAGTCTTCAATCATTATCATTTGCTAAAATGCTATGCAATGGGGTATAGTAATTAATTGTATTATTGTAATTACTTTGGTCCAACTTGTTCCGGATAAGATTAATACTTACTTATAAGAAGAAAATAGAACAAGTTTGAGCATTAGTTATGGTTGCATTATAGCAATGCTCCAAGAGGGGCCTAACTAGGGCAACCATAGTTAAAAGCTTATATATATCTTAATTAATTAGGAGGAAGCATAATTGGAAACTAAATATGTGTAGAACAGTAGATGCCCCCAAAATCAATGGGGCCCATCATGTGGTCCGGTAACATACACAGGAGAAAAAAATAAAAAATAAAATAAAAAGGCATGATTCTCCTTAAAAGTTGCATGAACTATATATATATATATATATATATGAGAAAAACAGAGGATAAGTTGCAACATAGAGTCGGTAGTTGACACTGATTAATTGCCGACCACCTTTTATATATGTTGCATTTTATTTCCCTTTCTAAATCTTTCCAAACTAGTGAACCGGTACGTGCAATGCACACGTATGCTTAGGAATTTGGCAAAAAGACGCAATTATTACTTCTTGATTGCAAAATTAAGAAAATTTTATTTTTGGTTGGATTTTAGACGGGCGCAATTACTATTTGATATACTTTTCTTACAATTTTTTTTTTTATAATTCACACTCATATATTAATTAAAAAAATGCATGAACTCACTTTAATTTTAACAGAAATAATGTTCTTTTTATTTTATGAAAGAATTTATGAAGCTCGATATTAATGGATGCCTACACCTTTAAAGAAATTGAACTTGCAATAATATATATGACTGTGATAAATTGCTCGTTCCACGTAACTATTGATGGTTTGTTAGCCTGTATATATAATATAGTCATCCAATTTTTATGATTTTTATGATTCATAATAAATTTGTAAGTTATATAATTTCTTTTTTTTTTGTGTTTCTCTGTAAAATATTTAATGCCACAAATCATTTTATTTTTCAGCATTTATGAAAGATATTTATTTATTCTCCGGATTTGTTGAATTAATGTAATTTTATTTTTATTTAAAATATCTGATTTAATTTTTTTTTCAATAAATATTTTTAGGGATGATTTTCGAAAACCAATCCTAATTAAGCACAATTTGATAAAGCTGTACATATGGCTGTTGAATTTGAATATTTGATGGACTAGATCAGAAAGCAATTGTCGGAGGTTATATATATCATTTAGTAACTAATTAAACAGATAAGATAAGATAAGGGAATAAAGTTAATTATGTTGATCGATATTATTGCGCATGAGAGAGATTGAGGTAGGTACAGAATAGAATGCGCCAAAGCAATAAGATCACACAATCTACAAATCTTTTAGTTAGTACCTTGGCTTGCAATCGAGTTAAAAATTTAGATAAGACATTATTTTATAGAGTCCGGCTACTATAATACTAGTGTCATTTCAAATTAAATAACACCACATCTTAAACCATTGGATCTACTTTAATATTCGTGCAAGACACTAGTGTCATTCCAGCCCTATCTTGTGCACGAATATTAAAGTAGATCCAATGGTTTAAGATGTGGTGTTACTTAGTTTGAAATGACACTAGTGTTATAGTAGCCGGACTCTATTTTATAGTTGATGCAAGAATTAATTTAGATAGGACATTTTTCTTGAGCTCACAAGTTTTTTTATAAGTTCAACTTCAAAATCTATCAGATTGACTTCAAATGATGAATTCAAATTGTTAAAGTCAATTTACTTCAAGGATAATGTGTTTATATATAAAAATTATAAACTTTTGTATTAAATTATTATGAAGTCAAGCGGTAAAAACAAAATAAAAAGTGAACGCGTTAAAATTAACTTTTCATCATTTTTATTTTACTGCTTGTCTTTATACTAAATTAATTAAGAAAAATTAATATGTAAACATATTACTTGTAAATAGATCCGTTCCAGTTCAATCCTGTAGAGCAACATATTATATATATATATGGATACAGCTTAAAATGTAAAAGAAAAAAAAAAGATTCTGTATGTTTTCCAGTGTGAGTTGTGAGTTGTGAGGCTAAAACCAACGAGCGTGAAAAGGTGGTTTCAGCTTTGTTTAAGGCCGGATTAATTAATTATGCGTAAATAAACTTTGTATTGCGAAGAACCCGTGACAGACCCCAACAAATTAATCCCAACCGCGCGCTTAGTTAAATTAATTAACATCTTAATTAACTGCTTGCGTAGTTTAATTAACAAAACGGGGTGGTTAAAAAGTGGTCAGATCGATGTTAGCTTAATTTTAGAGAGGGATCCAGAAAATTATCCTTGCTGCGACAACTTGCTTAATTACAGTTCATAGTTAACCTATGGTACGTACTGTTTGTCTAATCAACAAATCGACACAAGAAAATTTGAAAGTGTGATAAATAAATTATTAATTTCCTTCATCGAGTAATCTCACCACGGCCTGTTAAATAAGAGAACAGAGTAGGTCCGATGCCCATCATACCTATTTTTAGGTTCAACGAGCACGATTAACGTCCGATCTAATTTAAGATTTGTGCGCACGAACTGAAATAAACACGCACGAATTTTTAAGAGTTCTGCACAAATCATAAAACAATCGACAGTGATTAAACCCATCGAACCAGAGTAGGTCCAATGCCCATCGGACCTACTCTTAACTGGTTAAATAATCTATGGGCACTATTTGAATTTCCTCTTTCAGTACAAGCATGGCCTGTTCTAGCAACAGTACTGACAAAGACTTGACTAAAATTTGACTGAAAAATGACAGCCAGAACAAATTGGTAAATTTGGAAAGTTCAAAGTTTTTTTTTTTTTTTTTTTTGCAAAATTAATTCAAAGTTTAAAACAAGAATTTTGGAGGTTCTACGTACACTCTTATCTGTATTTTAAAAATATTTGTAAATGTCACGCGGATATTTATATTTTAATTCTCAAGCGTTTATATTAAATATATAAAGTGTTCACCACCTTTTTTTTATGAATGATAATAAGAAAGTTCAAGTTAAATATTTTTATTGAATAAGTAAATATAACTTCTTTGCATTTTTATTTGTAGGTAACGTGTGGTATAAACAGTTTATTAAGTATAGTTCTAATCCGATTAACCTAACTAAATTAACCGACCCGACTAACCCGATCCGAAAAATTGCAGATTTAATATCTCATTAATTAGGTATGGATTGAATTTTGATTAATAGTACAAGTAAATTTTGGATACGGATTTTATACAAAAGGCCGAGTAAAATTCGATCAAAAAAATTGTATAATATTTTTCTTAAAAATTGTACGCTTATAAGTATAATGATAATTTCATTTTAGAAACAATGTGATATTTTATAAATTTCTCTATGTTATTCTATATGGTATATTGCTTTTTTGTACCTTTTTTTAGTTATAACTTAGTAAATATATAATTATATTCGAGATGAGAAACGTTTGTGTAACAAGCTCTGATCTTTTAAAGGAAAAAAAAAAGTGTATGAAGTTAGCAAAAGAACAAGATTTTATTTTACAAACGATCAGACATTTCGAAATGTCTAGGTCATAAATTGTTCTTGACAATAGGTACTTGTATCTCTTTGATTCATAGATTTATGTAGAAAAAATTGAAACATCCTTTGCATATGACAATGCCAAGTGCTTCACCCAAAATTTCATCATGTAAACAACATACAGACTATATGTAGTTGGATTTTCTTTATTATATGCACTTTTTAATATTTTAAAACGCTAGAAATAAATTATAAGAAGGCCATGCCACATCTGTAAAATACCATAAAGTTGGTTCTCAAACTATACCCGTGATTGGCCGACCAGAAACTGTACCTTTGCTCTTTCCTCTTTCCTTATGCAACACTGCATATATCAATGGAGAGAGATTAGAGAGAGAGACAGAGAGAGAGAGAGAGAGATCCGATTAATGGCAAAGGAATATTTGTCAGTTCCCGTGACGAAACGTTGTTAATCTCCATTGTCCTTTTTTCTTTTTAGCCTTTTCAATCTGAGTCACACAACACAACACAACTAGAGAGATGAACTGACGAAGTAACAGATCCGATCCGATACCACATTTTAATATTAGTATATACTGTCGTCTGTCGTATAAGGTTAACCCAAAAGTAGAGCACCATGCACAGCCACAAGCCCACAAGGGTTCCCGGAGACGGACTAGTTCGATATCCACAATTGCACACATATTTCACAGGCATGCAAGTCTGAATATATATCTAGACCGTTGATGATGGATCTAATGGCCTGTCTAAGTTTTGGAAACAACTTTAATTATTTATAATCTTGTAATTGAGAAGTTTAAAGAGGGCTTGGATGTTAATTTGAACGCATAATATCCGATTAAAAACCTAATAAAGAATTCTGTATTTGGTAATGTTTCAGGCCCCATTGCTTTTCTTTTCCATTAGTTACAATATGCCTCCTCCTGTATTCCAATGGAGAGAACTATATATTCTGCGCAACAAAGAAAAACCACCGGCAAAATGATAGGTCCAAATTAAATCGTTCATCTAGTTAATTCAATACTTGTCTTAGACCTCTTAACTTGTCATCCATGCATAAATAAATAGCATCTCTCTCTTCCTCCTCGCCATCTCCTTTAATTCCTCCCCTTGATCACTGTTCTATTCAACCATAAAGAAAAAAAAACAAACTATATATACATACTAATTAATTTGATAAACATCGATCTTCTGATCTTCCTCGATCGTATATACTTGACTACATACACATTTGCAAACATGCACATGCTTCATATGCAATTCCCGTTGTTAATCATCATAGTGATTCTCATATCGACATTACAATCCACCAATGGTAGATACCACTATCATAAGCCAACAAAACACAGCCACTCACACTACCACCGTGGCAATGGCAATTATATCTCTCTGCCTCCCGCTCTCTCCCCTGGACCAGATGATCCGGACTCACCATCCTCTTCCCCTTCCCCATCTCCGTCGCCATCACCAATTTATGATAACTCTACTCCAACCAATTCCAGTTCAAGCAACTCTACTCCGAGCAATTGCAGTAACGCTGCTCCAAGTAATTCTGGTTCAAGTAACACTACTCCAAGCATCTCCACAGCCCCAGTGCCTTCACCAAGCTATGATAACTCTGCTCCAAGCATCTCCACAGCCCCGGTGCCTTCACCGAGCTATGATAACTCTACTACAAGCATCTCCACAGCCCCGGTGCCTTCACCGAGCTATGATAACTCTACTCCAAGCATCTCCACAGCCCCGGTGCCTTCACCGAGCTATGATAACTCTACTCCAAGCATCTCCGCAGCTCCGGTGCCTTCACCGAGTTGTGATAACTCTACTCCAAGCATCTCCACAACTCCGGTGCCTTCACCGAGTTGTGATAACTCTACTCCAAGCATCTCCACAGCCCCGGTTCCTTTACCGAGCTATGATAACTCTACTCCAAGCATCTCCACAGCCCCGGTGCCTTCACCGAGCTATGATAACACTACTCCAAGCATCTCCACAGCCCCGGTGCCTTCACCGAGCTATGATAATTCTACTCCAAGCATCTCCACAGCCCCGGTGCCTTCACCGAGTTATGATAACTCTACTCCAAGCATCTCCACAGCCCCGGTGCCTTCACCGAGCTATGATAACTCTACTCCAAGCATCTCCGCAGCCCCGGTGCCTTCACCGAGCTGTGATAACTCTACTCCAAGCATCTCCGCAGCCCCGGTGCCTTCACCGAGCTGTGATAACTCTACTCCAAGCATCTCCGCAGCCCCGGTGCCTTCACCGAGCTGTGATAACTCTACTCCAAGCATCTCCACAGCCCCGGTGCCTTCACCGAGCTCTGATAACTCTACTCCAAGCATCTCCACAGCCCCGGTGCCTTCACCGAGCTATGATAACTCTACTCCAAGCATCTCCGCAGCTCCGGTGCCTTCACCAAGTTGTGATAACTCTACTCCAAGCATCTCCACAGCCCCGGTGCCTTCACCGAGTTATGACAACTCCACTCCAAGCATCTCCACAGCCCCGGTTCCTTTACCGAGTTATGATAACTCTACTCCAAGCATCTCCACAGCCCCGGTGCCTTCACCGAGTTATGGTAACTCTACTCCAAGCATCTCCACAGCCCCGGTGCCTTCACCGAGTTATGATAACTCTCCTCCAAGCAAATCCAATTCAAATAACTCTACTCCGAGCAACTCCAGTTCAAGTAACTCTACTCCAAGCAACTCTAGTTCAAGTAACTCCAGTACTGGCAATTTTAATACTGGCAACTGCAATTCAACAACTTCAGTTGTGTTTGATGTGAGGTCATTCGGTGCTATTGGTAATGGATCCAGCGATGATACAAAAGCATTTCGATCTGCTTGGAAGGCCGCATGTGTTGTGGAGTCGGCGGTACTACTCGTACCGGCTGACGGTGTGTTCATGGTGACGTCTACCATTTTCTCGGGTCCTTGCAAACCTGGATTCGTTTTTCAAGTATGCCTTTAACTACAACATTCATGCGTAAAATCTTGTCTACATAATATAAACGAGTGAACAAATTTTGTTTACAAGTAGACTAGCCTGATAATGAACTGAACATGCATACAGTAATTCACAATTTAATGCATATGTGAACACAATTAAATAGTAAAGAAATATTTTAGCTGTTTTTCTAGACTAGAAAATTTTATCTTTCCCAAATTCTAGTGATGAGGGTTCTGCAAATGTGACTGGAACTGATATAACAGGAACTTTTTTTTTACTGCATTTGTAGATTGACGGGGTATTGATGCCACCAGATGGGCCCGATTGCTGGCCGGGGACAGACAGTAAAAAACAGTGGATCGTCTTTTACCGGGCCGATGAAATGACATTGAAAGGAGAAGGCACCGTTGAAGGAAACGGTGAAATTG
>JAJGRW010000441.1:60318-72726 GCA_025461045.1 Carex parvula | reverse complement strand
ACAAAAAATTAAATTAGGCCGTGATTTCAGTCCATTTTGTTTTTTTAACATATGATGAAAGAGCAAACTATTTAACTGCCAATCCAAATTAGTAATATTAGATGTGAAGGTCACTCAAAATAAATAACACTATAGATGCGACGAACAAACAGTACATTATTTTTTTTTAACAATGTGTATTTATAAAGTTGTATAACACTGGAAGAGTCTAATCTTAGGGGTGATGATATTAAAACAACAACAAATTTTATTAACACAACATTATCAAAATATTTTATGATACAGACAATTTTAACCTTCATTAAGTGTTTCCTTTGAAAACTGATTCTCTCTCTATTACCACATAACTTTTTTCTTTAAAAGTTATATTTTATAAAGTATGTTATTTTGTTCAAAATCTGTTTCTCTGATATATGTTATTATATGATATATTTCCTTAGAAGTTAGGTTAACATAATAAATATTCTTTATTTATTTTCATTAATTGAATCTTTAAGATTTTTTAAGAGAACTACAACTGTGAATGATTGTATTGTATTATTAAAATCTATCATCATTGTATATATCGATTTATTTTATCCAACTTCACCATTTTTAACAATCGACTATAAAAAATTGTTTTGTCACTTAACATTTTATTCATTTTTTTGCACAAAAATCACTAAAAAACAACATGATTACTAATATAAAAACATATTGAATTTAAATTATCATGATTAATTTTAACATTCAATTATGATTAAAATAATAAATTAAAAGTACAACAAAACACTACAATAAAAAAAATACATCATCAATCATGCTAAAATTAATAAATTGTTTGTATTAAATTTAAATTGATAAAATATTTCAAAAATTCTCAATATCATATTGAAAAAAACTCCATCCAAATTAATGATAGCTCATTAATTTGTTTTCTTCATTAATGCTACAAACATGAAAACCTATAAAGAAAATGGCCCGTCAATAAATAACTAACTCATTATATTATTTTTACTTAAAATATTGTAAGAATAAACCGACCTTAATTATTTGTGACATCAGGCAATATATTCAGATCAATGATATTATATGAGGCGCTTCTATTAGAAGGTCCGCTTGATGTGAAGACTCGACAATCTCAAAATATGATGGATCTCGTCGAGTTGAGCTTAAATTATTTAAATTATTTTTCTTTTTTGATCTTAATATCTTAAATCTATTTAGTCGTACAATTGGTTCAGAAAGAATTGGAGAAGACCTAACTAGCTCCTTAATTCTTTCTCTAGCAAGCTCTTTTTTATTAATGGGCCATTCCATGTACTCATCTTGGAAATAGTTCTTTCATTTCATCATGGTCGCCATGGACCATGTTGTCGGTGGGA
Source organism: Carex parvula (assembly GCA_025461045.1). Classification (NCBI taxonomy): domain Eukaryota; kingdom Viridiplantae; phylum Streptophyta; class Magnoliopsida; order Poales; family Cyperaceae; genus Carex; species Carex parvula. Next base: position 71,362 of record JAJGRW010000441.1, on the reverse strand, counting down.
AGCGACCTTAAATCTATCCTCCATTGCTTGTTTATCATTTCTAGGGCTATCATCTTTTGCTTCATCATTTGATGTGCACATGGAAGACCCATGGTAGCCATAAAGGTTCCACTGCATGTTGTTTCAAAGGTTCCTGCGAAAAATGGGATGCATATATAGAGTAATTAATAAAAGCCATAATGACATTCTCTTTCCAATTTGCAAGACTCGAGTTGGGATTTCTAATTTTCTAAGGCTGGTCAGTACTATATATGCTTCTACCCAGCTAGTACTGAGCTGCTCATTGACACAGCAAAGGTCTTTGCAACGCTATATTTTGATCTGAAATTACTCTTTAGTTTTTTGTTTTGTACCTAATGATATACCGCTAAAAAAACGTGTTAGTAAAACACTGAGTGTCCTTGAACGAGCTCAAGGGGTACTATTTTTCTAGACTGTTTATAATCGTCATCTTTCATTTATTTTATTCATGTCAACCACTTTCAAACGTCTAACTTCTTCTAAATTGTTCTTGATATAGCTCGAAGTGTGGAATTCTATTGTCGAAGTGAGGTCAAAATTTGCCTTGGTGGCGCTCCCGATTGGCTCATCTGTTTAATGCTTGTCAATTCATTGAGCGACAACCGACGAGAAAATGGATGCCTAGTGATATTACTTGACGGCTCATGGTTGTGTGATAAATTTTTTATCTCCACCATCCAAAAACCATCATCTTGTTTTTTCCCGTTAATTTCAAAAGGGCAACCAATGAGACGGCTACTTGTGCTTCTTTTTTATAGTTCAGAAGGAACTTTTCGGGTGTCCGATATACACAACCTCTGTCACAATGCAAAATCACAAATTTATTTGGTCGCGAGCGGTGAGTTGTTAGCACATAACCTTTAGCACCATAGAATTCACAAACGACACGAAGCAAATCATCATGATTTTCAAACTCAAACTAAGAAGTTGATTGCTTTCATTTGCATCATTCAAAACTTGATTTTCAAGATTTTCTTCCAGTTGGTTAGGAGATTGATCCATCTATTCAATTAACAAATATAAATTAATTACAAAATATCAATAAACAGTTTTCCTAACAATTTTAATTAAAATAGACTATAGATAATAAGTATCAAAATTAAGAAAAAAATTATAAAGTTTAAAACTTAAAGCGATTTTAAAGCGAGATATATAATACAATCCAATAGCTGTCTTCTTTTTCATAGATAATAAGTATCAAAATGAAAGCGAGTTTATCATAAATCATAATATTTAAAAATTTACAAAAAAAAGTTAAATACATACCTTGACTTAATCTGGTTTGAGTGGAAATTAATGGATGCCTCAATGCTTAAAATTTCAATTGAATTGATGGTTTTCGTGTAAAGTTTGTAGTTATATAAAAAAGGAAAAAAAAATGAAGCATAAAAAGATTACCTCAACGTAAAATAAAATAAAAAAGAAAAAAAAATATCTAACAATTATGAAAATCAAATAATTTAATAAATGATCACTATATTAATTACATTATAGAAAAATATGGTAATCAGCAAAATACTTAAAGAGGGTTAAAATTGTTCATACATTAAATTTTATTAAAGATGTTGTGTTAATATAAATGTGTGTGGTGTCAATATGCCTACTCTAATCTTAGCATGAGATCTGAAGTCAACAGTTGTAACACACTCTTTCTCTCTCATATTAAATTTCAGAAAATGTCCAGAGCTGATAAGGCTATCTCTGTGTCACTTTCTAGCTATATAAGTCAAAACACAACCTAACAGAACTTGTCCAGTGGCACTGCCACACCGCCTACTGTAGCTAACAAACAAGGATATATCATATCGTATCAATATATCATCACCAATAAAAGGATATATCATATGATATATATTCATATCTGGCGCTTTTTTATTTGGTTTTTTATGTCTGGCTTGTTTTTCAAACTGAGAGTCATATATAGATAAAAGCATTAGAGAAGAGGAGTGTTCATATCCAACAACCAAGCATTAGAGAAGAGGAGTGTTCATATCAACAACCAAGCATGGCACTAACAATGCTTGCTATAGCAATCATGCTGCCTTTCAGTTTTCTGCACCAGGGCGGAGCAGCGTGCACCGGTCGAAATCCTGTTGTGTTCAATTTTGGGGACTCAAATTCCGACACTGGTGGTGTGGTGGCCGGTTTGGGGTACCGATTTCCCCTCCCCGAGGGTCGGGTGTTCTTTCACCGTGGCACCGGACGTCTTTGTGATGGCCGCCTCATTATTGACTTCCTATGTGAGTTCAATTAAATGCTCAAAATTTTAATTATATTGGTTCAAACATGAAAAATTGTTGTAAGATTTTCGGCATTATGTTCAGGTGCACATAATCTTTTCTTTTTAACGATTTTTGAATCTATATATGGGTGAGGCACATAGAAGAGACATCAATTTAAATTTCAAATTTTCTTCTTTAATTTGAAATTCTGGATTTGCAATTTCTGAAAATGAAATTTCAGAACTGCACTGTTGAGTTATACAGTTTTTTTCTTTAACTCTATTAATATTTCTTTGTCTACAATTTTTTATTCACAAAAAAGGTGAGAGTTTGAACACAACATATCTGAGCCCATATTTGGAGGCCTTGAGTTCTAATTTTTCAAACGGAGCCAATTTTGCAATATCGGGCTCAAGCACGCTACCAAGAAATGTGCCATTTGCATTGTACATTCAAATTGAGCAGTTTCTTCACTTTAAATCCCGTTCGTTGGATCTCATTGATCAAGGTATCAACATATGTTAGTCTTGTGACTCTTGTCAAACTGCAATTAATTATCTGATATACTGTAAATTTTCACATTTTTTCAAGTGAAAGTCCCTGGGTCCGTATGGTACCAAACTAGACCTCTCTAGTATAGTACTGTTTCCTCAAATTAGGCCAAGTTTTAAGCTTCATCTTAAACCAATTGGGCCTGAATTAAATCGATTCAATTTAGCCTCAATTGCATCAATGTTGAAATCCCAAGTACCAGAATCAGAGCAACGGATGCAAGTGAAAGAACTAAATTCATTCTTTCTCTCAACCTTGTCATGCAATTGTGAAACACTAGAATTAAATTGGTGGTTGAAACTAGGTGTGACTGGCCTCTTTGGAGAAGAAGCTTTTAGAAATGCACTATACACCATGGATATCGGACAGAATGATTTATCGGGTGCCTTTTCGGGGTCAAATGGGGGATACCAGCAAGCCCTTGAAAGAATTCCTCTTGTGATTGCAGAGATAAAATCTGCTATCAAAGTAAGTTTTCTGCATGTCAGCATCAAATTGCACTTAAAAGATTTTATATTTTGGGGCATGTTTACAACAATTCTCTCTCCCTAAATTTACACAGACATTGTACGACAATGGAGCGAGAAAGTTTTGGGTGCACAACACTGGTCCTTTAGGGTGTCTGCCCCAAAAGCTTGCCTTGCCCAGAAAAGATGATACGGATCTCGATGCATATGGTTGTCTCTCATCCTATAATAAGGCAGCAAGAGAATTCAATTGTCAACTCAGCACACTTGTTGATGCTCTAAATTCTGAACTGAAAGATGCAACAATTGTTTATACTGATATATTCTCGATCAAGTATGATATAATAGCTAACTATACCAAATACGGTAAGTTTCAATAGATGTTAAGTTTATCTGTTATGTTTAACAAGTCTGCATTTTGTTTTTTTTTTTATATCTTTCTTATGTGTTTGCAGGGTTTGAGAATCCTTTAATGGCATGTTGTGGGTATGGAGGTCCTCCATACAATTATAACCAAGGCATAATGTGTCTCGGTACAGGATACAGTGTATGTACCGATGGTTCAAAGTATGTTAGTTGGGATGGGGTACACTACACCGAGGCGGCTAATCATATTGTTGCATCAAAAATTCTGAGTGCTGATTATTCGAAACCAAGAGTTAGTTTTGATTTCTTTTGCCGAAGTTAATCCATTAATGTGAATCTCTTTTGATGATTAAATGACAAAAAAAGGGATGCTAAGGACACCTGATTTAAATTGTTGGATTTTTTTTGTGTAGAATTAATTTCGTGTGAAATATGAAATTGGAAATTAAGTGCAGTAAGGATATCCAACTAATTAGCATTTGTTGAGATTTATCTATCTTTTCTTTTTCTCATGTTTTGTGATTTTAAGCATGTCAAATGGTATTTTAATATATAACATAAACATATCTGCATTTGGCTTAATTATAACCTTAAAAAATATATAATATTTAAAATAATATTTTATTACATTTAACATTTAAATTAATATTATATTGTATTATATTTAATCTAATATTTTATTTAATACTAATCTAATATTTAAAATAATATTATATTATATTTAATCTAATATTTTATTTAATACTAATCTAATATTTAAAATAATATTATATTATATTTAACTATTAAATTAATATTATATTGTATTATATTTAATCTAATATTATATTATATTTACTCTAATATTTTATTTAATACCAATCTAATATTTAAAATAATATTCTATTACATTTAATAATTAAATTAATATTATATTGTATTATATTTTATTTAATATTTTATTTAATAATTAAATTAATATTATATTACGTATTGGATAAAAAGATTTTTATATTACGTATTGATAAAAAGATTTAATCTAACACATAAATTATTACTCTAATCATTCCCTCCAACTCTATTCCTAATATGCAATCCAAATAACTTTTTCACTATTCCGAATAGCTTGAGTTAGCACTATTATTAAACAGTAGCTGTTCTTATTTACTATTCTAAACAGTAGCTATTCTAGCTATTCTAGAGTGCATCCAAACGTAGCCTTAATGGGCATAACTGAGGCTATTAGTCCCTAATCATGCTTAGTTCTCAACACCCACCTCAAGTTAGGCATGTAGATATCAATCAAGCCTAACTTGCCTATATTTTCTTCAAACGGTTTTGAATCTAAACCCTTAGTAAAGACATCCGCTAATTGATCTCCGCTTCTAACAAACGGTGTTTCAATTTCTTTCGCTTGAATTTTTTTCCTAATAAAATGGCAATCAACTTCGATGTATTTTGTTCTCTCATGAAACACCGGATTTGATGCTATATGTTGTGCCGCTTGATTATCACAAAACATTTGCATTGGCGCATGAATTTTAATACCTAAATCCGAAATGAGTTGCTTGATCCATGTCAACTCACTTGCGGTGGACGCCATGGCACGATATTTCGCTTCGGCGCTTGATCGAGCCACGACGTTTTGTTTCTTGCTTTTCCATGTGACTAGATTTCCGCCTACAAATGTGCAAAAACCGGTTGTCGATTTTCTATCAAAGCTTCTAGCCCAATCTGCATCGGAATAGCCACACACGTTATTAGAGTTGTTATTTTTCATACAAATTCATTTTCCGGGTGTACCTTTTAGATATCTTAGAATCTTATTTATTGCTTCTAAGTGTGGTGTTCTAGGTGCATGCATAAATTTGCTAATTTGACTTACCGAAAAAGAAATATCCAGACGAGTTACGTTAGATATATTAATTTTCCTACAAGTCTTTGAAATTGATTTATATCTTCTAACGGTTCTCCATCTTCGGTATTTAATTTATTCCTACCATATATTGGTGTTGAGGCCGGTTTACAATCTAATTTACCGGTTTCTGTTAACAAATCTAAGGTGTATTTTCTTTGAGAGATAAATAGGCGTTTCTTAGAGTGTGCAATTTCTATTCCTAGAAAATATTTTAAATAACCAAGGTCTTTAATGTCAAATATTTTTAGTGGAGATTCTTCCGCGTAAATTTTTTTAATTTTTAAATTTATTTTATGCTAGATCAATATATAAAAAAGTAAACAAATCTAGTTAAATATGATAGCTTCATTTCAATGTTTTTTTATATCTTGATTTAACATAAAATTAGCTCTAAAAAAAAATTACGTGAGTTTGTATTCCTCGTAAAAAAAAAAACAAGATAACACTTTGAGTTCAATATTTAAATTTAAAATTAAAAAAAGTGATAAAACAATAATATTTTATTAACAAAAAAATTTGTGACTTTCACGTTCAGAACATGAGTAAATAGCAAAAATTAGACCGACGAGGTTTGCTTGTGGCAGGCCTGCTAAACCTGACTTGCTGCTAACTGGTTCAACCCTGTTTAGACTTTAGCATCTGCCTTTCTCTTCTACTGGCCCGTGGGCCCATCTCTTAATGTACAATGGTTGAAGCTTAAAGTTGAGAATTACAACAATTTCTTTCATCAAGGAAAACGCTATTTTCATCAGCTTACCAACTCTAACATAAGACAATTAATAATACTTTGCATTAATTGAACACTGTAATTGTGTTTGCCACTTACAAGTTTGGCAGTCCAAATCTGTGCATAAAAAACTATGGCATGTTAATTACTTTCTATGTCATGGGTTTAGACATCAGAATGAGGGATTATGAATGTTACAAAATAGCGCCAAAATGAATGTGGCCTTAATATATAAACACAAAGTAATAATTAGGTTGAGCTAAAACTTCTACTTGATTTTGTTTTTAACAAGCAATGACAAGATTTTCTTGCAGTGATTGCGGCCTTCCTTCTTGTAAACAGTAGATTGGTGGTATCGTTAAAGTTTCTAGGATTCCATAAGCATTCCAACAGAATGGTTCCGCCATCATCTCCCCTTCATACGGCAATAATTCGACCTCGGACATCGTAATATTGGTACATGCCACCGTGTCACTACACGCAAAATGCACCGGCATGCTTTTCACATCATACGTGCCTTTTATATTAGTGTAAGACACATCTGTTACGTAGACTGCTGATGTCTGGTTCGTGCATTGTTTTGTCAAGCAGTAGTATTGATCAATTGTAATGCAGTTACGCACATTCTCCATGAAAATGCTATCGAAATTTATGTTCGACACCGAACCCGTACCACCCTGCCAGGTCTTGATGCGGACCCCATTGTCAGAATCATGTATCACTGCATTTCGTACAGTTATATTTGAGACACATGCTTGTGAATTGTGATCGCCAAGACTACCTATACTGCATAGTTGGAAAACGAAAACTTGTAACTCTATGTAATAGTTTGGATTGAAATATATACTTGTTATACAAAATTTTATATCTTACGAGGTTATTGACAAAAATGACATGTACCTGATGCCATGACCGGGTCCGCATGTGACATTCTCTATGTGCACATCAGCGCATCCGGTTCCAATGGATATGCAATCATCCCCTGTTTCAAGTTTAATTCACCAAAGGTATTACTATTTTGAAGTAAAATTAATTTACAAAAAATATTGGTATACTGACACTAGGTTTTAGACAAAAAAAAGGTTGGATAATTGAAATACAGAATGTGTGATGACGTACCATTGCTTATCTTTGAATTATAGATTTCAACAGATTTGGTGTTCTGTATGTGAATTCCATCAGTATTTGGGCTGAAAGATGGTGAGCTTATTGACATGCCGCTGATGTGGACACCGTTGCATCCGTCAAATTTGATGTGAAATTGAGGGCTGTTTTCGATCCGTAGACCTTTTACTGTCACATTGTTGCTCATGAAGAACCGGATCAACTGAAAAAAAAATAATAACAGTAACCATATATCGGATGCTTGACGAAATCAAGCCCTGTTTTGTCTTTCTTTTTCGAACTAACTTCTATGTTTAATTTTAGAATGGATTTAAAAATAATAATAAGGAAAGAGATTTTTTGTAATTTTGTAAAACCCTCACGTACATATATATATGAAACGCAACATATCGGAAAGACAACACACGCATGAACTTTCCAACAATACAAGTACGAGATATAAATTTGTGTTTTTATTCCAATAATGAGTTAAAAATTTGTGTTCTTAAATTCCAAAAATATTCACCTAATTATGAATAAGAAATAGTAAACTTGAATTCTCCTTACCACAGGGCTGTCACAAGGTCCCGGCAATGTTGATCCATTCGGGCCCTGAAATTTCACCAAATTAACAGATTACTTTCCAAATAAGCTATTATTTTAAAATACAAAATGAAAACGAGTTAATTATCATGTATCAATACCCTGTGAGGTTTACAGGGGAGATTCCACCAATTTTCACCGTTTCCTTCAACGGTGCCTTCTCCTTTCAATGTCATTTCATCGGCCCGGTAAAAGACGATCCACTGTTTTTTACTGTCTGTCCCCGGCCAGCAATCGGGCCCATCTGGTGGCATCAATACCCCGTCAATCTACAAATGCAGTAAAAAAAAAGTTCCTGTTATATCAGTTCCAGTCACATTTGCAGAACCCTCATCACTAGAATTTGGGAAAGATAAAATTTTCTAGTCTAGAAAAACAGCTAAAATATTTCTTTACTATTTAATTGTGTTCACATATGCATTAAATTGTGAATTACTGTATGCATGTTCAGTTCATTATCAGGCTAGTCTACTTGTAAACAAAATTTGTTCACTCGTTTATATTTATGTAGACAAGATTTTACGCATGAATGTTGTAGTTAAAGGCATACTTGAAAAACGAATCCAGGTTTGCAAGGACCCGAGAAAATGGTAGACGTCACCATGAACACACCGTCAACCGGTACGAGTAGTACCGCCGACTCCACAACACATGCGGCCTTCCAAGCAGATCGAAACGCTTTCGTATCATCGCTGGATCCATTACCAATAGCACCGAATGACCTCACATCAAACACAACTGAAGTTGTTGAATTACAGTTGCCAGTATTAAAACTGCCAGTACTGGAGTTACTTGAACTAGAGTTGCTTGGAGTAGAGTTACTTGAACTGGAGTTGCTCGGAGTAGAGTTATTTGAATTGGATTTGCTTGGAGTAGAGTTATCATAACTCGGTGAAGGCACCGGGGCTGTGGAGATGCTTGGAGTAGAATTATCATAACTCGGTGAAGGCACCGGGGCTGTGGAGATGCTTGGAGTAGAGTTATCACAACTCGGTGAAGGCACCGGGGCTGTGGAGATGCTTGGAGTAGAGTTATCATAGCTCGGTGAAGGCACCGGGGCTGTGGAGATGCTTGGAGTAGAGTTATCATAGCTCGGTGAAGGCACCGGGGCTGTGGAGATGCTTGGAGTAGAGTTATCATAGCTCGGTGAAGGCACTGGGGCTGTGGAGATGCTTGGAGTAGAGTTATCATAGCTCGGTGAAGGCACCGGGGCTGTGGAGATGCTTGGAGTAGAGTTATCACAGCTCGGTGAAGGCACCGGGGCTGTGGAGATGCTTGGAGTAGAGTTATCATAGCTCGGTGAAGGCACCGGGGCTGTGGAGATGCTTGGAGTAGAGTTATCATAGCTCGGTAAAGGAACCGGGGCTGTGGAGATGCTTGGAGTAGAGTTATCACAACTTGGTGAAGGCACCGGAGCTGCGGAGATACTTGGAGTAGAGTTATCATAGCTCGGTGAAGGCACCGGGGCTGTGGAGATGCTTGGAGTAGAGTTATCATAGCTCGGTGAAGGCACCGGGGCTGCGGAGATGCTTGGAGTAGAGTTGTCATAGCTCGGTGAAGGCACCGGGGCTGTGGAGATGCTTGGAGTAGAGTTATCATAGCTCGGTGAAGGCACCGGGGCTGTGGAGATGCTTGGAGTAGAGTTATCACAACTCGGTGAAGGCACCGGAGCTGTGGAGATGCTTGGAGTAGAGTTATCATAGCTCGGTGAAGGCACCGGGGCTGCGGAGATGCTTGGAGTAGAGTTGTCATAGCTCGGTGAAGGCACCGGGGCTGTGGAGATGCTTGGAGTAGAGTTGTCATAGCTCGGTGAAGGCACCGGGGCTGTGGAGATGCTTGGAGTAGAGTTATCATAGCTCGGTGAAGGCACCGGGGCTGCGGAGATGCTTGGAGTAGTGTTACTTGAACCGGAATTACTTGGAGTAGCGTTACTGCAATTGCTCGGAGTAGAGTTGCTTGAACTGGAATTGGTTGGAGTAGAGTTATCATAAATTGGTGATGGCGACGGAGATGGGGAAGGGGACGAGGATGGTGAGTCCGGATCGTCTGGTCCAGGGGAGAGAGCGGGAGGCAGAGAGATATAATTGCCATTGCCACGGTGGTAGTGTGAGTGGCTGTGTTTTGTTGGCTTATGATAGTGGTATCTACCATTGGTGGATTGTAATGTCGATATGAGAATCACTATGATAATTAACAACGGGAATTGCATATGAAGCATGTGCATGTTTGCAAATGTGTATGTAGTCAAGTATATACGAGGAAGATCAGAAGATAGATGTTTATCACATTAGTATCTATATATAGTTTTTTTTTTTGGGTTGAATAGAACAGTGATCAAGGGGAGGAAAGGAGATGGCGAGGAGGAAGAGAGAGATGCTATTTATTTATGCATGGATGACAAGTGTAAGATCAGGTCTAAGACAAGTATTGAATTAACTAGTTGAACGATTTAATTTGGACCTATCATTTTGCCGGTGGTTTTTCTTTGTTGCGCAGAATAGTTCTCTCCATTGGAATACAGGAGGAGGCATATTGTAACTAATGGAAAAGAAATTAAAGCAATGGGGCCTGAAACATTACCAAATACAGAATTCTTTATTAGGTTTTTAATCGGATATTATGCGTTCAAATTAACATCCAAGCCCTCTTTAAACTTCTCAATTACAAGATTATAAATAAAGTTGTTTCCAAAACTTAGACGGGCCATTAGATCCATCATCAACGGTCTAGATATTCAGACTTGCATGCCTGTGAAATATGTGTGCAATTGTGGATATCGAACTAGTCCGTCTCCGGGAACCCTTGTGGGCTTGTGGCTGTGCATGGTGCTCTACTTTTGGGTTAACCTTATACGACAGACGACAGTATATACTAATATTAAAATGTGGTATCGGATCGGATCTGTTACTTCGTCAGTTCATCTCTCTAGTTGTGTTGTGTTGTGTGACTCAGATTGAAAAGGCTAAAAAGAAAAAAGGACAATGGAGATTAACAACGTTTCGTCACGGGAACTGACAAATATTCCTTTGCCATTAATCGGATCTCTCTCTCTCTCTCTCTCTCTCTCTCTAATCTCTCTCCATTG
>JAJGRW010000441.1:0-55877 GCA_025461045.1 Carex parvula | reverse complement strand
AAGGAAATTATCATTAGTTTTATTACTCAACTATCAATTTTTTTTACAATGCAAAAGAAATATAAGACATAACTTTTATTTTAGAAAATTTTCTCAAACATTTAAAATTCCAATCAAACAAAGTGATATATTAGCTTTTTTATTAGCCTTTTGTCTATCCTAGCATCTTAAAATATTTATATTTTATTAGCCTTTTATTAGCTATATTTTAAAATGTTTAAAATTATTGTTCCCTGTTATAAAATTTTAGTAAGATATGTCTATTTTTTAATGTATGAATATAGTAATTTTGATAAGCTAATGCATGTGGGACTACTGAAAAGAAATGTTTAACTTTTTTTTATTCTAACCAAAATTCATATACAATTGCGTGCATTCAACACTACAACAAAACGATGCTTCAGCGACCGGTGAAAACTCTGGTCGCTGAAGACCCAAAAAAAATTAAAAAAAATAAAATTGAATTTTTTCGGCGACGAACCCTTCAGCAACCGGCGCCCACAGCCTTCAGCGACCGCTTTTGGCCCGGTCGCTGAGGGTCTCAAGTAAAAATATCGCGCGAATCCTTCTCTCCGATTTTTAACTCGCGCGTTTTCGTTTTAGGTTAGCGTAAAAAAAAAAAAAAACGTGCTGATCCCGAACTCTTGCCGCATCTGTGACCCCGACCGACCCCCGCCCCCGACCCCGACCCCGACCCCGACCCATCCCGAACGCCGACTCCGACGTCGTTGAGAAGACGCCGACTCCGTGACTGTCTGTGGCTGACTCCGACCTCGAACTCCCAGCGGCGAAGGCATCAATTAATTAGTTCTCGTAAGTATCTATTTGACTTTCGTTTTGCTCAATCCCAAACAGTGGCGTTTTTGCTTCCAATTTATTTGCTCAAACCAGGAGCCCAATACAGTGGTTAAGCTCATCTCCTTTTGGTGCCTCATCTTTTGATTGTGCATTTGGGGTTGTTAATTTTGTTTTGTTGAATTAGTGACATGGTTTGTATTTAAACTAAGTGCTATAGCTATATCCATTTGGCTTAGTTGAATTAGTGACATGGTTTGGATTTAAACTAAGTGCTATATCCATTTGGCTTAGTCGATGAGTTAGTAATTATAATAGTGAAAGAAGATACGAGATCTTGCTTTTCAATATTTTAAGTGATTAGAGGTGTCATTAGGATCTAATCTTTTATTCAATACAGCTACTAATATTTAAATGGTTATTAGGTAATAAAGGTGGTAGCTTTGAGTAGCCATTTCCTTTTTGCTCTCTCCTGTGAAATTGAATTTGCCTTTATATTTTCAATTTTTTTGTATCCTGTTATGTAGGGGTTGTAGAGAGATTTTGTTTAAATGGGCTTGTAGAGTTGTAGTTCTTGTATTATTATAATATTATTATAGGGACGTTGCTGTGTAATGTTATTAATTGAAAAAAATGAAAAAAACTGTTTATGTTAGTATAAATATGTTCTGTTCTGTTCTGTTGTGGCATGCTTGGTTATAATTTTATAATTTTTATATCATGTTATTTTTTTTATATGATTACTGTTTCTTTTGCTCAATGAATAAAAATAGGTATGATTGATTGATTAATTGGGTTGACTAATTGGGTTGATTAATTGATTGGTTAATTGGTTTTAGGAGTTGTAGAAGAATATAGTTTAAGTTTGGGAGGAAAGAAGGAGAGGAGAAAGCTCGAAAGAGTTTGGTATGTGGATGCGTAAGTTGGCGCTCAGTGGTAAAATTGCAGATTCAAGGATTGTTGAAATTGCGTGTGGGCCAGTCACACGACGAGTTCAACGTTTCAACATGTACGATGTGAACGGTTTCCAGTTTCACACTGAGTCATACGGGGTAAACAGGAAAACAACAAATTACGGTGTTTGTGTTGAAGGGGAGAATTGGGAAGGCACATCAAGAGACTATTTCGGCATACTTGAAGAAATTATTCGGTTGGAATATAGTGGCGTGAACAACAAAGTGTTCTTGTTCAAGTGTCGTTGGTTCGACACACATAGGGGGTTGCGAGTAGATAAGGAGCATGGATTAGTGGAGATAAATCATACTAGGCTTCTTCAAAAGGACGAGCATTTCGTGTTTCCCTGCCAAACAATGCAAGTGTATTACCTGCCTTATGCGTCATCGAAGCGAGAGAGACAAGAATGGTGGGTTACTATCAAGACAAAAGGGAAAAGAAAACCACTTATTTTGTTCGATGAAGATGCGTCTGTGGAAAACACTCCACATTTGACCGAGTTCTTTCAGGAAGATGGTCCGCCAACCGAGTTTGTAGTGCGTGCTGCAGATGAACTGAATGACCCAAGTCTCTTCGTTGATGGGGCTGTTACTGAGATTGTAACAGAACAAGAATTACAAGGAAGTAATCAAAAAAATAATAGCAAAAAAAGGAAAAAGAAAAAAAAAACGCCAATTGGAACATTAGGTTAATATCTTTCGTATTGCTTGTTTTTTATCATCTTTCAATTGGCGTATTAGGTTAATATCTTTATATTTACTTGTTTTTTTCAATTCGCTTGAGTGAAAAAAAGTGAAACTAATTGATTTTTATCATCTCAACTCTAGATATGGCACCGAGTAGAAAGGGAAAAGGAAAGGCACCGGCGGGCGACGAGGCAGAGTCTAGTCAGAAAAATGTTCGCGGTCCAAATGCATATATTTCGTCGCCTGCAGATCCGAGTTTGCGACCAGTGCTTCAGTTAGGGGGTTACAGGTAATATTCATTTTTTGTGTATGTTGTAATTATGCATTAATTGTAGTGATTGTAATAATTATTTCTATTTGCAGGACTTTTGATGCAGGGCACCCAGAGAAGACGAAGCAGGTCGCCAAAATTATTTCGCAGGAAGTACGTACAGCATATCCTGGCCCGTACTCCAGATACACGGATTTCCCTGATGACAATAAGTCAGTTATCAAGGCAGAGTTTTTGGTAAGTAAAATTTTCTGAAACAAAACCTCTAATAATTACTTGTTTCCTTTTTTTAAGCTAACCAACGATATTAATTTTTAACTATGCATTGCAGAAGCACTACCAGTTTGCACCGGGGGTAGCTGAGAGTGATGCATGGGATGTATTTCGCAGGATAGCTGACAAACGGCTGCAGGATATGCTTAATAAGGCCAGGGAGGCATCAACCAAGTCGTATGGAGATTCAATGCTTGAGTGGAAGGAGCGTGGGGCTGCTCCTCGCCCCTACGACGCCTAGATCAAGCCGGGGTAATGGCCCAAACTCGTCGATCATTGGTGCAGTGACTTTTAAATGAAATTATCTTTCAAATTCTTAACAGGAGCAAGAACAAGGGCGTGAACCCAGATGGTCCGATGAGCTGTTCCAGCCAACCCATACGAAAAAGAAGACGAAGGAATACATTATCGGCAAGGCTAAAAACGCACAGGTAATAATACTTTTGAATCGTTTTATAAAATATCATGGTTCCTGTTGTACATAACATTCTTGTTATATTTTACAAAATTTGCAGGAAAAATATGAGAGAGCTATGGTGCAGAAGTATGGAGAGGATAGAGACACATGGCCCACATACGACGGCGACGTCTGGTACTCTACGGGAATATCTGATCAGAATGCCCATGGCGATAACTATGGTCTCGGTGCTCTAGGTAAAATAAAAAGTCACTTTAATTTTAAATTTATTTTTAGTTTTGTAAGATAATACTAATTGTCTTATTTTTAATGTTCCAGGCAAGACGAGAGGCATGTTTCGCTCCAGTGGGTCTAGCAGTGCTCAGTCGCATTCTTCACAGTCATATTCTTCTATGCCGCCGGCTCCGCATCTCACAGAAGAGTATATCGATATGATATCTGCTCGGGTACTTGATAGGATGGAGGATCGGTTTATGTCCAAGATCACCGAACATATTAACTTAGCTTTCAGAGCCTCTCAGGTACGAAATTCGATATTTCATTATGTTTTAATTGTGAACCCTAAATCCCTAAATCCTAATTATCTACACTACTTTCTTACAACCCCATAGACCGGAGGTTCGGGCTCGCACCATGCCTCGCCGCCCGCTCCTCAGGATGACGAGGATGATGACGGCGATGATGACGAGGGGCAGGGGTCGGATGTTGGCGGTGATGGTACTGCTTAGTTTAGGTATTTATATCTTGTTCAGATGTTTGTGTTGACATTCCTTGTTTAGATGGTACTTGACATTTAGATTATCTGTTTATGTTATTCGACATTTATGTTTGTATTACTTGACATTTCGATGTTATGTTTGACATTTCGACATTTATGTTTGTATTACTTGACATTACGATGTTTATGTTTGATGTTTATGTTGGGATTTCACGTGTATGCCTATATGGTGAGAATTTAAATTTTTCCTATCACCACTTGACTCAATACACGAAAGATCTTATTTATATGACAATTGCAAACAAGATTTTCTTCAACAAACTAAAGTGTACTAAATTAATATAAATTAATCTCATCTAATTTATTGCAAGAGAAAATAATGGAAACCTTTACCTAAAGAGATTGTCAAATCTCTTAATGGAGAGAAGCCGGTTTCCCTTCTAGATCTCGTGTTCTTCTCGAAAGCGCCTCTTAGTTCACCTTGAACCTAAACAACGAACTTACACACCTCTTAGATAGATGGATGTGAAGTTCAAGGCTTAGATCCAACCACCTAACAAGAAGAGATGAAAGCCTTCCTTGTACTTTTCGGCCTAGGAGCAAAACCCTCAAGGTTTCGGCCTAGAGAAGAGAGAGAGAAGAATTTCGGCCTTGAGAAAAAATGGCTGCTCTTGTCAATATTTCGCCAAGAGAAGGAGCAGAAAAATTAGAGCCAATTTTCCTTAATTACACCCCTTTAAATAGGCAAGGGGTTAGGGCTATCATTTGTGTAAAGTTCGAACTATTTACACAATTGCCACCAGCCTTATTTAGCCATTTTATCATCTCTAATATCATCTTGTGATTGGTTTGATAAATTAATTTATGAACAAATAATATTAATCATATTATTCAATTATGCAATATTCTTATTATTCTTATAATGCTATCAAACATTATACCAAATAATATTTGCATAACTTCACAAATTTATTTATGATCTAAGCATGTCATATTATGACATTTTATTTTAGTATTTCATCTCATGTATTTTATCTAATACATCATTATGAAATATAAAATACTTGTTGTTTCTCTTCAGTTGATGTGACCGTACAGAAGATCTATGTCATCTTGGCAATAATATAAAACTTTATATTATTGACTATAAGAGGTTCTATCATTACATTATAGTTATCCAAACGACATAGTAATCATTACTCAATCCAGTAATTTCGTGTCTATCCTTGTCACATGATATTATGAATAATATGCAAATAGGATCGTGTCATTCTTGCATTATATTCGTTTTCTTGGTCTCTCAAGTGAATTATAATTATAACTACATCAGTTATATTGCATGCGATATAATTTTACTTTACCAAGGGGCCCAGTAATATCATAACTCAAATTGAGGGACAATGATAATATTAACATATAGATTTCTCCCGCACAAGTTGTATACAACGAACTACTATTTTATTTCTATCATAAAATAGTATTTAAATAGCAATCACATTATATACTTCTCATGTGAAAAACCTACATATCTCATATCTAAGATTCCAAAGACACAATGGAAAAATTAATGACACAAACACAATCCATATAATGTTTCATTCATTTAGGTCATGTTCAATATATAAATACACATTTATATATTCATGTCATTAAATGATAATGCTTTATCAACATTTATAGAACTTCATGTACTTTAATCGACATGACAATCTTCCTCGGTAATTAATGTTCCTCCTTAATTACCACGATTGTGAACATATTTAGTGATTAAATGTTTCTCATCTTTGGAGTTCTATGGTTCAAAACCAAGAGCATCTTCTTGAACACTTCCAAGATATAACATATAAATCTCAAGGAACATGAATAATATTCATAATAAATCATGAACAACATATAAATTATTATTAAAAAGATAACTTTCAAAACACACATCCTTCAGTTTATTTGTATGTTTATGTTTGATGTTTATTTGTATGTTTATGTTGTATATTGGTATGTGTCGTACCAATTATTAAATGATGCAAATTTAAATAATAAAATAAATTCCAAAAACCTGACAGAAGACTTTTTGCGACCGGTTTTAAGTATCAGCGACCGTTGATATTGGTCTCTGATAATTTGGGCATCTGCGACCGGGTGTGACTATCAGTGACTGTTTTTTTTTTGTCGCAAATAGTTTTTGCTAACATCAGAAAAAACAACAGTGACAAAAAAAAGTGGTCGCAAAAGAGTATCAGCGACCGGGTGACGTCATTCAGCGACCGGTGACGTCATCAGAAGAGTATCTGTGACAAAGCTTACAGCGACCGGTCTTTCAGCGACCGGAATCGGCTTTCTGTGACCGGGTTTATTATCGCGACCGGCAACATGACTTTCTGCGACCAAAAAACCGGTCGTAGAAAGTCTGATCTGATGTAGTGCAAGTGGGTTTAGTCTGATTTTGATCAGAGGAGATGAAACTTAAAATACACAATATACAATAGGTGAGATTTGAAATTTGAATTCAAGTCTCCAAAACCACAAAGTGAAATTCTAACCACTAGATTGACATTTTATGAATGAGGTTAGACCATATAAAAACTTTGAAAAAAATGAATTATATTAAATTTCAATATATATTATGAAAAATTTTAAAATTATAGGGACATCTTAGCACATCAGTGAATAAATATAGAGCCGTCTTTATCATTCTGTCTTGTATTTAGGAAAATCATGCTCTCTAGTAATATAGAAGGGAGGAATTCCGAAATTTTTATTAATATTAAAACAATAAAAAATTAACAATCTACATCTATTTGGCAAATATTTCTGAAGCTGCCCAATTCTTTCCGGAGAATTATTCTTCGGATTCAGCCATTCTCTTTCCGAAAAATAATTTTTCGGATTCGGGATTCTGAAAAATTATTTTCCGAAAGAGACCTGGGTTTTACAAAATCTGAGTCTCGACAAAAGA
This sequence comes from Carex parvula, assembly GCA_025461045.1. NCBI lineage: Eukaryota > Viridiplantae > Streptophyta > Magnoliopsida > Poales > Cyperaceae > Carex > Carex parvula. Next base: position 48,809 of record JAJGRW010000441.1, on the reverse strand, counting down.
GAAGAGAGAGAAAAAAGAGAGAAAAAAGAGGAAGAAGAGAGACTCGGCAATTTTGGATTTTTTGTAAGTTTTTTTTTTCTTTAATTGTAAATTATTTAATTTATTAATTAATAGTTGAAATGCTTATAGGGTTATTATTTTTAAAATTGTAGTTTGTTATCCATAACAACCAAAACCAAAACTGATCTGTGTGAAATTGTTTGTGGCGGAGAAATCTAGTATTATGATGATGATGTCTTTTACAGTACCTGTCCTAGATACTCACTGTCGGTAACCATGAACCATACCTTTGACTATATCCAGATAGATATATTCACGAGTTGGGTATACCAGTAGTCAAGCAAATCTGAAAATTCAAGCTCGGATCAATATGTCTAGTGATGGCTAACGGGACTACCAATTGGTACCTATAATAGACCAGACATCGTACCAAATGATATTAGGAGTTGTGGCAACCTTCCAACAAAGGGTACCAGTTCTGGAGTTGTATGTAGAACTGGAACTGAATAATGCTGGTTTTAAATCCCAATTGGATCTGAACAGCCATGTTCGTGTACCCATAACCCGACTCAATAGTAGTCGGGTCGCTGAACCCATAACCTGACCTAAAACTGCTTGGGTCCGTAAACCGGTCCCTGATTATTCACAAGTATCAGTGGATGCAATTGATGATGTCAGTTTAGAGAGCAGGGATGAACAACTGTCATATAAGTCATCGGGTTCTAACAGTGCAGTTTGACCAACCAGACAGTCGCAGTCCGTGTCACAGTCCTGCCAGTCACAGTATCCAATCACTGGTCGGGCAGATATGAGACACCCGGTTGATAGTATCAATGACACATCAGCTTTCCAGGTAGCGGATGTCGGGTTTTTCGGTACACATAGAACATTCGATAACCCATTGGCAGTAGAACAATGGTAGCAATTAATGAGTTCCATCTCAAGAATAATTTTGAGTGTAAGGTTTTCAAAAGCGAATCTCGGCGTTTAGTTGTGGTGTGCAAGGATGAGTCGTGCAAATTCAAGTTATGCGCGAAGTCTTATGGTCTCACAGAAAATTAGATTATCTACAAACATGCAATCCCTCATGCATGCAAAGTACCGGCCTCACGTGCTGATCATGTTCAGCTTACAGCAGATATGGTTGCCCTTGTAATTAATGCGACCATGAGAAGGGATGTATGCGCGAGTATAAATCATATCCGAGATGTCGTCAAGGCAACATACAATAAAATACAACAAGTTATGGCAAGGCCATGAGTTTGTTATTGCAAATCTGTTTGGGAGTTAGGAGAACTCGGACAACTTGCTTATTCCGCTCTTGAAAGCCATAAAAAGAACCACTCCATGAACCAAGTATTGTGTGGCCTCGACCCCGATTGATGAATCAGCGGATAGGCATTTCAAGGCAGCGGCATGGGCATATAGGTTGTGTTTTGTGGCGATACATTTCCTTAGACCAGTGATTAGTATCGATGCATGTTTCATGTCGAGACGGTACCAAGGTAGGTTGTTGATGGCATGTGCATACGATGCCGAAAACCAATTGCTTCCATTGGCTTTCGAAATTGTGGAGAAAGAATGTGCAGAAAAATAGGGTTTTTTATGAGATGGTTGCAGTTGGAAGTTATTGAAGATGGTCGATTATTTTGTGTCATATCGGATAGAAATTTGGAATTAAATACTTATTCCAGGATCCACATCTCGGATGGGATGAGTCTATCGATCAATATGTGCATCGATATTGTTCTCAACATGTTGCCGAGAACCTCTTCAAGCATATAGGGCGGAAGAGAGAGGTCAGCGATAAGTTCAAAATGGGGGAAACAAGACGAAGCCTAGGAGGTTGCAAGAGATGTTTTAAGACTTTGAAATTGGTTGCCCAGAAGCACTATATTACCTTAACAAGGTAGATAAGAGGAACCCGAATGATGAAGACGAGTTTCCATGTCCAGAGAAGCTTTACGAAGCATTGGATGGAGGGCACCGATGGGAAATGATGACCACATATGGGTGCGAGTCACTGAACAATATGTTCAAACTAAGTCGGCGTTTGCTGGTTGAAGCTGTCGTGGATGACACATTCTATAAGATGAATGCCTGGTTTTTTGAACGGCGAAACAAATCTGAAATGACACTTAAGCATGGTAAGATGTGGTCCAACATGATAAGTGATTTGCTGCAAAAGCGTATCAACAAATCTCTGGCCATGACTACGGTTCCTTACAGTATGGTACATGTGACTATGAGGTTATGGTATGGGGTGAAAAAATTCTTGCAAGGCGTGATCAGCCAAGACTGGAGTATACCTGCAGGGATTTCAAGTATAAGGTTGTTATTAAGGATAATAACAAGGTTGAATGTGAATGTCAGAAGCCCCAATTGACTGGTATACGATGTTCTCATTTCATGGCGGTGGTCTGAGAAATGAAATATGATGAGAATTTATATGTCAGCCCCTCTACTATATGTCAATGCTGACACAAACATGGGGTGTCTGCTTCGAGCCCAGTGGCAACTAATGTGACTGACCTCGATACAACGGTCTGAGGATCATCTTGGAGCGGAGACTGATCAAAAAAGAAAGGAGACGGCACAACCGCATTTCGATAGAAATGGACTGTATACAAGGTCGGAGACTTGGACATCAGGCACATCGTAAGACCATTGATAAGAATGCAGCAGGTAACATGCATGATTGAATTATTTACATATATTAATTTTATTGGTTCTCTCTTGAACAAATAATAATTAATTTATATATGTTTTATTTATAATGTAGAGGAAGCAACAAGACAAGCAGAAACATGAACATCTTCCTCAAGAAGAGCATCAAGAGGATCTTCTTCAAACAGACGCCAACATTGATGTTTCTTAGTTTTTATGTTGTTTGTTCCACTCGAATGGTATCACAAAGTTTCACTACAGCAAGCTGTAGCTTTTAAACCTTATTCAACTCTCGACTAAGATTGCAAGTGCACAATCCCGTCGTATAGTCTAGTCAGGTATCGATCCACAGGGATGACTCAATTTCCAAATTTCTACTTTACTTAGTTAGGTACTAGAAGTTTGAAGGTTGTGTGTTTGTCTATATTTTCTAAGTTCTGTAACAAATGTAATGACAGAAAGTAAAATCAATTAAATGTTTTGTTTTGGACTACTGTATAAAAGGCGTTTCAAGGGTTTCAGATTTCATCTTCAACTTTGCTGCTCTGGACCTGCCACGCGACTCGCATACTCTCGTATGCGACCCTTGTGACACGACCCGCGTGCTCTCGCACGCGACCCGCGTGGCCCTCAAGCGACTCTGGACCTACCACGCGACTCGCAAACTCTCGTTTGCGACCCTTGTGATGCGACCCGCGTGTTCTCACACGCGACCCGCATGACCCCTTGAGCTGAGTCTGCACATGTCTGTTTCTGGTTGTTTAAGTCGTGTAAGGCTCGATTGACCGTACCTAATGTTACTAAACCTCAACTCTCGTGTGTTGGCTTAACAGACCTGGTACGGAAATGCAATTTCACCTTCCTAGGTTTAATCAAACCTAAGTTCTCAATTCTGTTTACTAAAGGTATCCACAGGTGGAAATTTCACCTCTCGGCTACTATTGATCTCACCTTTCGGATCTCAGATCTACCTCAAATACTTAACCTAATTTGCAAGAAACATCAAGGCCAAATTACAAGAAGAAATACCATAGACATTCAACAGTAGACAATCAAGAATCAATCAAGCAACTTAGATCAAGCAATCACAATAATACAAGAATCAAAGAAACACGAATAACATTCAGATTCAATCAATGTGCATTATCAAACAAAGTTTAAGACTACATCCAAACCCCTGAAACTACAAATCTACTCAGTCATGATCAAAAACAAAATAAAAGAGAGAAAGAGAGTGCAAATCATGATGGAGAGATGAAGGACTGAAGAGGATCGAAGCTTCTGGCTGAATCTTCTTCTCCTAGCCGAATCCTTCTTAGCTCCAGATCCCAGATCGCCTTCTCTCTCCTGGTCGAATCCCGATCAGATCCCCTTTCGGGAAAATGAATCGTCCCCTTCTTAATTTGCGCCAAGCCTTTATATAGGCATCTTAATGGGCTTCAATTGGGCTGGCGTAATTAATTCGTCGCGACCCGCATCAGGTGGGACGCAGCCCGCGTGCCTTTGGCTTAGATTATAGATCTTCTCGCAAGCTTTCCGAAAAGTGGTCATACGCTCAAAACGGAGTTACGAGTCAAAATTTATGACTGTTTTAAGTTCGGTGCTGAAATTTCAGGGTTTGACGCGACCCGCGTGGGATCTGACGCTACCCGCGTGGGATCTGACGCCGCCCGCGTGTAGGGTTCCAGAACTCACAATTTTCCCTGATTTCGCTCATTTTCTGCAAAGTAAGAATGAAAACGCAGCAGTACCACATTCTATAGATATTCAATGTAAATTCAATGTCAAAGACACGACTTGGTGGTTTAAAACACAGATTTTGGTACAGAAATTGGTCGGATTTATAGGTCTAATAATGAGACATCATTGTTGTAATTTGAATTTGTAGTAGTGACAATTCCGGTTTTTATTTAGTAATTTTAATTTGTATGACAGTTTCGGTTTTTATTTAGTAATTTTAGTTATAATTTTTATGTTAAAATAATTTAAATTTCAATATTTTTACTTCCCATTTAACAACATATTCTTATAAAAAATAATTGTCAAATAAAATTTCACATAACTAAAACAAAACAATTATATAGGTGGGGCAATAATATTATTAAAAAAGAACATTGAAAACAAGTTCAAGAAATACATATATTTTATAAAATTAATTCAACTTATGGCTCCACCACTAAATTACTGTGAATTCAATCCGCTCCTTGATGCCATATGTGTGAATTTTATTTTTTCTAGCATTTTTTAGTTGTGTGAATACATGAGTCAATATTGGTTCGCGCTATGAACTCAAAATTTTAGTTTAAAAGTTCTATTGATGGATATGAACCGTTTAACATAGTCTCTATATGAATATATACTTGTAAATTAAATTTTATATTTTTTTAGATATTTTTACTATTTTTTTATGGATAGAAAACCAGAACTAATATGACTTTTAAACTCGCTTGTTTAGAAAGTAGACATATAGGTGTCACCTATCTAAAAATAGAGATATCAATGCCCCAAAAAATTGTAAACAAGAATATGCAAAAAAAAAACATTTCTACTTCGATTGAAAAGCATCTTTTGGATATATTGAAATTTTGGATGAACTGGACCAGAATTGAGCGATAGTTCAGGGGTGAATTTGCAATTTATTTACTCCGAAGTCGAGGAAAAACATTTATACTTTCCACCTTTGCTTAGTTCGCACTTCTTTCTAGTTTTTCTCAACCTTCATCTATGGACCTAAACCAAACCCACTAACAAACAATCCAAATCATCCGCTACAGATTCCTTAGCATCTTCCTGTTCCAAATCATTGCGAGGAAGGTCCCACGAGGTAGTTTCAATGCCTTCCAAATGTCAGTGACATGCAACAGGAATATTATAGAGATTACGCCACAGAGAACCTATACTCATTGTCACCGCTCTAACGAATCCATATCCTCGACGGTACCGTAAAAGATTCCCTTTTACAATTAGCTATTTACGGTTGATATTAACTCTCAGCCGGTTTGGGATACGGGCTGACTGAGGGGGCAGTATTATTGGGCTTTGAGCTTCGTGCCAAGTTAAAAAGAACGGTTCAGATCAAGTAATTGTAAAAGATTCCCTATTACGGTACCGTCGGTGATATGAATTCCCGCTCTAACAACAAACTGACAAAGACATCTCTGTACTGTATGCATGCATTAAACTATTTAAACTGTTTACTTAACCAGATACCTCCACTCACCCACCCACTCATCCTGTCATCCACCCAACTGCAGAGGAAGACAGAGAGAAAGAGATAAATCGGCAGCCTCTGCCATTTCTCCACAAGAGAAATTAAAAGGAGAAGAGAAGAGAAGAGAAGAAAGATGAGGAAGGTTCACTTCCAGCCATCATGGGTAACTGTGATTTTGGTGCTTCAATCCCTGGCGGTGCTGCTCATATTTCAAAACATGGTTTCTTTTAGATTCGTGCGAGAGGCCAAAGCCGTTTGTAGCGGCGGATCTCCGATCATCTTCAATTTCGGTGATTCCAATTCCGACACCGGCGGCATTATGGCCGGCATGGGCTATCCTATTCCTCTCCCCGAAGGCCGAGTCCATTTTCACCGCTCCACCGGCCGCCTCTGCGACGGCCGCCTCATCATCGATTTCCTCTGTAAGTACAATTCAATTTGGTGCTTGTTGTATGCAATAATTAGTTTCTAATGATTGATTTTATAAATGTGACTGGGTAATTGGGACCGCTAGGCTGGGGGCAGGTAAAAAGGTCTATTCAGGTTCAGGTCCAGTAGCAACTTGTAATAGAAAGTATAATTGTTATCTGGAATAAGTTCATAATATCTTGACAATTGGTTGCTGCTATTTAAAGTCACAGAAAACTTACCAAATCTCACATTGTTTGGTATGCTCAAACATAGTTTTCAATCTTCATTCTGCTTTTTTTGAATGGCTCCAAAAAATTGTGTACTTAAATTAACTGTTTGATACGCAATTTCTGTTTTGCCACTTTATGAGGCTACGCAAGTTTAAGCTTTAAGAACAAAATAGCTTCCTAAGGTTACCTAAGCAAGCTATTTTTTTAGGTAGTAGCTGACATTTTAAAACCCAATCCGATGAATATTCAGCAAAGCAAATTACAAATATATTCTACAATTTCTATTTTTGAAGTGTGAAAGTTCCACTTGGGGCTCTAACTCATATTTTTACTGTATTAGTCCTGTAGCATCATTAGTTTTCTGTAAGCATCAAGTAGCATCATTAGTTTTTTTTTAAATCATGAGGAAAAGTCATGGGCTGCCATGTGGAGTGGGTCAGTCTTTTATGGGTATTTTTTAGTAAAAGTTGGTCCTCACAACTGCATTGACACAGCTAGGATAGGACCCGTCATTTTTTCACTGAAAAGGCAACTCCAATGATTAAAAATATAACTAACATGTAAGTTAACTATGTTTTGTAATGAAGCAGGGCTTGGGCCTTTTTAACCAAAAAAAAAATAACTAACAAAAATATCTAGGCCCAAAGTAGAATCTTAAAACTTCAGGGACTAAAGAAGAAAATAAGTACAGTTGGGGGGAGGGAACCATTCATTTAATTTCCTCCTCATTTTTTGCTAACTTCTGATAATTTTGTTTCTGGTAAGGACATTTTGAGCATGGGGTCAATTGACCCCTATTTTTTTAAAATTTTTTTGTATTTATACACGGTTTACTATGTAATTTAGAGTAAAATGTTGCGGATACTGTAAAATTGAACTCCATTCGCAGCATTAAAATTTTATATAATTGACCCCCATTCACGACTGACCCCATAGTCAGAAAGTCTTGCTCCGCCCCTGGTCAAAATCAATAAGTTACAGTCTTAGGAAACAAAAATAGTGCAAATTTCATAAAATATTCATCTAATCATTTGTCTTAACTTGCCAACTGAGAACTCTCTTATGATAAAAGAAAATAAAAAATGGAAATGGATTGTAAAATAAATGAAGACTGATATATAGAAATTACAACTTGCTTGACTCCTTTTTTTTTTTTTTTACTTTATTTACATTCCATTAGGTGAGAGTTTGAACACACACTATTTAAGCCCTTATCTGGAGGCATTGGGGTCGAATTTTAGCAATGGAGCCAATTTTGCGATATGCGGCTCGAGAACTTTGCCACAAATGCAAGCATTTGCCTTATACATACAAACGCTACAGTTCCTCCACTTTCGGTCTCGGTCTTTGTATCTTGCAACTCAAGGTATGCAGTGCTCGTACCATTCAACTCTGCTTTTGTATAATGAAAATTACGACACCTCAAATTCTTCTGTCCTTAGAGAACCATGCCACTATTTTAGGTAGGATTGTAGTGTGGTTCTATTGTTATAGTGTTGAAAGTGGTACACCAGGGGGATCTGCTTGGTAATAATATGTGGACAAGGAGGATCATGTGCTGTCTGATATAAAATTGGATTTTTCAGATCAGGTTGACATGGATAGCTTAGTAAACTGAAGTAAAATATTCCTCCTGTTAATTTTGTTGTGCTGACTTAGGCCATCATGTTCAAACGGTTGCTTCCATTAATTAGTTTTTATGCTATGCTCTCTAAAGATGTAGAAGCAGATAAATTACTATTACTTCAAGGCGTAAAGGAAATGTCACCCAGAATATTCCAAACAAGTTCAATTTTCAGACTTTTGAGCAACAAGTTTATCAAGGACTGTGTTGTGGGCCATATGAGAATTAAAAATGATTCTCTTTTTTTTTTTTTTTTGCAATTGCAGCTTAGATATTTGCATGCAAATGAGATTTAAATTTTTTTCAACATATGTATTATATTGATTTATGCCAAGTTTTCTATAAAAATTCGCACCCTCATGGATATTAGATTACATACCAGTGACCAAATGGTGTTACTTTAATACTATATAGTATATACTAATAGATCCAATTTTGGTTTATTTATGGGTTGGAATCCCTTGACAATGAATATTTTTTTTTGACAATCTTGAGCCTTGACAATGTGATTCTAAAATAATTTTAAAAATACAAAAAAATATAGACATATTGCTGGACATTGCTTGTGTATTAAATTTCATTCTATTTTAGTGTATCTTGCAAGTTTTAAGACATTTGATGAACAGTAAAACTTGCATCAAATTCTATCATTTTCATGTGCATCATATAAAGATAGTATAGATCACATTTTAAAGGTTGTATTTAATGTATTGTCAACTAATCCCCATCCTTTTTTATTATTAAAATATTGAGAAATAGATTTTTAATTCAATATGAAATTTGAACCTTAAGAATAAACTGCACCTTTTTTTGCATTCTAAATCGGAGTTACTATTCGTTTTAAGTGCTTCTTGTAAAGGACCTATACGGCAATACCACTCTTTAATTATTTGTTCTATTTGAAAAATTTGGAAAAAGATGATACCTTGCCCACCTGGTCAATCAAAAGTGGATTTCTATTCATGTATGACCTTTTATTAGACTGTGCTAACCTTATCAAGCAAACCAGTGGAATTGCATATTGCATTGTTTATTTTCGATTAGGGCAATTCATAATTTACAAAAATGTTGACTTGACATGCATTGGATATATTAGGTTTTACTGGATTGCATGAAGAGCAAGATTTCAGACGTGCACTATACATGATCGATATAGGGCAGAATGATATGGATGCTGCATTTACAGAGTCGGGGGGCAATTTTCACCAAGTTCTGGCTAGAATTCCCCCGGTGATTGCAGAGATAAAAACTGCTATCAAGGCAAGTAACTTGTTTTTTTTTAGTAAAACAATAGTATCCGTAGTGCAGTCATGTGTTGTAAGGGTAACTTCTTTTAGGTTGTTTTGGGAGCATGTATAGATTTTAAATTTTCTTTAACAGAATATTTCCTGTTGTAAAGGCGTTGCAATTAAGATTTCGGTTTGTACTGGCATATTGGTACTTCTGGACAGTGCAGGTTTTGTTAGATCGCTCCATCAGGTCCCACGAAAACATAACTCAGCCAAAGTGCCTTAGAAATAGAATAGATGTATACAGATTTCATATCAGTACAATATCATCTGATATTATAATAATTACAGTACAGTAAGTCCGGCTTGAAGTGTATAATACCAATTCGATGCCAGCAACAGGGTTATTGCTTGTACTGTACCAACTTGCAAAACTTAAATCTTTGTTTGCCTTTTCAATTAACTAAACCTGTATTGTTATGGTCAGCAGACACTGTATGAAAGTGGTGCAAGAAAATTCTGGGTGCACAACACGAGCCCGATGGGTTGCTTTCCTCAAAAGCTTGCTATACCGAGAAACGACGACAGTGACCTCGATGAACATGGTTGCCTGAAGACCTATAACAATGGAGCAAAAGCATTCAATTCTCAGCTCAGCACGCTTATTGATGCACTAAGTATGGAGTTGAAAGATGCCACTATTGTTTATGTTGATATTTATTCAGCAAAGTATGAGTTGGTCGCTAATCACACTAAACATGGTAATTAAGATGAATTTAATTTTGTCAATCTTACTTATGGTTTTTAAATTTTGTATTATTCTCTTTATGAAAATTTAATTTATCATGCTTAAATTTGTAGGGTTTGAGAAGCGATATATGGCATGTTGCGGGCATGGCGGACCCCCATACAATTATGATCACAGCATAACCTGTATGGGTGCTGGATTTGAAGTATGCGAAGATGGTTCAAAGCACATTAGTTGGGACGGGGTACACTATTCCGAGGCTGCCAATTCTGTTGTGGCATCAAAACTTCTAACCGGTGAATATTCGAGATCGAGGATTAATTTTGAATTTTTTTGCAAAGGTTGATCCTCACTTATTTTACATAGCACTGTTTCTTTTATGCCTCTATAGAGTATCAATGTAAGATAATTAAGATGCCTTTTAGGGTACAAAAAGAATGACATAATGAGATTTCAAGTTCTTTTGTTTTTTAATATTTTTATTGATGCTTGCTTTCAGAAATAAATGAATTTATATAGCAGCCATTTAAGTTTCTATAGGTTTTATTAGCCATAACTCCATGTAATTTCCATATGAAAATGTGCTTGGAGAACAAAATTTACACTTTTTAAGAATTCTTTTACTATGTTTTTCGATAGGTAGAAAATCCATATTTTTTAATGGTCGAGAAACATTCAGATTATTGGTCCAATGGTCCAGAAATTTCAAAAGGTCAAAACTCAGTACATTTACAAATACATATAATTTACTACCATTTAAAGCAATTCTTATTACTACACTAATCCTTGCATACAACATAATATTGCACATATTTTCTCAAAAAAAAAAAAAACATAATATTGTATATAATTATTGTTAGTATTTATTTATTGAAATTAATGATCTCTTGAAGTTGAACCAATGAGAATTATGAGAGAGCCGGATTTAGAGAAAGGAAAGGATTGTATGCTAATTAAGTGTTACTTTGTAAGATGCTTGTTATGCTAACAATCGTCCCTTGCGCACCAATTTATACGGTACGGACACTGTTATCAGCACACAGCTTGCATCTTTCATACTTGAAAGAGTTTCATTCTCTGATTTGATCAGACATAATGAATTCTTCACTCTCCATTTTGTACTTCAAGTCTTGTACCAAATTAAAAGTTACAATTCAAAAAACATTATGAATTTAATTACAGTTGGAGCATGCCGTATAGAAGAACCCTCGTCCCTTCAAATGCAGTAAAACGACGAACCCTGCATGGTAATTTTTCGGGCAAACTAAATTAGTTTTTTTTTTTGGCCTTTTGCTGTTATTCACATCTCGAAAACCAGGATCTAATTTGCATATTTTGTTTGTCCAGTTCAAAATGGACAGTTCCCATAAAGAAAAAAAAAACATTAATTTGTAAATCTGATTTTGTTTGATTCAGATTGGATGTACCTTATGTGAAATCAAGATGCGAAAAGTAGTAGATACAAACTTGCTGTAAAAAATTAAAATTATTATTGCCAAGGAAGCGCCGATAGAAATTGTTATTTCAGAGAGAATTGCTATTACCGATAAGACTATCCGTGAGAATACTGACACAATTAAGCACTTTTACCCTCACATATGCTCACAAATTTTCGAGTATGGGCGAAGGGAAGACACTAACAAATCCATAAAGTCAGACACGCGCAGACACGAAATTAAGAATAGGCCTATGTACTTTCTCATTAGATAATTAGATACTTAAGTCTACACAATTTAAAATTAGTGTATTAAATTTATTAAATCTTAAAAAATAAAATTATTTCTAATGATGTTAAAAATTTAAGGTGATCACTTGCATGAATATGTTTTTAGTAGATCCGCCTCTGAGGGAAGAGGAGGGATTAATAAGAGGCCTTGACTCCCATACATTTTTATCCTTTACATTTTACACCTTCCTATGAATACATATATTCTTTGACCTCCACAAAAAATTAAATTAGGCCGTGATTTCAGTCCATTTTGTTTTTTTAACATATGATGAAAGAGCAAACTATTTAACTGCCAATCCAAATTAGTAATATTAGATGTGAAGGTCACTCAAAAGAAATAACACTATAGATGCGACGAACAAACAGTACATTATTTTTTTTTAACAATGTGTATTTATAAAGTTGTATAACACTGGAAGAGTCTAATCTTAGGGGTGATGATATTAAAACAACAACAAATTTTATTAACACAACATTATCAAAATATTTTATGATACAGACAATTTTAACCTTCATTAAGTGTTTCCTTTGAAAACTGATTCTCTCTCTATTACCACATAACTTTTTTCCTTAAAAGTTATATTTTATAAAGTATGTTATTTTGTTCAAAATCTGTTTCTCTGTCATATGTTATTATATGATTTATTTCCTAAGCAGTTAATTAACATAATAAATATTCTTTATTTATTTTCATTAAATGAATCTTTAAGATTTTTTAAGAGAACTACAGCAGTGAATGATTGTATTATATTATTAAAATCTATCATCATTGTATATATGGATTTATTTTATCCAACTTCACAATTTTTTAACAATCTGCTATAAAAAAATTGTTTTGTCACTTAACATTTTATTCATTTTTTTGCACAAAAATCACTAAAAAACAACATGATTACTTATATAAAAACATATTGAATTTAAATTATCATGATTAATTTTAACATTCAACTTATGATTAAAATAATAAATTAAAAGTACAACAAAACACTACAATAAAAAATTACATCAATCATGCTAAAATTAATAAATTGTTTGCATTAAATTTAAATTGATAAAATATTCCAAAAATTCTCAATATCATATTGAAAAAAACTCCATCCAAATTGATGATAGCTCATTAATTTGTTTTCTCCATTAATGCTACGAACATGATAACCTACAAAGAAAATGGCCCGTCAATAAATAACTAACTCATTATATTGTTTTTAATCAAAATATTGTAAGAATAAACTGACCTTAATCATTTGTGACGTCAGGCAATATATTCAGATCAATGATATTATATGAGGTGCTTCTATTAGAAGGTCCGCCTTGATGTGAAGACTCGACAATCTCAAAATATGATGGATCTCGTCGAGTTGAGCTTAAATTATTTAAATTATTTTTCTTTTTTGACCTTAATATCTTAGATCTATTTAGTCGTACAATTAGTTCAGAAAGAATTGGAGAAGACCTAACTAGCTCCTTAATTCTTTCTCTAGCAATCTCTTTTTTATTAATGGGCCATTCCATACTCATCTTGGAAATAGTTCTTTCATTTCATCATGGTTGCCATGGACCATGTTGTCGGTAGGAAGTGACCTTAAATCTATCCTCCATTGCTTGTTTATCATTTCTTGGGCTATCATCTTTTGCTTCATCATTTGATGTGCACATGGAAGACCCATGGTAGCCATAAAAGTTCCACTGCATGTTGTTTCAAAGGTTCCTGCGAAAAATGGGATGCATATATAGAGTAATTAATAAAAGCCATAATGACATTCTCTTCCCAATTTGCAAAACTTGAGTTGGAATTTCTAATTTTCTAAGGCTGGTCAGTACTATGCTTCTTACCCAGCTAGTATTGAGCTGCTCATTGACACAACAAAGGTCTTTGCAACACTATATTTTGATCTGAAATTGCTCTTTAATTTTTTGTTTTGTACCTAATGATATACCGCTAAAAAAGAAATGTTAGTAAAACACTGAGTGTCCTTGAACGAGCTCAAGGGGTACTATTTTTCTAGACTGTTTATAATCGATCATCTTTGATTTATTTTATTCATGTCAACCACCTTCAAACGTCTAACTTCTTCTAAATTGTTCTTGATATAGCTCGAAGTGTGGAATTCTGTCGTCGAAGTGAGGTCAAAATTTGCCATGGTGGTGCTCCCGATTGGCTCATCTGTTTAACGCTTGTCAATTCATTGAGCGACAACCGACGAAAAAATAGATGCCCAGAGATGGTTTGAGTGAATATTAATTGATGCCTCAATGCTTGAAATTTCAATTGAATTGATGGTTTTTGTGTAAAGTTTGTAGTTATATAAAAAAGGAAAAAAAATGAAGCATAAAAAGATTACCTCAATGTAAAATAAAAGAAAAAAGAAAAAAAATATTTAGCAATTATGGAAATCAAATAATTTAATAAATGATCACTATATTAATTACATTATAGAAAAATATGGTAATCAGCAAAATACTTAAAGAGGGTTAAAATTGTTCATACATTAAATTTTATTAAAGATGTTGTGTTAATATAAATGTGTGTGGTGTCAATATGCCTACCTAATCTTAGCATGAGATCTGAAGTCAACAGTTGTAACACACTCTTTCTCTCTCATATTAAATTTCAGAACATGTCCTGAGCTGATATGGCTATCTCTGTGTCTCTTTCTAGCTATACAAGTCAAAACACAACCTAACAGAACTTGTCCAGTCCCACTGCCACACCGCCTACTGTAGCTAACAAACAAGGATATATCATATCGTATCAATATATCATCACCAATAAAAGGATATATCATATGATTCATATCCATATCTGGCGCTTTTTTATTTGGTTTTTTATGGTCTGGCTTGTGAAATCAAACTGAGAGACATATATAGATAAAAGCATTAGAGAAGAGGAGTGTTCATATCCAACAACCAAGCATGGCACTGACAATGCTTGCTATAGCAATCATGCTGCCTTTCAGTTTTCTGCACCAGGCCGGAGCAGCGTGCACCGGTCGAAATCCTGTTGTGTTCAATTTTGGGGACTCAAATTCCGACACTGGTGGTGTGGTGGCCGGTTTGGGGTACCGATTTCCCCTCCCTGAGGGTCGGGTGTTCTTTCACCGTGGCACCGGACGTCTTTGTGATGGCCGACTCATTATTGACTTCCTATGTGAGTTCAAATGCTCAAAATTTTAATTTTATTGGTTCAAACATGAAAAATTGGTGTAAGATTTTCGGCATTATGTTCAGGTGCACATAAGTAAAAGAATTCAGATTTTACAAGTCTTTTCTTTTTAACGATTTTTGAATCTATATATGGGTGAGGCACATAGAAGAGACATCAATTTAAATTTCAAATTTTCTTCTTTAATTTGAAATTCTGGATTTGCAATTTCTGAAAATGAAATTTCAGAACTGCACTGTTGAGTTATACAGTTTTTTTCTTTAACTCTATTAATATTTCTTTGTCTACAATTTTTTATTCACAAAAAAGGTGAGAGTTTGAACACAACATATCTGAGCCCATATTTGGAGGCCTTGAGTTCTTAATTTTTCAAACGGAGCCAATTTTGCAATATCGGGCTCAAGCACGCTACCAAGAAATGTGCCATTTGCATTGTACATTCAAATTGAGCAGTTTCTTCACTTTAAATCCCGTTCGTTGGATCTCATTGATCAAGGTATCAACATATGTTAGTCTTGTGACTCTTGTCAAACTGCAATTAATTATCTGATATACTGTAAATTTTCACATTTTTTCAAGTGAAAGTCCCTGGGTCCGTATGGTACCAAACTAGACCTCTCTAGTATAGTACTGTTTCCTCAAATTAGGCCCAGTTTTAAGCTTCATCTTAAACCAATTGGGCCTGAATTAAATCGATTCAATTTAGCCTCAATTGCATCAATGTTGAAATCCCAAGTACCAGAATCAGAGCAACGGATGCCATTCTTTCTCTCAACCTTGTCATGAAATTGTGAAACACTAAGAATTAAATTTGTGGTTAACTAGGTGTGACTGGCCTCTTTGGAGAAGAAGCTTTTAGAAATGCACTATACACCATGGATATCGGACAGAATGATTTATCGGGTGCCTTTTCGGGGTCAAATGGGGGATACCAGCAAGCCCTTGAAAGAATTCCTCTTGTGATTGCAGAGATAAAATCTTCTATCAAAGTAAGTTTTTGCATGTCAGCACCAAATTGCACTTAAAAAGATTTTATATTTTGGGGCATGTTTACAACAATTCTCTCTCCCTAAATTTACACAGACATTGTACGACAATGGAGCGAGAAAGTTTTGGGTGCACAACACTGGTCCTTTAGGGTGTCTGCCCCAAAAGCTTGCCTTGCCCAGAAAAGATGATACGGATCTCGATGCATATGGTTGTCTCTCATCCTATAATAAGGCAGCAAGAGAATTCAATTGTCAACTCAGCACACTTGTTGATGCTCTAAATTCTGAACTGAATGATGCAACAATTGTTTACACTGATATTTTCTCGATCAAGTATGATATAATAGCTAACTATACCAAATACGGTAAGTTTCAATAGATGTTAAGTTTATCTGTTATGTTTAACAAGTCTGCATTTTGTTTTTCTGAGAAATGCAGACTTGATCTACCTGGTTAAAAAACTAACTTTCAGAGAGAAACAATTGGTATTGAATTATCGATCAATACAATATTGCTGAGGTAGTATTACTTCTAAATGCACTGGTCGGCACTTAATGATGCTTTCTGTTAACAAGAACTTAGATTCTTTATAAGAAAATTGTTCCATCCTGTGCATAATGTGAACCCTCTGTATGATACTATTCTTGATCTACCTTTTTTTAGAACTTTTTTTTTATATCTTTCTTATGTGTTTGCAGGGTTTGAGAATCCTTTAATGGCATGTTGTGGGTATGGAGGTCCTCCATACAATTATAACCAAGGCATAATGTGTCTCGGTACAGGATACAGTGTATGTACCGATGGTTCAAAGTATGTTAGTTGGGATGGGGTACACTACACCGAGGCGGCTAATCATATTGTTGCATCAAAAATTCTGAGTGTTGATTATTCGAAACCAAGAGTTAATTTTGATTTCTTTTGCCCAAGTTAATCCAATGTGAATCTCTTTTGATGATTAAATGACAAAAAAAGGGATGCTAAGGACACCTGATTTAGATTGTTGGATTTTTTTTGTGAAGAATTAATTTCGTGTGAAATATGAAATTGGAAATTAAGTGCAGTAAGGATATCCAACTAATTAGCATTTGTTGAGATTTATCTATCTTTTCTTTTTTTCTCATTTTGTGATTTTAAGCATGTCAAATGGTATTTTAATATATAACAAAAACATATCTGCATTTGGCTTAATTATAACCTTAAAAAATATATATATTATTTATTAACAAATACTTTAGAACTCGAGAATATCTTTTTTATTGTAATGAAAAGATTCAATGTGATGAGACATGAGTACAGATAGTTCTTATTTAGTGAAAATTTAAAAATTTTGGACTCGTATTTTCAATCAAGTCACCTAACTTGTCACTTTTGAGAAGTACAAATGTTTGAAGTATTTCCGCATCTACTTTCTTAATAAATAGTTATATACGCAGTACTGCTTGTGGCATCATAGATGATCAATATATATATACTATGACATGAAACTAATTTTTGTTTAGTAGAAAACTGGTTGTAATTAAGAAATCATGCTCGTTTTGATTCATAAAATATGTGTTTCAGTATCACTTAAGAGGAACATTCAAACTGGCTTTTAGCGTTATTAATTGTGTATAAAATATACAACTTATTTATCGTCGTCCGATTTACAATAAGTATTACCATAAATAACATGATATCTCATAGTGTTCTTCGCACTAGTGTATTGACAACGGGGCGGGCCGGTCCGGTCCGGTCCAAACCCGCCCGGTCCACGAGTCCGGCGGGTTGGACGGATTCACGGGTGGGGGTTTCACGGGTCCGGTTTTCGGAGGCCAAACCCGCCCCATGATCAACACACGGGTCCGGCGGTTCCACGGTCCGGGACGGTCCAGTCCACGGGTCCGGCGGGTCCACGGTCCGGTCCGGTCCAAACCCGGTTTTTTCTTTTGCAATTCAATAAGTTTGTTATTTGAACCGAACAATTTTTGTTATAATAAAATATAATTAAAATTCACGACATTCCAACACTTTTATTAAAACTGATTTATTTTAAAACAATTGATTTAAAAACAAAACCGAATTAGATCATTTTTTTATATTACAAAAATTCCTTAAATCAATTGCTTTAGGAAAAAAAAGACGAATTATTTGATCTTTAAAACCGAATTATTTTAAAACAATTGATTTAAAAACAAAAGTTACCCTCCTCCTTTATTCCGGGCTTGGGACATAGGCGGAGTTCTAACTTTTTTTTTTGTTAGTAATTTTCTTAATAATGAATAATTTAAAAAAAGTAATTGAAATATTTAAAATTTTAATTTTAGAAAAATAATCATAAATATTGAAAAGAGTTTAGAAAGTTATACCGACACTACCTATCTATAAGTTGTTGTGCATATACCATAGATCGCTCTCTTGCTCACCGTCTGAATTCTCATTCAGCTCGTTACCGCTTGGAGGAGTTTCGACACCGAATGATGATGTTTCTACTCCACCATGTTGTGTGCGGTTTTCTGCATCAATCCAATCTTTCAAGCACACAAGTCTTTCGAAAACATGTGCACCCAACTTACTACGCTTATCGGTGAGGATCATGTTCACTGAACTAAAACATGATTCGGAAGGAACGGTTGACACGGGCACGGCAAATATGTCGCGGGCCATCATCGCCAGCGTCGGATAGGCACTTGTATTATTCTTCCAGAACTCTAGGACGTCAACGGAATCATGTTCAGGCCTCGCCAAACAATAGCTTACTAATTCGTTGGTGCTACTGTGGGACATTTGCGGGTCTTCATCATCCTGCAAATCCATTAGCGATCCACTATTGCTGCTCCTGTCATTATTAAAAAAATAGTGGTCAAATAACATTTAATTTATAAATAATAGAGATTAAAAGCATATGTATATTGATATTCATACCTAGCACCGCGATGGGTCGTAGACGGTCGATTGACATTTCTTCTTGTGTTGTATATGTTGAACATCTCATCAAATGCCTTGGTCACGCGTGCCTCCTCTAATGATGCTTCTAGATTTAGATTGCGCTTGTACCTTTCAATCATCTTTACCGTTAACCTCTTCTTGAACGCCAGATGGAGGCAATTTGCGATATTGGTCAGGAGGGGTACTTCGTCCCAATATTTCAGAAACTTCTCTTTCATGGCAAATATGATCGGTTTGAGAGATTCATCCATGTTTTCTATACATTCAAACTGATATACCTTGGAAATATAGTAGAGATGATGAAGCAACTCATGTGTCGTCGGTGTGTACGAGCATGATAGTTTGACGGTTGCAGTGAAAAATACTCCAAGGAATGTTTTTAGGTTTGTTATTTGTTGCCATTCTCCCTTGGAAAGTATCAATGCATTGTTATCGGTTGAGTTCCTCAAGGACTCGTTTATAGTATCATTGTACGGAAGGCATCGGTGGAGCATCCTATAGGAAGAGTTTCAACGGGTATCTATATCCCAAGGTACTCTCAAGTGACCCAGTCCCAACCTTTGACACAATTCGGCAAAACGTTGTTTTCGTACCCCGTTTGAGAAAATGTGGGCAACAGCTTGCTTAAATTTAATAATTAATTCGTTAACAGCATCTATTTTTAGGCCCATCTTTACAGTAAGGTTTAGTACATGACAAACGCATTTTTAGTGAAACATTGCACCATTCATGATCGGGACGGGTTTGGTGCACGGGTTTGGTGAACGGGGCGGGGCGGGGCGGTCCGGGTCTGGGGCTGGGCGGGTTTGGTGCACGGGGCAGGGCGGTCCGGGTCCGGTCCTGGACCGCCCGGTTTTTTTCAATACACTACATCGCACCAATCACACACAAAATCACCTTTACAAGATCGAAAAAAATCAAAGGTTATATAGTTGTTTGGTTTATCAGTAGAAAACAATTACTGTCCACGAAAAAATTTAAACTTTAATTTTTTAATTTTACTTTACAAATAAATTCATATAGTTTGTTGCATTCAATTTGAATTGGAGCGAAAGAAATAATGTTAATTCTCGATTTTCGGTTAAATTTATGGTGACAATATAAAGTTAACGTTCCATTTAATTTATTTTAAAAATATATATAATTTTATATTATTTATAAGGTATGTCACATAATTTTAAAACAATATCTTCATTCTCATCTGTTCATACTAAAATAATATTAAATGAAGAAATTTATCTAGCTATTTTTGGATCTTGTAAGAATATGAAAATCTTTATAATTGACATAAATTAGAAACTCGTTTTGCTTGTGGTATCGTAGCTAATAAAGGTTATAACATGTTGATATTAAAATTAAAATCACAAATAATATTTTCATTATTTACTACTAGCAATTGTAATGTAATTTAGAACAAACAGGAGTTTGCTAAAAAAAAGTTCAGTGATCGAGACTTAATGGAAAATTACCTGTACTAAAATGATTAACTTTATCAATAATAAATTTGAAATAAGAGCAATGCATTTTATATATGATCTAAACAAATTAAAGTGTATGGATAATACCGAAAAGTATCAAGTGCTTCATAAAACATTAAAACTTGATTATAATAAAGTAAGGACTTGTGCTCTACACATATTTTAGGAAATCAAATTGCTCTGTTAAAATAATAGATTTCTAAATAACAAACAATGTAAAAAATTAAATTATAATCTTACAAAAATTCAATTTATAGAGTTTGTTGCATTCACTTTGGGTTGAATTAAAAGTAAAAATACTAATTCTCGATTCCCGATTTCTGGTAAGTTTATGACAACAGTATAAACTATAAAGTTGTCGTTAAAATTAATTAATTTAAAAATATATATTTACTATATTATTTACATGTTATGTCACATAATTTGTGATATATCTATTAATTATCATTTTTCCATGCTAAAATAATACTAGATTATAAAAAATTTCTAGTTATTTATGCCTATTCTAAATATATGAACGATATTTACAATTAATAAACAAATATTTTGAATCTCAAGAATATATTTTATTTAAATTGAAATAAATTAAAAAGTATGATATTTTTAGAATTATATTTTTAGAAAGGTTATTCAGAACAATAAACTTATAGTAAAATAAAATTATTCAAAAATCATAATATTATACCAACGGTTAAAGAGTTAGTAATTGACACTATCCAAATAAGTTGATTAAATTATAATTTCTAAAAAAAAAACTTATAACTATAACTATATAATTAATATAATTAAGTTGATTAATTACTAACAATTGTTGGGGTCCAAATTCTTTAAAGTGCTTAATGGAATTACGCACTATACGCATGTGTCTTTCTCATAGCGTTCCGTTACCTCCACATTTTTTTCTTGTATTTTTAAAATTTCCTCATTAATATTCCAATAAATATTTGCTCTATTAAAAACTGATTTGACAGGATATTACATAACTAACTTCAAATTCATTCTTTTTTTAAAGTCATTATAGAAATGAATCACTGGGTGCTGCAATGCATCCGAGCTGCAAAATAAAAAAAATATCTATTTATTTGTATTCAATTAACCAATAATTTACTTGATTCATGGATGCATTTAATTTAATTTTACCCATAAGCATCTTAAAGCACCGAAAATTTTTTAGTTGACACCCCCAAAAATCAAATTAAATGAATACCACCCCTGGGGCCAGATTTTCAATCCTACCACCCTCTCTAACCCAGTTCGTGCACCAAAATGGCAGGTGCGCGGACTGGGTTGGCGCTGCCATTTTGGTGCTCAAACGGGACTCCGCGCACCGAGCACAGTAAAAATGTAATTTTGTTTTTACTTTTTTTTTTGTTATTTATAAATTAGGTAGTTGGGTAAAATATGTGTCCAAAATAAGTCCAAATAGAGTAAAATTGTATTAAAATATTAGAATGGTATCCAAAATAGATCCAAATAGAGTAGAATTGTATTAAATAATTAGAATGGTGTCCAAATAGAGTAGAATTGTATTAAATAATTAGAATTGTGTCCAAATAGAGTAGAATTATATTAAATAATTAGAATGGTGCCCAAAATTGACAATAATTTAAATTAGCTATATTATGTTGTATTTTAGGCCAAATTATTTTAGAAAATTACCAACTTTGACTAGAAATGCACCAAATTTACCCTGTATTGTTTGGATTAACCCAAAATTGAATCGTTTTTTTTACCGATGGTGCCAAAAAATTAGTAAATTATTAAAATACCCTATTTGAGGTACTTAAGACCAAAATTGACTAGAAATGCACTAAATTGTAGTATGGCATCATCCAGCGGCACCAAATTGTAGTATGGCATCATCCAGGTAACTTTTATTTTATAAAATTAATTATTTGATGGTACTTTTCGCAAATTTGACTAAATTAGATGGAACTTACAGTGGAGTCTTAGGCGCAGATGCGGATGCCGAGACGGTAGATCGGTGGACCCGGGCTTACATCATGGAGATGTTTGCTTGCTGGCTGTTCCCAGATTCATCGGGGAGCACTGTCCCTGGTTGTTTGCTTGAGTGGCTGATGGACTTGGCCCAGCCGAAACAGATGAACTGGGGTGCAGCGGTATTGGCATGTCTATATCGGGGTTTGTGCACTGCATGCCAGGTATAAATTATTTTTTGCTTGTATCTGAATAATTAAATGGTTACACAAAAAAAAACCAGAAAATTAACTGTCACTTGTACCTAAATAGACAAACAAGCACAATTTCTACGGTCCAGCTGGTCTCCTGATGCATTGGTCGTGGACGAGGTTCCCGTTCGGCCGTCCACAGCCACGAGAGAAAGGTTGGGCTCCAGATTGGGGTCAGCCCAATGAGATTACATGTCCGGCTTACGCGCAGAGATTCTGCTCGAGGAAGACGTACATCCAGACTCCGCACAACAGACCTATGGGAGTTGATTTCTTCCAGAGTCAGTTTGAGCAGATGACTCCTGATAGGCACGTCTGTTGGCGGCCGTACGACGACCGTGTCGAGGTTGAGGACGATGGTGCTGTCCCTCACTCCTTCCTGTATGACCTGCCTCATATATGCCTTGCGCAGCGTCAGTTCTGGTTTGCTCAGGTACCCCTTACATTATTATTGTATTACAGTTTTGTATATATTTTATTTATTACGTACGTAGGATTATTTATTTTTATGTACTTGCAGGTACCACTTGTGTTCTACCAGTTTGTCGAGCATTATTACCCTGGACGGGTTATGCGTCAGTTTGGTATGGCTCAGCCCTTTTCCGTCCCGGATCCCATCTCCAAAGACAAGTGGTACGAGCTTCACAAAGAACTGGTCACTACCAGCGGTAAGAATTGGCGGACCGTGCACGCCGATTATGTGACCCGGCTTGAGGCGATGGGCGACAGGATCCCTGACGAGCTCCAGTCGTATGCTTTCGATACATACGATTAGACTTATCGCACTTGGTATCAGGAGTACTGTGCCTTTACGGTGTACTTGCACGGTCAGATCACGGAGATGAACACCAAGCCGCTCCACGTACGACGCGACACGGTTAGTGACGAGTATGGCTTCATTCCTTGCGCTGGCCCGGCTGCACAGATTGTAAGTCTTTAATTTTTTTGTTTAACAAAATTATGAAAATTCATTTGCAATTCGAACTATTTTTTTAATTTTAATTCGCAGGTACTCATGAACATCAAGCAAGTGCTTATGAGCGCAAGATACGCCGTCACAAAAGGCTGGAAGACTATCGGGAAGAAGTGGTTGTGTATGTCTGCACCGCCGTCATCATCGCCGGGTACAAGGATCAACTCGAGAGGTTCTCAGGCTTTCAGATCTGCCCTGCTATGAAGATTTGAGACTACAACGATGACGATTCTACGGAGCCTATGAGCACGACAGAGCCGAATTTCTCAGACCTACACTCTGCGGTAACTGCGCTGCATTTGAGGCTGCTGGTCTTGCAGCGGTACGTATATTTTGGTAATCACTTTTATAATCACTTTTATAATCATCTTCATTGTGAAATCTAATTATCTATTTGTTTCAGGGAGATCTACCCCGCAGAGATGAGGAGGACCAGGAGGACCCACTCACAGAGTTTACGTTTCACTTGGGCTCTTAGTACGGTCCTTACACGCATGAGTAGACTCTCTTACATTTTACACACATGAGGACCCACTCCCACAGTCCAGTGCAGTGGCTGTCCAGCAGGATGTCTCATATGGACCCGTGTACTTTACAGAGGATAGACGTGAGGTTATTTTCGGACCTGCTGCAGATGAGGGACCACACGAGGAGACACTTTTTGGGGAGACACAGAAGGAGACCCCACCACAGCTATCACGAGAGTACACACCGTTGGTCGAGAGGGAGCGTATGGAGAAGGGGCGGGGTAAGAGAGTTAGGAGAGAGAAGAAGCCGTGGACACCGTCGAGCAAATATGATAGAGTTACTTGTCTGTTGTTTGATGCTTACGTGGTGTAGTTTATGTTATTGGATATTATTTCGGTATTAGTTCTTGTTTTTGGATGTTATTTCGATATTATTTTGATATTAGTTCTTTTGTTGTTTAGTTCTTCTGTTGTTTAGTTCTTCCGCAGTCAATTTAACACATTAGTTCTTACATTATTTGCCTGCCTGCTGCCTTGCGTCGAATGAAATGAACACTGTTAAAAATAAAACAGAATTTTCAGACACCCGTTGCAAAAATAAAAATAAACCCTAAACCCAGTCAGCGCACCGAGCCCACTAACCCAATTCGCGCACCAAATTGGTAGGTGCGCCAACCCAGTCCGCGCATGCACCTGCCAATTTGGTGCGCGAACTGGGTTAGCGAGGGTGGTAGGATTGAAAATCTAACCCCAGGGGTGGTATTCATTTAATTTGATTTTTGTGGGGTGTCAACTAAAAAAATTTCGGCTTAAAGTACTTCTGTTTAATGCATTAAAGCGTCTTAAACCACTTTAATAACCAGTACTCCATTTGTAATGAAATATTTAAATTTTGGAGTCATATATCGACTAACTGTTCTCTTTTGATAGGTGCATAGATCTGAAATATTTGGCACTTATTTTTTTATAGCAAGTATGTATTTTTGTATCAAAAATATAGCTAATCAAGTACAATATAGTTTCATATAATACATTTCTAAGAATATGTTTGAGAAAGTTAGCTCTAACAAAGCAATAATACTCATCAATTTTGTCGCGAAAATATGTTTCTTAGAAAAAGTTAGAGCTATTTAAAAAATATCAACTATTTTGTCAAACAGATTCTCGATTTTCATTTTCGATTCTCTATTCTTTTTTTATTTGGAAGAAAGCTTGTTTTAATTAAGCACATACTTATTTTTCATTCATGAAAATTGAACTTTAAAATGTTTATTTACTTAACAAATCAATTCATAAAGTTGGTTGCTTTCAAATTGGGTAGTACCGAAAGAAATAACATTAGGGCTTGTTCGGCAGATTGAAGGGAATGAAAGATTGAAGGGAATGAGAATGGGCTAGGGAATGAAGATTTTTTAATAGTCAAAATACTGCGCGTGAGGAAAAAAATTTACTCTGAGCAAATTTTTTTTTTTTTCCACGGACACAGTGGCAAGCCGAACATGCTCTAATTCTAGATTCTGGATTTTGGGCAAGTTTATTCTAACACCAATATATCTGCAGTATATGTTAACGGGAAAACCCAAACCACCACCAGTCAAATCAGATATTGTTTTTGAAACATTGGTTAAAT
The DNA here is from genome assembly GCA_025461045.1 of Carex parvula. Classification (NCBI taxonomy): domain Eukaryota; kingdom Viridiplantae; phylum Streptophyta; class Magnoliopsida; order Poales; family Cyperaceae; genus Carex; species Carex parvula. The sequence goes on along the minus strand of JAJGRW010000441.1, from coordinate 23,146 downwards.
CTTCTTCTAAATAACTTGTTGCTATCAATTCAAAATTGAGCTTAACAAGAGAAATACAAATTATTGTAGAAAAAAAAAATGAAGACAACATGCTGTTGATAGTGTGATAAATTTATTTTAAAAAAATATTTAAATTGTTTACCAAATTTGTCAAATAAATTAAATTTAAGCCTTTCATCTTTTTTTTTTACTATAAATACTCGAAATTTATTTTTTCTTGTATAACAATCTCTGCACCTCCAGAATTAGATTGTACAACAAAATATTATTTATTAACAACTACTTTGAAATTTGAGAATAAATTAGCATTGTTCTCACTTAATAATTTTTTTAATTTCTAGAGTTATTTTTAGACTAAATGTTCTCTTATTATAAGTTCATAAGTTGGAAATGTTTTTGCACGTATTTTTTGGTAAGTACACATTTTTTTGTGCAAAAACGAAAAAAGAAGAATTGAGAATGAAAAAAAAGTACTTACTGAAAAATATCTTATTTGACCGGTAATAAAATATGGGGCTGATATCTTCATTCTCGATTTTCATTCTCTTTTTTGTTTGTAAGAAAGCCGATTTTCAGTAAGCAATCGTGCTACTTTTTTTATTCATGAAAATAGAACTTTAAATTAACTAACATAAAAGAGAGAGAAATGAAAAATAAATCTCTGTCCATGACAGTGGGTCCTACAAGTGCAGTAAGTATAACATAAGTTAATTCATTTGAATAGATAGTTTAACTTATCAACTATGGGAGTATATATAATGTATAAATAATTATGATAATGATAATAAAAATCACCTGTTGTTTTTAATAATGAAAATACTGAAATTTGAAGCTTTACTATTATGCATGCCAAAAATAATTACAAAAATGTTTAGTGTCCGGCTAGGAATTTATATAGGTAGTATGGTGAATTTATGGCAATTTTAGGGGTTGTTGAGCACTTGAGAGTAGGTCCGATGGGCATCGGACCTACTTTGGTTCGATAAGTTTAATCACCGTCGAGTTGTTTTAAGATTCGTGCGGAATGCTTTAAACTCCGTGCATGTCTGTTTCAATGTTCGTGCGCACAAATCTTAAATTAGATCGAACGGTCATCGTGCTCGTTGAACCTAAAAGTAGGTCCGATGGGCATCGTACTCCGTTCTCGTTGTTGAGACTTATTTGTGAAGAAAACAGAGATAAGAGAACAACTGTTTTGGTGGTTGTGGAGGCGTGTTTGTGGGTTAGGAATATTATTTTTGGTATTTTGATAATAAAAGTAGAATAAAACTCTAATAGAAAGATAATATAACAATGTAGAAATAAATATTGGTTCATTTTTTCATTTGTTTTATATATAAAATTTTAAATCCTAGCTTGAATCCTCAATTTTTTTTACCGAAAAAAGTCAAATTCAAACCGTTGTCCTTGTTTATTTTTAGTGGAGATTCTTCCGCGTAAATTTTTTTTAATTTTTTAATTTATTTTATGCTAGATCAATATATAAAAAAGTAAACAAATCTAGTTAAATATGATACTTCATTTCAATGTTTTTTTATATCTTGATTTAATATAAAATGAGCTCTAAAAATAAAATAAAAAATTACGTGAGTTTGTATTCCTCGTAAAAAAAAAAAAAATTAACACTTTGAGTTCAATATTTAAATTTTAAATTAAAAAAAAGTGATAAAACAATTATATTATATTAACAGAAAAATTTGTGACGGTCACGTTCAGCACACGAGTAAATAGTAAAAGTAGACCGACGAGGTCTGCTGCTGGCAGGCCAGCTAAACCTGGGCTTGGTGCTAGCTGGTTCAACCCTGTTTAGACTTTAGCATCTGCCTTGCTCTTCTACTGGCCCGTGGGCCTATCTCTTAATGTACAATGGTGAATGGTTGAAGCTTAAAGTTGAGAATTACAACAATTTCCTTTATCAAGGAAAACGCTATTTTCAATTTTCAATCAGCTTACCAACTCTAACATAAGACAATTAATAATAATTTGCATTAATTGAACACTGTAATTTTGTTTGGTTTTGAATTGAAATATTTTTTGCCAAACAAAATGTTGGCTGCTGCTCAAGTTCTATAATCATATTAGAGGAGGGTTCCAATGCCTCATGCCTTTCATACCTCATCATACCTCATGTTCTATATCTTCATTTTCATAGTCTAAATTGTTGTTCCGAACCGTTCACCATGATATCCATACTAAAATATGGTTGGGGATGAAATTTTATAATTTTTGAAAATTTTTTGCTATTTTTTAAGATGGGTAGAAAATCACTGTTTTTTAAACGGTCCAAAAACAGTGATTTTGTACCCATCTTAAAAAATAGTAAAAAATTTCCAAAAAATATAAAATTTCATCCCCAAGCATATTTTAGTATGAATATCATGTTGAACGGTCGGATCGAAAATTTGAACTTTGAAAACAAAGATATAACATATGATGTAGATGAGGTATGAAAAACATGAGGCATTGGAACCCTCCTCATCATATTATATATTATGAATTTGTGTTTGTCACGTACAAGTTTGGCAGTCCAAATCTGTGCATAAAAAACTATGGCATGTTACTTTCTATGTCATGGGTTTAGACATCAGAATGAGGGATTATGTATACAAATAGCGCCAAAATGAATGTGGCCTCAATATAAACACAAAGTAATAATTAGGTTGAGCTAAAACTTCTACTTGATTTTTTTTTTTAACAAGCAATGACAAGATTTTCTTGCAGTGATTGCGGCCTTCCTTCTTGTAAACAGTAAATTGGTGGTATCGTTAAAGTTTCTAAGATTCCATAAGCATTCCAACAGAATGGTTCCGCCATCATCTCCCCTTCATACGGCAATAATTCGACCTCGGACATCGTAATATTGGTACATGCCACCGTGTCACTACACGCAAAATGCACCGGCATGCTTTTCACATCATACGTGCCTTTTATATTAGTGTAAGACACATCTGTTACGTAGACTGCTGATGTCTGGTTCGTGCATTGTTTTGTCAAGCAGTAGTATTGATCAATTGTAATGCAGTTACGCACATTCTCCATGAAAATGCTATCGAAATTTATGTTCGACACCGAACCCGTACCACCCTGCCAGGTCTTGATGCGGACCCCATTGTCAGAATCATGTATCACCGCATTTCGTACAGTTATATTTGAGACACATGCTTGTGAATTGTGTTCGCCAAGACTACCTATACTGCATAGATGGAAAACGAAAACTTGTAACTCTTTGTAATAGTTTGGATTGAAATATATACTTGTTATACAAAATTGTATATCTTACGAGGTTATTGACAAAATGACATGTACCTGATACCATGACCGGGTCCGCATGTTACATTCTCTATGTGCACATCAGCGCATCCGGTTCCAATGGATATGCAATCATCCCCTGTTTCAAGTTTAATTCACCAAAGGTATTACTATTTTGAAGTAAAATTAATTTACAAAAAATATTGGTATACTGACACTAGGTTTTAGACAAAAAAAAGGTTGGATAATTGAAATACAGAATGTGTGATGACGTACCATTGCTTATCTTTGAATTATAGATTTCAACAGATTTGGTGTTCTGTATGTGAATTCCATCAGTATTTGGGCTGAATGATGGTGAGCTTATTGACATGCCGCTGATGTGGACACCATTGCATCCGTCAAATTTGATGTGAAATTGAGGGCTGTTTTCGATCCGTAGACCTTTTACTGTCACATTGTTGCTCATGAAGAACCGGATCAACTGAAACAAAAATAATAACAGTAACCATATATCAGATGCTTAACGAAATCAAGCCCTGTTTTGTCTTTCTTTTTTCGAACTAACTTCTACGTTTAATTTTAGAGTGGATTCAAAAGTAATAAGGAAAGAGATTTTTTGTAATTTTGTAAAACCCTCACGTACAACAATACAAGTACGAGATATAAATTTGTGTTTTTATTCCAATAATGAGTTAAAAATTTGTGTTCTTAAATTCCAAAAATATTCACCAAATTATGAATAAGAAATAGTAAACTTGAATTCTCCTTACCACAGGGCTGTCACAAGGTCCCGGCAATGTTGATCCATTCGGGCCCTGAAATTTCACCAAATTAACAGATTACTTTCCAAATAAGCTATTATTTTAAAATACAAAATGAAAACGAGTTAATTATCATGTATCAATACCCTGTGAGGTTTACAGGGGAGATTCCACCAATTTTCACCGTTTCCTTCAACGGTGCCTTCTCCTTTCAATGTCATTTCATCGGCCCGGTAAAAGACGATCCACTGTTTTTTACTGTCTGTCCCCGGCCAGCAATCGGGCCCATCTGGTGGCATTAATACCCCGTCAATCTACAAATGCAGTAACAAAAAAAGTTCCTGTTATATCAGTTCCAGTCACATTTGCAGAACCCTCATCACTAGAATTTGGAAAAGATAAAATTTTCTAGTCTAGAAAAATAGCTAAGATATTTCTTTCCTATTTAATTGTGTTCACATATGCATTAAATTGTGAATTTGTATGCATGTTCAGTTCATTATCAGGCTAGTCTAATTGTAAACAAAATTTGTTCACTCGTTTATATTTATGTAGACAAGATTTTACGCATGAATGTTCTAGTTAAAGGCATACTTGAAAAACGAATCCAGGTTTGCAAGGACCCGAGAAAATGGTAGACGTCACCATGAACACACCGTCAGCCGGTACGAGTAGTACCGCCGACTCCACAACACAAGCGGCCTTCCAAGCAGATCGAAACGCTTTCGTATCATCGCTGGATCCATTACCAATGGCACCGAATGACCTCACATCAAACACAACTGAAGTTGTTGAATTGCAGTTGCCAGTATTAAAATTGCCAGTACTGGAGTTACTTGAACTAGAGTTGCTTGGAGTAGAGTTACTTGAACTGGAGTTGCTCGGAGTAGAGTTATTTGAATTGGATTTGCTTGGAGTAGAGTTATCATAACTCGGTGAAGGCACCGGGGCTGTGGAGATGCTTGGAGTAGAGTTATCATAACTCGGTGAAGGCACCGGGGCTGTGGAGATGCTTGGAGTAGAGTTATCACAACTCGGTGAAGGCACCGGAGCTGTGGAGATGCTTGGAGTAGAGTTATCACAACTCGGTGAAGGCACCGGGGCTGTGGAGATGCTTGGAGTAGAGTTATCATAGCTCGGTGAAGGCACCGGGGCTGTGGAGATGCTTGGAGTAGAGTTATCATAGCTCGGTGAAGGCACTGGGGCTGTGGAGATGCTTGGAGTAGAGTTATCATAGCTCGGTGAAGGCACCGGAGCTGTGGAGATGCTTGGAGTAGAGTTATCATAGCTCGGTGAAGGCACCGGGGCTGTGGAGATGCTTGGAGTAGAGTTATCACAGCTCGGTGAAGGCACCGGGGCTGTGGAGATGCTTGGAGTAGAGTTATCATAGCTCGGTGAAGGCACCGTAGCTGTGGAGATGCTTGGAGTAGAGTTATCATAGCTCGGTGAAGGCACCGGAGCTGCGGAGATGCTTGGAGTAGAGTTATCATAGCTCGGTGAAGGCACCGAAGCTGCGGAGATGCTTGTAGTAGAGTTATCATAGCTCGGTGAAGGCACCGGGGCTGTGGAGATGCTTGGAGCAGAGTTATCATAACTTGGTGAAGGCACTGGGGCTGTGGAGATGCTTGGAGTAGTACTGTTACTTGAACCGGAATTACTTGGAGTAGCGTTACTACAATTGCTCGGAGTAAAGTTGCTTGAACTGGAATTGGTTGGAGTAGAGTTATCATAAATTGGTGATGGCGACGGAGATGGGGAAGGGGAAGAGGATGGTGAGTCCGGATCATCTGGTCCAGGGGAGAGAGCGGGAGGCAGAGAGATATAATTGCCATTGCCACGGTGGTAGTGTGAGTGGCTGTGTTTTGTTGGCTTATGATAGTGGTATCTACCATTGGTGGATTGTAATGTCGATATGAGAATCACTATGATGATTAACAACGGGAATTGCATATGAAGCATGTGCATGTTTGCAAATGTGTATGTAGTCAAGTATATACGAGGAAGATCAGAAGATGTTTATCAAATTAGTATGTATATATAGTTTTTTTTTTTTTTTTTTGGTTGAATAGAACAGTGATCAAGGGGAGGAATTAAAGGAGATGGCGAGGAGGAAGAGAGAGATGCTATTTATTTATGCATGGATGACAAGTTAAGAGGTCTAAGACAAGTATTGAATTAACTAGATGAACGATTTAATTTGGACCTATCATTTTGCCGGTGGTTTTTCTTTGTTGCGCAGAATATATAGTTCTCTCCATTGGAATACAGGAGGAGGCATATTGTAACTAATGGAAAAGAAAAGCAATGGGGCCTGAAACATTACCAAATACAGAATTCTTTATTAGGTTTTTAATCGGATATTATGCTTAATTAATTACCTTTAAAGTCGTCCTTCTCAAATATACTCTATAACTGTTTCGGACTAACTTTTAGAAAAATATATTATTAAATAGACAAATATGTTTATGTAGAAAATAATTAGGATTTAGGGACTAAGTAATAGCATCAGATTTAAACTCATCATATGCTATTAGAAGGAAGAAAGGAGCAACTAAACTTAGAAAATAAAGTTACTCAACTTTTTCCTTTTTAGTAAATATAGGCTACAGTATGCTACAGTACAATCCTAGGCAACCGTTAGAATTTCTAACGTTCCTTTTTTCTTTCTTTGCTATTTAAGCAACACTGTATACTCATAATCAATACAACAGAGATTTTATTTTCATCAATTCTTATCTTCCACAATTACTCTTTAAAATCAACATGGTATCAGAGCAGACTTAATCTTGCTCCAAATCAAACGCCAAATAGGCAACCCAATCACTGGACAGATAACAAAAACTGTACCAGTTCAACAAATCATCAAATCTCAAGCTCAAGGCAGCATCAGTTCTTATCAGAGAACAAAAAACCGAAAAACTTACGGGTGTGCTGTTAAACGACAAAAATTACCATCTCTGGGCACGGCAAGTAACCTTTGGTCTCATTGGCAGAGACAAATTCGAATATGTCTCTGGTGAGAAAACAAAGCCAAAAGCCAGCAAACCAACAGAACCAACAGCAGAAGAAAAAAAGGCGATGTCAGAATGGAGAAAAAGCGACAACCTTGTCATAAGCTGGCTATTGGCAACAATGGAACCCCATATCTCTGATCTTATGACCTATCTCGACACAGCTCGAGAGATGTGGGTCAAGGCCGAAACAATGTATGGAAAAAAGAAAAATTACTCTCTCATCTATCAACTTCAACAAGAAATCCACCAATTGCAACAACAAAATCAAACCGTAACCGAGCTATTCAGCCAAATCCAAAAAAAGAAAGATGAGATTAGAGTATACTGTCCCCTCACAGCCGATATCGAAGAAATCAAGAAGAGGGAAGAGCAAGACGATATTTTCACCTTCTTGGCCAAGCTCGATTCTAGCTATGAGGAGGTGAGGTCCCAAATTCTCCTCATGGCCGAATTACCATCTCTTGACGAGGTGGTCGAAATGATTGAAAGAGAGGAGACAAGGCGAATAGTAATGGGTCCTCAGCCATCTGACAACCCCGAAGCCAAAGCCTTTGCCGCTCGGCCAAACCCTAGATTGGAGACCCGGGGCGACTACACTAATCGGTGTGAGTTTTGCAAAAAAGAAGGACACAAGAAGGAAGAGTGCTGGTGTCTCTACCCCCATCTCCGACCCAAGAATAGGCGCGGCGGCGGCGGCTTTGGAAGAGGGGGAGATCGGCGACAGGGGATATGCTGTGCTGAAAGACAAAGAGGCGCGGGTTGAAGGGTCTGACCCGCCAGAGAAAAATGTAGAGGCCGAACCCTCCTTGGATCAAATGCGGCAACTCTACACGCAGCTGTCTGTGATGCTTCAAGAAAAAAACCAGAAGGCTACTGGTATTGTTACAAATCTTGCTCAAAATTCTTTCAATTCAAATTGGATACTTGATTCAGGTTCAACTGATCACATGACCGGAAATAAAAACTTGCTTAACAATTACAAAAATTTTGAGACCAAACAATTTGTAATTGTTGCAAATGGTGAAAAAATGGAAATATTAGGAAATGGTTCAATCACTCTCCTTTCAAAAATTATACCAAATGTTTTGCATGTAGAAGGTTGTACATCAAACTTGTTATCCATTAGTAAACTCACACGAGAATTAAATTGTGAAATTACATTTACATTCAAAAATGTGATTTTTCAGGAATGGATAACAAAGAGTATCATTGGTGAAGGATTTTTAGAAAATGGGCTTTATATGTTGAGTAAAAAAAAATGCAACTTCAATATTAGAAAAGAAGAAGAATTAGGCACTCTTTGGCATAAGAGAATTGGGCATCCCTCCGACAAGATTTTGAAATGTATTTTTGATTTCAAACAACTAGATTGTAGTAGTTGTGAAATTTGCAAATTAGGAAAACATACGAGATTACCGTTTAGTTTATCCTATTGTAAAAGCAAAAATCCTTTTGAATTAATACATTCGGATGTTTGGGGCCCCGCTCCAATTGAATCATACAATGGCTACAAATATTTTGTCATATTCATTGATGATTTCTCTAGAATCACATGGCTATACTTATTAAAAAACTAGTTAAGTGTCCGTGCGTTGCAACGGAAATTGAAATATTATTTTAATCACTTTTTTTTTGAGGTTCTAAATAGCGCGCTATAGCATTTTCAGACCATAAAAGCTATGACGCTATTGGCGCTATAGCGCGCTATTGTGCGCTATTTCGCGCTATTTGGGCATAGCACTATTTTTTCAACCGTTCCGCTGTGACGCGATAAATGCTATTTAAACCTTTGCTTTTTTTTAGATGTAATTAATTTTTATTTAATTTTTTCATCATATATTAGTCAATAATGACATCAAACAATAGCCTTAGAATTTTTTGAAGATAATTAATTGTTAATAACTCCGAACTAAAGTATCAAATCTTTCTACTATGGCACTGATGAAGTATTATATGACATATTTTTTAATAAGAGTAACAATTGTTGGTCCCTAAGACACCTAGAGGGGGTGAATATAGAGCCTTTTAAAGTTTAAAGCTAATTTATTATAACTATTGTGTGTACGTTATTCTTGGCGGAAACTCGAATAACGTTAAACTAAGCAATTGTGCGTAAAGTAAATAGAAGAGTTAAGAGACACTTTACACGAGAGTTGTTTATGGAGTTCGGCACTAACGCCTACGTCTCCGGGGCTTCGCGACCTTCGAGATGGTGCGTCTTTCTTTACCCAATGAGAAAGGAGTACAAGGTGGAACCGGTGAGCCCTTACAAACCTTGGAAAGTCACACGGCTCGAGCACGAAAATGGCTCATGAGCACTAAAGGCTCAAGTGTATGAATCAAACAAGATGATCACTCAAGGATCACTCTACTTCTTACAAGATATTGAATATGGTTGAGTATGCTTGAGATTGAAGTATGAATATTGAAGTTGTGTGCACAAACAACAATGACTTTTTCTAAATCTGAAAGGAATTCGAAATATTGCAATTGTGGACGGTTAGAGTGATGATCCAAACCTAGTTTTGCTTCTATTTATAGATAACTGTGCAAAATTAGGTATTTGGTCTTAACCGTTGCAACGATATATTAATTGTTATAACGGTTGCCACCAAAGTATAGGTTTGGCTGCGTGCGTAACCCTAACGGTTGTCAACAATGGTTGCTCTCTAGAAATTCTAGGTAACCGTTGCAATGGTTGTCACAACAGAATAAATCGATTTGGGTGTGTTTGAATTATTCCGTTGCAACGGTTAAGGTGAATTACCACAATCTCAAGCATATTTAACCAATTTTACGGATTTCTAAACCTAATCTCGAGATGATGCTTCTAACTCCAATGCTTGATTCTTCATGACTCATTCTTGATTAATTATTGCAATTCATCATGTATCATTGATGTGTACTTTAGCAATTTATATCGTCATGAACATGCACAATATCTCAAGACACGAAACTGTAAAATTCAATGAATATATGTTTCCAAATCTAGTCAAACAGACAAATAGATTATGACACAATCCAACAACAATTGCCTCTTCTCCTCCAAAATTACTAATGACATGAATAAAAATTATCATGTAATTAAGCACAAATTTTATGTAGCATATATGAAATATGAGGAGGGTTCCAATGCCTCCATTTTTCATGCCTCCACCATGCCTCCATTTTTAAAACTTTAATAACTCAAAATTTAAAACTTAAAAGTCAAAATAAAACCTTTGGATATGATCTATATCATTTTATCTATGTGCTCATAAAAAATTATCACATTTTGATTTTGTTTTTATGCGAATCAATAAGTTGAAAAATCAACGTCTAGAAATTATCCACATTAGTACGTTTTTTACAAGCCCTTGATGACAACCAAAACAAAATTGAAATGTCATAATTTTTTAATGATATAATGATGTAGATCATATCCAACGGTTTTATTTTGACTTTTAAGTTTTAAATTTTGAGTTATTAAAGTTTTAAAAATGGAGGCATGGTGGAGGCATGAAAAAAATGGAGGCATTGGAACCCTCCTCATGAAATATATATCTTGTGACAAAATTACTTAAATGCATGAAAAATGGCTTACGAATCAAGGCATTTGATTCTTGACCAAAATAATTTAATTAATTTAAAATTATTTACATACTCTGCTAGTAATTAGAGAACACATCAAATTTATTTTTATAAGCAAAAATTGATTAATAGATCAAAAATAACTACAAATATATTTTTCAATATAATTATAATTTTAAATCAAATTTTATTGAGTTTAAAATTCATTTCATCTGAGGTACGTAGCCAAATAATAGAAAAGAAAAGAAAAGAAAAAATGAAATGAAAAATGAAATGAAAAATCAGAAAATTTTGACAGGCAGGTCAGTGTGGCAGGGCTTCATTTAAACAAGCGAAATTCCATTTCTTGATTGAACTCTCGGCCCACAAACACCCGTGTTCACTCTTGTGCGCGGCTCACGAACACTCGGTTTAGACAAGTGAACGAGCATAACACAGCTGACCGCTTCCCTCCTGTGTCTCATTACACTGCTCCAATTAACTCTACGTTGGTTTTATGGTATTTTGATTTCAAACAAATCTGAAGAAAATTAAAGAAGTGCATCAAGAACCAAAAAGAGAAGACCGATCGACAAGGTATACATATGCATATGATTTTCCTAAGATACAAACAAGCATGATCATTTTTCTCAAGGAAGAAAAGGTTAAAGAATCTGATCATGTGAGAAAAACATGTAATTAATTAAGGTGAAACAGGTTGATCTATTAATTCTTTGTTCGGCAGAAAATATAGATGTAATGGTGGTGCTAGAGATTAAGCACGATATATCATGATTTTCATACTGATCTTAACAGAGAATCGTCATCACATAGCATATGTATTTGCTTTGTGAATTATGGCTGATCTTGAGCCGTTGATTAAGAATTTGACAGTCTCTGTATTGATAATTTTGAAAACAAATTAAAAGCATCAGAAGGCGTAAAAGATCAATGAAGATTTAGAGAAATCAAACCATAAAGTAGGGAATGTCATTTGTTGGTGGTATACAATTAATTAAGAGAAATTCTATAGTTTCTTTTATTTGTTTAATTTTTTCACATATCATACAAAATTTTAGCAAAATAAAATAATATATATATCTGGGGAAGAAAAGACTGATGCCATGTCTTACCATGCACATGTAGAATGTTAAAAGACTTAACTGATATCAACTTAATTTGTGCAAAAGGCATCAGTAAAAATTGTATATCAAAAGGGTGGGTTTTATTGCAAATTAAATCATGGTGGTTGTTAATTACAAAGTAACTTATCAGTGTTAATTGTTTGAAGAACGACCTACAAAGAATCTACCTTTCAAGAGAATTATATTAATCTCCAAAAATCTCTAAAACAAATATACCAAGGTAAGTCTTCTGATAGTATTGAACTGAATTAGATTGGCCACCTGGGATGAAGAAGAAGCCAACCTTAGGGATATAAATTTTTTCTCATTTGCCCCTACAAAACCACATAACATTATTTGTTTCCCTCACCCTTCTAATTCTTTCATTACACCCAGCTAGAGAAGGAGAAATCATGATATATTCACTATATTTTGTGAGCATATATACATGACATTTTTCTACTGCTTGCCCCTTTAATAATTCATTAAAAATAGCTGGGGTAAAATAGAAGTTGTTGAATGAACATACAAGGCAAGAAAATCATGCAACTGATGTGTTAATCTGCTATCTCTGTAGGAAATATGGTTCTTGCCAATGCGTAAACTATTTTCATGACTGCATAGAGTGATTTATTCTCTGTGGCCCCTCCATAACCTGAATATACAAGCAAAAGATTTAAAATCAGGCTATAATCAAGAATAGCTAGGCATGCTCAAGTTTTCAACAAGCAAAAGTGAACTAAGAAAAATTTGTATAGCCAGTATAAAAATATTGTTGGCTTATAAGCACTATAAAATTTATAAGAAAAAGAGAACTAATAAATGACAAGTACCTCCAATTTCGAGAAAATTCAACTTGCTTGTTATATATATATATGATATATGATAATCCCTCTATGCCCTCTTATGAGTCAATCACTCTTACAGTAAGAGAATTCATATCACTGACGGTACCGTAAAAGGGATCTTTTACAATTACTTGATCTGGACCGTTCTTTTTAACTTGGCACGAATCTCAAAGCCCAATAATACTGCCCCCTCAGTCAGCCCGAATCCCAAACCGGCTGAGAGTTAATCTCAAACCTTAAATAGCTAATTGTAAAAGGGAATCTTTTACAGTACCATCGAGGATATGGATTCTACAGTAAGAGTTCCTAAACTCATCAATTATATTCACTTTGACCTAAAAAAGAATCACATATAAGACAAGCACAAGAATAAACAAAAGAAATAAAAAAATAGAGTGTCTCAGTAAAAATATGGAAGAGGAAAAATGTAATATACCAAACTATGATGGTGTACCAGTTAAGAACATTTCATTTTTCTTTGAGATCCCTAATTTTGTATAAACTAATTTATCCATAGGGAAATATTAGCTGATTCTACATGATCTTAGAGAGACCATTGAGCTGAACACTTTTTTCTTTCGTCTCCAACATATCATATATTTGGTCTCGAAAAAGTTCATAGTCTGATATTTCTACGCCTTCTCCATTTTTATGCAGGATTTCTACACATTATTTTTTCTACCAAACTTGGATTTTTAACATTGTTAACAGATTCCTATTATTTCAAATAATCATCTAAAAGTTCACTAAACAATTGCCAGACATACATGTATTTAACAAGCAACTAATCTAATAACTTAGGAACCAGTTATATAAATTTCAGGAAAAGAAAATTAAAATCAATCTTAACCATAACAGTTGGGAACAACCATAAGGCCAAATTCAAAAAATAAAATTCAAATTTCAACTCATTAATTGCGTAATCAGATTATAATCTGATCTATGAAAGAATGAGAGCGTTAATATTTAACTATAAGCCACACCAGCAAATTAAACTAATCCAGATTAGCCAAGGCCCAAACCTCTTAACTCCAAAAGGGGGAAACCGAAAACAAAGTCCAGAGAAAAATAACTACAATAAATGATACAATGAGCTACAAGTACCTCTTGCTCATGTTGATATCAGCCTTCTTGCACACGATGTTGGCGAATCTGTGACCGATACCTTTGATGCTTCTCAAGGCAAACATGATCTTCTGCTTTCCATTGGCGAATCTGCGACCGAAACCTTCGCGATCAAAGACTACAATAAAATAAATATAAACAATCAATTTCAGATAAAGAATAAACGAACTGTCACAGACCCCTTTGAAGTCAAATCAAGCATCAAATAAACCCATCCAATACAAAATGAATTGTCCAAGTCTAAGAATTTCAGTATATAATTTAGCATGAAACCTATATGCATATGCATATTAAACATTCACATTTCTCAAAATTCAAACTTTCGATTAAGTCACAGGCTTTTAGAGAGCACTGAAAACAATTCAGATTTTAAATTAGTTCCTATAACAGTATAAGATTTGTCAAACCAATATGACAAGATGGGAGAAAAATATATAAGGTTCAACAATTTATATAGGCTTACGTACAAATTTGGGCCTTTTAAGACAGAGCTATAAGCTTGAAATGTTATCTCTTTGAAAACTATTGCCATTTTGGGCCTCTTAACATTTTCGTATGAAATCCAAACCATTACATGTCGGGTTTCATTTAAAGGGTTCAGATCTTAACCGATTGTCGGGTTCACAGCAACCATCGCATAAACCCTTTACTTTCTTCCTGAGCTGCCTCATGCATACATAGCACGCAAATTCGAACAGGGAACCGAGTTTCAGAGATTGTATCTGGTCTAATCATGACTTCAGTCGAACAATCCCCCGTGTGCAGATCCTAGGTTACATATTAATGATTTTGATTTATGTTTTAATTTTGCTCGGTACTGTTTGGTACAAGATTTACGCCATAATAATGCCTAAAATTGGCTTTGTTCCTACCAACCAGTAATAAAACGACAGTGGTACTTGTATTTCGACCAATCTGTAATCAAATTGAGGGCTTGATAAGTTATTCCAGTAGTTATTGGTTCTCGTCCTCACAATTTTTACCTGATCCTGCTTATTGTGAAATATGGTTTATTCCAGATATATCTGGAATTGCTGATTCCACTGTTTCAGTTGGTATTAACCCAATTTGTCGAATAAAACTTACTTAAGAAGCATTAACCTTTGCACCTTTTTTGCATTAACCCAATTAGTTTCTCCGTTTCACCTTCATTATTGTCAACATATCTACAAAAAAAAAAGAAAAAGAACAAAATAAAACCAAACTATTAGAACAAGGTGTTTCAGCCCACCTCGTTGAGAGAAGTAAAGAGAGGGGAAAGTCAGAGATTAAGAGGATACAAGGTGTTTCAGCCCACCTCGTTCCACCTCGTTGAGAGAAGTAAAGAGAGGGGAAAGTCAGAGATTAAGAGGATACAAGGTGTTTCAGCCCACCCTGAGAGAGAGAAGGAGATTGTCACACCTTGCTAATGGTCGTGCTACTGATTTCGAAGCTAGAGAGAGAGAGACGTGAGAGGCGTAGCGCGGTAGCACAGCGGAGGTCACCTTCAGCCTTTGTTGTTGTTGCATCGTCCCGAGCTAGGTGAGAAGAGTCGATAAAAAAGTCAGGGTCTGATCGGAACACACCACTCAATGAAGTTCAATTGATTTCAATTCAATAGAATTCAATAGAGATGAATTCCAATTGAAATTTTTTGATCGGAATAAAAAGGAAAAAGAATTGAATTCTTCTCACATTTTTGATTGAAAAGTATACATAATACAAGAGAAATGATTTCATTTGAATTAAAATGACATTTGTGCTCTTAAACTGGTAAATTAGCGAGAATTCTCTCAGTCTAATTTCGACCTTGATGCTTGTATTATACCTCAATTAATTGGATATTAGCTATGTAAACTGCAGTCTTATATTCAAGCATACATAATTTATGAAACCGGTTAAAGGAGATAAATTATTATCATAACTGGGCAAACTAACTGGCAAGTGGAGATTGGATAATATAAAGTTTGCAGATTAGTCCCCATAAATATTTATTTTATGTAGCAAAGTATTTTTTTGTAAAATTCAATCATGAGATTGTAGTATTGCTATGAATCAAGGAAGGGAAGAGCAGATTTTAAAAGAAAGGGGTAAAAATTTAACAGAAAAAGGGACAACTTTGCTAATTAATCGAAAATAAGTCACAAAGAAAAAATCTAAAGAGGTAATGTGAAATCACATACTAACCTCTATAATTACATGCTTGAAGCATATCATATAAGGCTTGATCAATAGATCAGAAACTTCATTACTAAAAAAAACCTTATAAACTTTTAACTATCTAGCCAAAAAAAGATAAGAAAAAACCTGCATTTTGCTTGTACTTAGATTGCTAATAATATTCCTGGTTCAGCCTATCCTCTATAATGAAGTTCATGTTGTTTCACAAGTTGATGCTTCCTTGAGAAAAACATGTAATTTTCCTTTGGCCCCCTCAACCTTATGTAATCCAGTACATGCATCCCATAATGCCAGTATCTCAGCATTAAAGGGGTCGAAAGCCTGCACATCGTAAATTTGATGTGTTTGTGGCAAATACATGCCAAAGCCATTTAATGCTCTTTTCTTTGAACGGGCATTTCAACAAACAGCTGACGAGCTACTTATCATTTGATCATCCTTAATGCTCTCATGCCACTAATGCTCTCCCTTTGTTACACAGCTACACCACTTTGCTACGTAACTGGATAAAAATTAAATTCATTGAATTTAGTAAACACCATAACCAACCTATCCCGAGGTGAAGAGAAACACGACCACTTAAAGAAGCACCTTGTCAGCACAAACTATCTATTGAAATACAGCTAACAACTCATGCTTTGTCACATAGTCAATCCAGATTGAATCTATAACAAAAGTAAAAGGACGCTGCTTTTTACAGAGAGAGAAGAAAAGATCCCACCTTCAGCTCGTAGGACTCCGCCCCCTTAGAAGGTCTGACGCTTGAATCACGCTGGTCAAGCTCGTAGGTCTCGCGCTTGAGAAGAAAGAGACCACTCAGAGGAAGCGAAAGGAAGGGAATCGCTGGAATAAAAAAGAGCGCCAGATTTTACCGAATGAATTCTCGCTGAATCTCATCAATTTTCGCGAGGAAATTTTGGAGCGAAAATTTCCATCCAAATCGTCAGAAGTGAAGTCGTTTCCCATTGTTGGTTATGTTCCGATCAGAAAATCACTAGCATTGGGAAGGAGAAAGAAAAAAAGGAGGAGACCGTGTGGGGAAGGAGAGAAGGAAAAACGTGTCCTCTCTGCATCGGGAAGAAGGAAAGCGCGTTCCGCGCAAGGCAACAGAGAAAAAAGGTGGAAAAATATGTGGCGCTGAGATTATGTATGGCATTGAAACGGGTACGTTTTTATCTGAATTTAGATTTCTACATGTTAGATAACATGAAACGAATGCATACAATCGAAATCACTGATTAATGGCTGAGATTGAGATATACTTTTGATGAATGGCTCAGATTTATATAATGAACGGCTCAGATCATCTCTGGACGAATAGAGGATTGGATCCCAAAAAAATATACGTGATATTTAGTAGTCCTGATAAAAGTGAAGTATTTTCTCAATTTCAAGATTTTTATAATTTTGTAGAAAATCAATATGATGCAAAAATTAAAACTTTTAGAAGTGATAATGGAACGGAGTTCATAAATCAAAATTTCACAATTTTTTTCAAACAAAAAGGAATTTTGCATCAAACAACTTGTGTTTATACACCCCAACAAAATGGTGTGTCGGAAAGGAAAAATCGACATTTACTCGAAGTAACAAGAGTACTTTTATTTCAAAACAATGTTCCAATAATTTTTTGGTCGGATGCCGTTCTCACCGCAACATACTTAATTAATCGATTGCCAAGTGCAAATTTAAATTTAAAGAGCCCACTAGAAATCCTTTACCAAGAGAAACTCAACATTGGTCATTTACGAGTATTTGGATGTACATGCTATGTGCACAAAAATAAACAACACAAATTAGATTATACATCAATCAAGGCTTTTTCTTGGGTTATTCATCTCAAAAAAAGGGTTACAAATGTTATGATCCTGTTCATAAAAAACTATATATTTCAAGAGATGTGACATTCCAAGAAAATGAGCCATATTACAAAATACTAGAAAAGGAGACCAATGATAAAGAAAAACCAAATGAGTTTTCATTTCCATTTTTTTACAATTCCGAAGAAAAAAATTTGGAAATAGAAAACGAAAATGAAATAATTAGTGAGAATGAGGAAGAAGAAGAGACTTCTCAAAGTGAGGGGGAGGAAACCGAAATAACACCATTGATACCATTGAGAAGGTCAAATCGAACACCTCGACCTACAACTAGATTACGGAATTTTGTAACATATGAGGTAAAATATCCAATCCAAAATTTCTTGTCTTATGAAAATGTTACTTTTGAACACCCCAATATCAAACTTATTTGACCTCAATTTCCAAAGAAAATGAACCAAATAATTATGAGGAAGCCAAAAATCAACCAATATGGTGCAAAGCAATGGAAGAAGAACTCCAAGCTTTACAAAAAAATAAAACTTGGGTAGTCGTACAACTACCCGAGGGAAAGAAACCCGTAGGATGCAAATGGGTATATAAGATTAAATTTAATAGTGATGGCACTATTGAAAGATATAAAGCACGATTAGTGGCAAAGGGTTACACTCAAACGTATGGTATAGATTATCAAGAAACATTTGCACCCGTAGCCAAAATGAATACCGTTAGAATTTTATTCTCTATAGCGGTAAACCAAAATTGGACCTTACATCAAATGAACGTCAAGAATGTCTTTCTTCAAGGAACACTTGAAGAAGAGGTGTATATGACGCTTCCATCCGGTCATAAAGAAGAAAACAATTCTAATCTAGTTTGTAGGTTAAAAAAATCAATCTACGGGCTAAAGCAATCTCCACTGGCATGGTATGGCAAACTAAGCTCATATTTAAATTCTTGTGATTTTAAAGTTAGCAATGCCGATCACTCCTTGTTTTCCAAAATTAGTGGTGCTTTCACAACCATAATTTTAGTATATGTAGATGACATAATAATTACCGGAATAATTTGGAAGAAATAAAAAAAGTAAAACGGCAATTAAAAGAACATTTTGACATCAAAGACTTAGGTTTACTCAAATATTTTTTAGGAATAGAAATAACACATTCATCCAAAGGACTATTTATTTCACAAAGAAAATATACACTTGACATATTAAAGAAAACCGGCAAATTAGGAAGCAAACCGGCATCTACACCAATAGATAGCAAATGTAAATTAAATATAGAGGATGGTGAACCGTTAGAAGACATAAACCAATTTCAAAGACTTGTAGGAAAATTAATTTACCTAACGGTAACACGACCCGATATTTCTTTTTCGGTAAGCCAAATTAGTAAATTCATGCATACACCTAGAACACCACATTTAGAGGCTATACATAGAATTTTAAAATATTTAAAAGGGACGCCCGGGAAAGGAATATTTATGAAATGTAACAATTCTAATGATGTGTGTGGCTATTCCGATGCAGATTGGGCCGGTAGCTTTGATAGGAAATCAACCACCGGTTTTTGCACGTTTGTAGGCGGAAATCTAGTCACATGGAAAAGTAAGAAACAAAGTGTTGTGGCTCGATCAAGCGCCGAGGCGGAATATCGGGCCATGGCATCAACCTCAAGCGAGCTAACTTGGATCAAACAACTTCTTGCGGATATTGGAATTAAAATTCAAGAACCAATGAAGATGTTTTGTGACAACCAAGCGGCTCGACACATAGCAACTAATCCAGTTTTTCACGAAAGAACAAAACACATCGAGGTGGATTGCCACTTCATTAGAGAAAAAATTCAAGCAAAAGAAATCGAGACTCCGTTTGTAAGAAGTGAAGAACAATTGGCGGATATCTTCACCAAGGGTCAAGAACCGAAACCATTTGAAGAAAATTTAAGCAAGTTAGGGTTGATCGATATCTACACGCCTAACTTGAGGGAGAGTGTAGAAAATAATTAGGATTTAGGGACTAAATAATAGCATCAGATTTAAACTCATCATATGCTATTAGAAGGAATAAAGGAGCAACTAAACTTAGAAAATAAAGTTACTCAACTTTTTCCTTTTTAGTAAATATAGGCTACAGTAGGCTACAGTACAATCCTAGGCAACCGTTAGAATTTCTAACGTTCCTTTTTTCTTTCTTTGCTATTTAAGCAACACTGTATACTCATAATCAATACAACAGAGATTTTATTTTCATCAATTCTTATCTTCCGCAATTACTCTTAAAATCAACAGTTTAACTAATGCAAGAATATATATATATATATATATAGAGTAGAACTAGGGTGCTCTCGAGTTCACCAAGCCCTTGGTGAACTCAAGTCCAAAACTCATCGGATCGGCTTCAAACGACGAATCCGACCGTTGAAACCCGTCTATCTTACGAGTGATGCGTCTACATGCAAAAAATTTTAATTTTGAAATTAATTTTGCATAGAGTCAAGTGGTCAAAAAACGCCAAAAAATGAATGCATTAAAATTAATTTATTAACCTTCTAATTTTGACCACTTGACTCTATGCAAAATTAATTTCAAAATTTAAAATTTTTGAATGTAGACACATCACTCGTAAGGTAGACGGGTTTCAACGGTCGGATTCGTCGTTTGAAGCCGATCCGATGAGTTTTGGAGCTTGGTGAACTCGAGAGCACCCTAGTTCTACTCTATATATATATATATATATATATATATATATATATATATATATATATATATATATATTCTTGCATTAGTTAAACATATTTTATGTAATAATTAAATTTGTGTTTTAACTTTTAAATTTTATTTGAAGTGAAAGTTTAAAACGGTAAGTGTGCATTATAGATGATTTGTATATAGTATGAGTGAATGTTCAAGACAGTCTTTGACCGCTGTTAAAGAGAGTCGTTTGACAGCTGTTAAATTACATTTTGACAGTGACAATTATCAACAATTGCATCTAAATTAATATGGATTAGGATATGTATTATAATAATCAAAATACATAAAACCCTAATTAGAATTTTAAAGTGAAAGAGTGTAAACTAGAAGAACAAATTGAATTTTTATTCTAATAATTTCTAAATGATTTCACACTGACGAAAAAGATATTTTTTGTATATGAAAATTCAAGTTTAATTACTCTATTTTTATTTTATTTGGTAAAATGAATCAAACTTTTGATGGAATTGATTCCGATCATATGAAAATTGAAATGGAGATAATCCGGTGTTGTGGTCATCCCCGTGAATCTGCGGATTCATATCTCACACTTCAAAGCAAATTACTGCATGCTTCTGCATGCATGTGTTGTGATAAAATGCCATATTTGCAACAATATTGCAACTACTCCAAATTTTATAATTATTTGGAATTAACAAGGAGCTCTGCATTGGGTTTGTAATCTGGTTAGCGGCCGGGCTACTGTTTTAATATACAGAATTAGGCTGGCGTGGTCTATGTACTAGCTCTATATATGACTAATGACTGTACCTTCGCACTGAGACAAATCCTGATCAGAAGTTTCCAGATGTTCAAATTAACATCCAAGCCCTCTTTAAACTTCTCAATTACAAGATTATAAATAATTAAAGTTGTTTCCAAAACTTAGACAGGCCATTAGATCCATCATCAACGGTCTAGATATATATTCAGACTTGCATGCCTGTGAAATATGTGTGCAATTGTGGATATCTAGTCCGTCCCCGGGAACCCTTGTGGGCTTGTGGCTCTGCATGGTGCTCTACTTTTGGGTTAACCTTATACGACAGTATATGCTAATATTAAAATGTGGTATCGGATCGGATCTGTTACTTCGTCAGTTCTTCTCTCTAGTTGTGTTGTGTTGTGTTGTGTGACTCAGATTGAAAAGGCTAAAAAGAAAAAAGGACAATGGAGATTAACAACGTTTCGTCACGGGAACTGACAAATATTCCTTTGCTATTAATCGGATCTCTCTCTCTCTCTCTCTAATCTCTCTCCATTGATATATGCAATGTTGTTGCATAAGGAAAGAGGAAAGAGCAAAGGTACAGTTTCTGGTCGGCCAATCACGGGTATAGTTTGAGAACCAACTTTATGGTATTTTACAGATGTGGCATGGCCTTCTTATAATTTATTTCTAGCGTTTTAAAATATTAAAAAGTGCATATAGTAAAGAAAATCCAACTACATATATATAGTCTGTATGTTGTTTACATGATGAAATTTTGGGTGAAGCACTTGGCATTGTCATATCTCATATGCAAAGGATAGATAATACACCTGTTTCAATTTTTTCTACATAATTAAATCTATGAATCAAAGAGATACAAGTACCTATTGTCAAGAACAATTTATGACCTAGACATTTCGAAATGTCTGATCGTTTGTAAAATAAAATTTTGCTAACTTCATACACATTTTTTTTTTCCTTTAAAAGATCAGAGCTTGTTACACAAACGTTTCTCATCTCGAATATAATTATATATATATATATATATATATATAGAGGAGGGATCAAGTTACAACAAAGTTACAACAACCATTGTTTTCATTTTCAAAGTCCAAATTGTCGATCCAAACCGTTCAACATGATCTCCACAATAAAATGTGCTTGCAGATCAAATTTTACATTTTTTTGAATTTTTTTACTATTTATTAAGTATTTTAAAAAAATAGTCATATTCAGACCATTGAATTTTGTACCCATCTTAATAATAGTAAATAAATTCAAAAAAATATAAATTTGATCTGCAAGCACATTTTATTTAGATAATCATGTTGAACGGTTTGGATCGACGATTTGGACTTTGAAAATGAAAAAAAAATGATTGTTGTAACTTTGTTGTAACTCAAATTTGTTGTAACTTGATCTCTCCTCATATATAGAATGGCTAATATACAAACGTTTGTTTCTGGACTCAAATACAAATGTTTGTTCCTGGACTCAAATACAAACGTTTGTTCCTGGACTCAGGAACAAACGGTGAGGTTATTTGATTTTCAAGTCCAAGCAGTCGATCCAAATCGTTAGATATTCAATCTATATTAAAATGTGCTTGGAGACCAAATTTTATATTTTTTGAAATTTTTTTACTATTTATTAAGCTGGTTTGAAAACCGCTGTTTTTCAATGCTGTAGAAATTTAATAAAAGCAGCAGTTTTCAAACCATCTTAATAAATAGCAAAAAAATTCCAAAAAATGTAAAATTTGGTCTCCAAGCACATTTTAATATAGATTGAATATCTAACGGTTTGGATCGACTGTTTGGACTTTAAAAATTGAAGAACCGAACCGTTTGTTCCTGAGTCCAGAAACAAACGTTTGTATATTAGCCACTCTATATATACACACACACACTAAGTTATAACTAAAAAAAGGTACAAAAAAGCAATATACCATATAGAATAACATAGAGAAATTTATAAAATATCACATTGTTTCTAAAATGAAATTATCATTATACTTATAA
>JAJGRW010000440.1:229281-263802 GCA_025461045.1 Carex parvula | reverse complement strand
ACACCACCACTTCCTCCATCGTGTGTATCTCTTCGATTCGTCCATCGACGCTACCAAGGAAACAAACCCTAACCCTAACCCTAGCCCTAGGTTTAGAAAGAAGAAAGGGAAGAGGGCTTCCTTATTTTTCAAACTTGTAATATGGCAACTAGAAAAATAGAAAATAAAATAAGGGAAGAGGGAGGCGAGGGAGAAAGTTCGGGCTTAACAAGGGAAAAAGATAAGAGCGAGAAGAAGGGAAATCTACAGATAGAGTCGGTTCATAATTGATCGATGAACCGGAACTTATCCCTCGCAGCCAAGTTTTTTTTTTTTCCTTTCTATTTGAGCCTCGCAGCCAAGTTTGCCTAGATCCAGAAATACAAATTTGTTACTTTATGAAATTTTATGCCTTCGTATGCTTTCATTTAATAATGCCTTGAAATTAATAACTAAAAACTATCGTAATTTAAAATTTTCGATACCCATGTTGTAGAATTTTTTATTATAATTGTTGATAAGTTAATCATATAGTAATTTTGTTTATGGTACAAAAAAAAACCATTGGTACAAATATATTAAATAATTTTTTATACGATAATACTCTGTACTCTTAGCCGGCCAATCACAAATAAACGAATTAATGCAATTGATAATTTTAGGGATCATGAGTTAAGATAGTAAGATGTTTAATACTAACCAACTTGCAATAAGGAGTCCGGCTTACTATAACACTAGTGTCATTTCAAACTAAGTAACACCACATCTTAAAACCATTGGATCTACTTTAATATTCGTGCACAAGATAGGGCTGGAATGAACACTAGTGTCTTGCCCGATATTAAAGTAGATTTACAGAGTTTAAGATGTGGTGTTATTTAGTTTGAAATGACACTAGTGTTATAGTAGCCGGACTCTGCAATAAGTTGAGAGAACTATTGAACTAGTCATTTTGTTTAATAGTTTGAATACATTTCTATTCCCAGCCTTCAAATAGTAACAAAAATAAATTATGCAGGAGTGAGCATTAGCTCATGAAGTTATAAAAAGTTCATGTTTAATGTTCAAAGAACGATTATAATAAGAAAAATAATTCTTTTCAATTTGGATAAATATTTACTAATATATTTTTATTATAAGTTGGTGATATCCACGTGTTTCCAAAAGACGACGGCAATTGAAATTTAACATTGAGGTAATTATAATGTTTCATAATTTTGCTTGATAAATATGCGCATTAAGTTTTTGAAAATTATTATTTGTTAGTGACTCTATATTGTGATGCAAGTACCGTAGCTCCATTTTTAATTTGAGATTCAAACAATCGATCTACGATGCTCAATTCGATATGCATGTCGAACTCATTTAGTGAACCAAATCTTACATTTTATTTAAGATTCTTTTGTTAGTTTCTTAAATGAGAAAGGTTCCAATATCATAAGATTTTAGTGTAACGAAATGTCACGTCTTTGCATTTTCATTTCTATTTTTAATTTTAAAATCCAAATGTCAAATTCAAACTATTGATCTTGTTTATTTAAAAATCGAATGTTGAATTCACAACCCCAGGTTTTTTTAGTTCATTTTATACCATATCAAATGGTAAAATATATAAAGAAATCTAATTAATTGTGATGGATTAGTTTTCATGTGTTCATTTTTTTTTTAAATCATAAAAAATGTAGGTGGATGGGTCCCTTGTAAAAATAAATAAAATCAAACTTTGATATTAAGATCTAAATATTAAATATAAATAAAAAAAAGTGATTATGGTATTTTGTGGCACAAAGACTTGTGTTGAGACCTTCCTCTTTTGGTAGATAGAAGATCACTTCTATTAGAAATTTCAAAATCAATATTTATCTCCATCCAAAAAAAACCTATAAATAAAATTTGATTTCCTACGACATTTGATATATAATTTAATTGAGACATTTTTATATAAAACTAAATTGAGTAGTTGAAATTAATTATTTGAATCTCAAAATTTAAAATTGAGAGCGGTAGTATAGATCGGTGCAATAATGTCACAGTAGATTCTCTCTTTTTTTATCCTAAAAAGTTTATTTTATTTATTCTGAATTCAATTAAACGGAAGTAGGAGTAGCTTAAGATTTGATTCATATATTATTTAGATGATAATGTCTCAGTCTCAATTATTATTAGATCGATATTAATTATCAATGTTTTAAATAGCGCTATAGTGTTTTCGGATCAAAAAAGCTATGACGCTATGGCCATATAGCGCGCAATAGCGCGCTATATGGCCATAGAGCCGTTTTTTCAGCCGTTCCGCTATGACGCGATAAATACTATTTAAACCTTTGTTAATTATTAAGTGAAAATACAAAAGGTGATTTTACTTGAATTAGATTAAAGACGATATCATTGAGTTTGCTCTCCAGATATCAATGAAGTAAGATTTTAATTGGTGTCATTATTATCAATACAGTAAGATTTTAATTGATATACAAAGTCGTATTTACTTTACAAGGTTGCCATACACCTCTTCTACCTAAAATTCTACGAAAAACGCCGAGAAAAACAGAATGTCTTCGGTGATCTCGGTTCACAGGTGCGATTCACACGGGTAATATGAACCGAGTTCATCTGGGATATTGGGAATCGGTCCCTGAAAAAAATCGACGGCCCTATGGCCCCTATCTCTATATTTTGTCCGCCCCCTGATCCAGCCGGAACCTCCACGAAGGGGCGGTGCAGAATTACATGTTGCGTAAGATCCGATGTTTGTATAAAACACCACAACATTCTTATCGACCCCCTAGACGAATGACACGTTGTAGTTGATATGTAGAACACCAGAAGAACGGGGGACCCAACATGGCGAAACGTTATACGCGCTGTTGACCTAATCAAACCGCGTGGGTTTCATGGACTACGTGGGGAACTCTAATTCGACAGTATAGCTGTTTGTTGGATTCTTTTTATAAAAACGTAAACAAAAAAATAAAAAACAGGTTGATTATCTTTCAAATTACAAAAACTATTAGAACTGAAAATAATTTCGGATTACTTTAAGAGGAACTAAATTTTTTTCCAGTTAGCCCATTGCCACAAATGGAGTAAAAAAAAGTTATAACCGTATATAATTTCCCGTTACTAGAGAATAAAAAAAAAAAAAAGATGACAAGTATATATAATTTTCAGTTACTGGGAGTAATAAAAAAAAAAGTGGTAACTGTAGATTATATTTGGTCACCATAAGAATTTTCTTTTTTTTTTTTGTTGCAGTTTGTGAAATTGTGGGGTGTGACCGTTTGTACAAGGGGGTAACCGAATAAAATTTTCGAATAACCGAAAATTTTATTCGGTTATGATGATTTTTGTAATTTGATGAGTAATCAATCTGTTTTGTGATTTTCTTTTTATTTACGTTTTATAAGAAATTCCTGTTTGTTAGAACAATGTTTTTTCGTGTGATAATTTAATCCAGGTTAATGGTCTAGTGTGGCGAATTTCATATATTGAATCAATTTGAATTGGAGTTCTAAAATTCACAGGATCAATTTTAATATTTCTAAATCTCTGAAAGATCTAGATCATTCATATTATATTACAAATATAGGACCTAAAATAACTATATATATATATATAGAGAGAGAGAGCTGGGCTATGGTGAGTTCTGAAGTAAGAGGTCATTTTTACTTCACGTTCATATTTTCATTTGAAAATCCAAACAAGCGATCCGAACCGTTCAACATGTTCTAAATATTGAAATGTGCTTGGAGACTAAATTTTATATTTTTTGAAATTTTTTTACTATTTATTAAGCCACTTTGAAAATTGCTGATACGGTGGTCCAGAAAATTTTACTGTTCACAGTGGATCAGCGATTTCAAAGTGGCTTAATAAATAGTAAAAAAATTCCAAAAAATGTAAAATTTAGTTTTGAAGCACATTTCAATATTTAGAAAAAGTTGAACGGTTCGGATCGGTTGTTTAGATTTTCAAAATGAAAATATGGCATGAAGTAAAACAACGTTTTACTTCACAACTCACCATAGCCTATCTCTCTTTTTTGAAAGGTACCATAGCCTATCTCTCTCTCTCTCTCTCTCTCTCTCTATATATATATATATATATATAGAGAGAGAGAGAGAGAGATGGGCTATTGTACTTCGCGAAGTAAAACCCCCGTTTACTTCACGCTCATATTTTCATTTTGAAAATCCAAACAACCGATCCGAACCGTTTAACATGTTCTAAATATTGAAATGTGCTTGGAGACTAAATTTTACATTTTTTGGAATTTTTTTACTATTTATTAAGCCACTTTGAAAATCGCTGATCCACTGTGAACAGTAAAAAACAGTAAAATTTTCTGGACCACCGGATCAGCGATTTTCAAAGTGGCTTAATAAATAGTAAAAAAATTCCAAAAAATGTAAAATTTAGTCTCCAAGCACATTTCAATGTTTAGAACATGTTGAATGGTTCGGATCGGTTGTTTGGATTTTCTAAATGACAAAATATGGCCCGAAGTAAACGGGAGTTTTACTTCGCGAAGTACAATAGCCCATCTCTATATATATATATAATTGAGCTATGGTGAGACGTGGAGTAAAACAACTTTGTACACCATGGCACTATATTTCCATTTTGAAAATCTAAACAACCGATCCGAATCGTTCAACATGTTCTCTATATTGAAATGTGCTTGGAGACCAAATTTTACATTTTTTGGAATTTTTTTATTATTTATTAAGTCACTTTGAAAATCGCTAATCCGGTGGTCCAGAAAATTTTATTGTTTTTACTTTTCACAGTGGATCAGCGATTTTTAAAATGGCTTAATAAATAGTAAAAAAAATTCCAAAAAATGTAAAATTTGGTTCCCAAGCACATTTCAATATAGAGAACATGTTGAACGGTTCAGATCAGTTGTTTGAATTTTCAAAATAAAAATATGACGTGGAGTACAAACTTGTTTTACTCGACGTCTCAACATAGCTCATATATATATATATATATATATAGAGTAGAACTAGGGTGCTCCTAAGCTCACCAAGCCCTTCGTAAGCGCGACTCTAAAACCTATCGAATTGACTTCAAACGATATTTCCAAACCGTTAGATGTTCAATCTATATTAAAATGTGCTTGGAGACCAAATTTTACATTTTTTGGAATTTTTTTACTATTTATTAAGATGGTTTGAAAATCGTTGTTTTTATTAAAATTCTGCACCATTGGAAAACAGCGATTTTCAAACCATCTTAATAAATAGTAAAAAAATTCCAAAAAATGTAAAATTTGGTCTCCAAGCACATTTTAATATAGATTGAACATCTAACGGTTTGAAAATGTCGTTTGAAGTCAATTTGATAGGTTTTAGAGTCGCGCTCACGGAAGGGCTTGGTGAGCTTAGGAGCACCCTAGTTCTACTCTATATATATATATATGCAATCTTAAACAGTCTTTTATGCAGGCTCTAAAAATATATCTTTTGTTTTTAATGAAAAGGGAGCATTTGTATCACTGGTTCTGTTAACAAAAACTATTCAAAATATCATAAAAGTCAAATTACAATCAAAAGCATGACAAAAATTTCAAAAACTCAAGAAAAATCTAACAAAAAATAGAATACAATTGAATGTTAGTAAAATAAGACCAAAATTAATTATTGTTCCTTAGTCAGAAGTTATGATTGACAAAATCTTGAACTCTTAGTCAACCATCACTTATGTTCTCTATTAGCCTATGATATTAAAGCCACCGTTAAAGTTTATTACATTCTCCACACACTAAAATTTTTAATCTTTATCTACAATTTTTTCATGAACGTAAGTAAACACAAATAGCGAGGCAAAACTCTTCATCGATTTATCCAGTAAACCTCCTCCACCTTCTCTTTTCCTAGTTCCTACTACTCCTTAAATTCAAATCCAGTGCAAAACCTGATCGAGTACAATTAAATCTGAGTCGTCAGTTTTAACTTAGCGTGAATCTCAAAACGGACCCATGTATCTACGTAGGTATCGAAATTCAATCGCTTAGAAGCTCGTTGGAGCTAATTGTACTCAGTCAGGTAATTGGGAGGATACAGATTCCCTCTCCCCTGCTTGATTCCATTCCTCTTCTCCAATTTGGACTAAAACTGAAACAAAACTCACAAATCAAAATAAATCTTCTCTTTATTTTATTTTTTTCATTTCCTCTATGGAAAAGGCCGCAACTCTCTTCCGATCCCACCACTGTAAAAATATCTTAACCGCTTCTCTTCCCACTCCAGTTATTTTCTTTATTTAATTTAATCTAAGTAATTTGCAATGGCTTATTCATTGAAATTTTTTAGATTTTTTTCTTTGTTTGAAATATGTCCGAATCTCCTGGGCGCTATTATTTGCAAATAAAAATCGAATCGTTTAATTTTGGGGGAATTTCATGTATACTCTCAAAAACATTGAAATTATGTATTTCCCTCTCTAAATTTCATAATATCATATTTACCCTTCTAAATGTTACGAACTCACAAACTTACCCAATTTATTTTTTTCTATTAAAACTCATTACATATTTATAAATGACTCATTTTGCTCTTTATATAAAAAATAAAAGCCCTCCCTCCACCTCTCAATCATAACGCAAAATAAAACATAAACATATTAAAACATAATTAAGAATTTGAGTACAACTCTCATCCTAGAAATGAGAAGTTTAGTTTTTCATGGCCATAGCAAAATAAATTATAACCCAATTGAAGATGGAAAAACCTCTGCTTCTTTAGATAATGTCTTTTCTTGCTTGGCTTCCAATGCCTATCTTTCACTCTCTAAGTAGTTCTCTAACCTAACCTAACAATGATGATTGCTACCTACAATTATGGACTTGACACAATTGAACACACACTAAGTCCTATTACAAGAGGAGTATTTATAGTCTTCCTAAGCAATAGTGGAGTGGTGAAAATAGTGGAGATCATGGGGGATGTGAGGTCCACCCATGATCTATCAGGAATTATCCAAAAATAACGTAGTATCTTCTAGAAGGTCCATCAAGAAAGGCATAGCTTCTGGAAGACCCATCAAAAAAGCCCAATTAGACCAGTCCACGGAACGTGCGGCCTCTATGTATGCCGCATGCGGCATGAGGAGGCCGCATGTATTATGACTTAGCGAATTTTCTTATATTTTTGTCATTTCTCATGTTGTGCACTTCGTATGAGATGTTGCGTGTTCCATGTGATGTCTTATTTTGACGCCATTTAAGAAATCGCCTAAATATTTACATTCTTACTATGTTTTTGGCATAAATATGCAACTTTATCCAAAACCTGCCAAAATGACTCAAAAGCATGTTTGCGGTAAATAAATTAAAAAAATAGCAACTTTGCATTCATTTTTTGTCATTTTTCAGATAAAAATATAGTGATTTTTGCTATATAATTTGAAGTCATCGATGACTCCCCATATTTACTAAAAAAAAAAAAGAATAAGTTCCAAAAATAAGAGTTCATGGTCTAAATGGCAAATCAAGTGTATAAAGAGTAAAATAATTAAAAACCAAACTTTAACTCAAGACCACAAGCTTTATCGACACTCTGATAATTTAGATTCCACAAACCAGTGTATTAAAATTCAGTCTATTCGGCCGAATATTCTTATTCGGTTGTAATCTGCATAGAAAATCGATATTCGGTCAAATATTTGATTCTGCATATTCGGTCGCATTATTTTTTCCGCATGTGATCTATTCGGCCGAATAAGAATCCGCATTTAAAATTAGCAGTTCCGCAATCCGTACAAGTAATAACCCAACCCAAATGGAGCCTATTAGAGTTAATGCTTATGTATAATTTTGTATAAATTGTCATTTTATATGATGTGCTTAATGCCTCTGATGCAAATTATAGTTATGCCTCTGATGTGCTACTTATGTAAGTCAATTATTTATTAGATACTTCCTTTGCATATAAATTGATATGAATTTTTATTTAAAATTCACATAAAAATCCGCATATATAGCCGCATACTGTATATATACGGTGGCCTTCCGCATACTGTATGGAACCAATATTATAATATTGCCACAAACAATATAATAACTCGTGGAGGCAGCCCGACTCCGGAAGCGGCAAATTGCATGTTCTAGCATAGAATGCCAAAAGCAGGGGACACCATATGCTAAAACGTGAATTGAACACGAGATGCAATCTGATTCAATTTGAAGATAACAGTAAAGGGAGAGGTGAAAACTAAGTATTTCTTACTCAATTGCATAATCCGATCGGTTCCAATCACAGCCTATTTATAGGCGAAGCTAATGGAAAAAGAATCAAGAAAAAATAATTAACAGATCTTTCTATTGAACGACGTTGCGCCATCTGACATGACGCGTCAGCGCCAGATCAACGTTGTTCTATTAATTCATGAAATGGACAGTTCCCTTCACCTCTGATTCCTTCGCGAGTGTCCCCTCCAGTTCTGAGCATCACGGGCCCATCCTTCAACGAGTGATCTGTCCATGGCTCAGGTCTGCATTTAAATCATGGGTCCCAGTCACAGTGTTACCCATTTTAATTAAATGGTTGCCCGCACCCCCTTCATCCGAATTCACATCACCCCCGGTACTGTAATAGAGAATCTTTTAAAATAATTTGATTTGAACCGTTCTTTTTTACTTGGCACGAATCTCAAAGTCCAATAATTCTGCCCCGTCAGCCCTAATCCCAAAGCAGCTGGTAATTAATCTCAAATCGTACAATGAAGGGAATCTTTTACGGTACCGGAGAGGATATTTGCCCCCCTTCATCCTGACCCAAATGCCCAGCTCCTCCCTCTCTTCTAGACACATGTCTGACTGGATCAAAATTGACCCGTTCGCCCATTTTCACGATCCGAGGCCGTAACACCATAGGTCATTAGATATGGATTAATACGCATATGGTTTTTGCTCCAAGCTTGCAAGGTCTTCGGCCAGAATCTTCTCATAATCTAATTTTTAACCATGCAAAACTATCCATCAGTACCAAAGGTTTAAATAGTGTTTATCGCGTCATAGCGGAACAGCTGAAAAAATGATGCCATGGCCATATAGGGCCGCTATAACGCGAAATAGCGCGCTATAGCGGCGCTATATGGCCTTAGCGTCATAGCTTTTTTGATCCGAAAAAACTATAGCGGCGCTATAGCGCGCTATTTAGAACATTGATCAGTACTGTATGATTACGTGCATAAATGTAGCTCAAAAGAAGGAAAGATAATACAATTTTTTTCCCCGTAGCTTAAGCATGGTTGGGCCACAATCTTTAGCTAATATGTTTTTGAATCAAGCAGGGATGTTAGAGAAGAGAGGAATCTGTTACCATTTGATAAATGGTAAAATGGAAGGGTGGAGGGAGGATTTTTATGTTTATATAAAGAGTAAGAGTAGAACTAGGGTGCTCCTAAGCTCACCAAGCCCTTCGTGAGCGCGACTCTAAAACTTATCGAATTGACTTCTAACGACATTTTCAAACCGTTAGATGTTCAATCTATATTAAAATGTGCTTGGAGACCAAATTTTACATTTTTTGGAATTTTTTTACTATTTATTAAGATGGTTTGAAAATCGCTGTTTTTATTAAAATTCTGCACCATTGGAAAACAGCGATTTTCAAACCATCTTAATAAATAGTAAAAAAATTCCAAAAAATGTAAAATTTGGTCTCTAAGCACATTTTAATATAGATTGAACATCTAACGGTTTGAAAATGTCGTTTGAAGTCAATTCGATAGGTTTTAGAGTCGCGCTCACGGAAGGGCTTGGTGAGCTTAGGAGCACCCTAGTTCTACTCTAAAGAGTAAAATGGGTAATTTATAAATTTGTAATAGTTTTAATTGAAAAATTAAAAAATTGGATAAATTTTGTGGGTTCTTAAAATTTATAAGGATACATATGATATTATGAATTTTAGAGGGGAAAATACGTAATTTCAAGTTTTTTGAGGTGTATATATGAAATTTCCCCTTTAATTTTAACTACGTTATAATTGCCGAATTTTCTACAAGGAAACATCCAAGTCCCTCTTATATTACGAATTCAATTCCAAATATCTCCTAACCACTATTTTATGTGCGAATAAAAACCTAACTCTTTCAAATTTTTAAGTGGATTTTCTCAAAAAAAATTTCAAGTGGATTGTTCTTTTATTTGGAATTTTAGATCGCTCTCACACTAGGTCTTTTGGTTGCTTTCGGCCGCAGAAAATCATGTCTATGTTTAAAGGATGATTCGTTCTTTGACTCTCCAGTAGGGGTGTAAACGGAGCAGATTCGGAGCGGATAATGCTAATACCAAATCCGTATCCGCCTTTCAATGAACGGATACGGATAGTAAACGGATATCAAAATTTAAAACCATATCCGCCTTAAACGGATACGGATACGGAGCGGATAATTTACGGATACGGATTCGAATACGAATATAGAACGGATAATTGTCGGATTTTGAGTTATATGAACTTTAAGATATAATTAATAATTAATAAAATTTAAATATAAAAATAAATGAATAATTGTAAGTTGATGGAGATATTAATGTTAGAAAGATGAGAGAATATAAGAAGTTCATTCTATTGATAGTGTGGTGTAGTGGTTTGTACCTTAGTTGCTTAGACTTTCACCTCACATGCCGAGATTTTTATTTATACCATTTTAATAAAATAAATTAATTAAATAACCATCGTTTTTGTTAATTCTAAATCTAGCACGGCCGCACCGGCATTCTGCGGACCCATTTGAGCGGGGCCGCAGAATACCGCTGCGGACCCTTAAATGGGTCTGCAGAATGGTTCTGCGGACCCTTTTTTTTTTTTTTAATCCAGTTTTTTTTAGCACTTTTGACCCCGGGGGTGCCTCCTGGTCAATTATTGTCAAAAGTGCCTCGTGCCTCCTGGGGTGCCTCGTGTCTCCACTAAATTAAAATGCATGCACATCGATTTAGGAAAACAATTTTTAATGCCTCGTGCCTCGTGTCTCCCCTGGGGTGCCTCGGTAAAATAACAGAAAGGAAAAAGAAAAAAAGGAGGTCCGCAGAATGAATCTGCGGCCCCATATGGGGGTCCGCTCCGGCATTCTGCGGCCCCCCCCATATGGATCCGCAGCGGTGTTCTGCGGCCGTGCTAGAATTAGAATTGACCAAAATCGATGGTTATTTTATTAATTTATTTTATTAAAATGGTATAAATAAAAATTTCGGCCTCACATGACATGGGTTCAAATTCCCTTGAAGACAAAATAATTTAAAACCTCACATGATACGGATACGGATAGTAAATGGATATTAAAATTTAAAACCATATCCGTATCTGTATCCGCTCTTCTATAGGTAATTGATAATTATCCGTATCCGTATCCGCGATATCCGTATCCGTTTAAATCCGGATACAGATTATATGCGGATTCGGAGCGGATATCCGCCCGGATATCCGTATCCGTTTACACCCCTACTCTCCAGTCAAAATCGGACTAATAATTGTCAGGCTGTAAATGGGTAAATTTTCTTCGGATCTGATCCATGATTCCTTAATGTAATTATTGGTTCATTTAAATTGTCGGACAGTCGTTTAGTTATGTAATTGATTGCTTTCAAATGAAATTGATTGGTTCATTTAAATTGTCGGACGGTCGTTTAGTTGGGGGCTTGGAGCTTCGTGTGTGTTTAGGAGCTGAAGTTGCATTTTCTAAATAATTTGTTTATTTTTGTTCTCTCTTAATTAATCTAGCTCGTTGCGTCAGAAAATAGTTTAATTTTTCTTATCACGCTAAACGTATCTTTTCCGGAACATGTATATTGTGAAAGATAATAGGTAGAAAACTATCAGTTATAGATTTAAAACAAATTGTATAATTAAGTATATAACTAGACATTAGTTTTTGTTCAAGTGCTGTAGACACAAGACTCCCATGTAGAAGGCATGAGTTCGAAACTCACAAAGTAGGAAATTTTTTTATATTATAAACAGAAATTTAAAAAAAGCTGGTAGGTAGGGGTGTCAATGAGTACGGTACGGGTTGGATGGAGACATTTTCATATCCATACTCATTAAAAGTGATCTTACCCATACCTTACCCTTACACATTAAAAATTAACCTTACCCTACTCTACTCTTATCCGTTAATATTACCAGGTAACGAAACAGTAGCGGGTGAATAACGAATAATACTAATATAATAATTAATTTTATTATATTTTACAAATAAAAGATCAAAACTCATTATGTTTTACAAATTATATTTTACTCATTACATAAGATAACCGTTTAAATTGTTTTCTCACTAATTATAATTTTTTATTGCAAAATTTGAAATTAATTTGAAACAAAATTGAGTCATAGCCACCGTGAAAATTAAAGTGGAAATGTGACTATGTGAGTCAGATTCTTACAGAATTTACATTACATTCTTACGATTGAGTAAAAAGGCAAAAAACGAAGAGGGATGAAAAAATATATCAAAGATACAAACCTAGTGCGCTGAAATAAAAAGACGCAATTTAAGGCATTAAAATAGAAGAGTAAATCTGGGTGCACTGAAAATTGAATTGAGTATAAATAATTTTAGATTTTATAATTACCCTATAGGTAATGGTTACGAAATAGTCATTACCCATACCCTTACCTATTTAGTTAACGAAAAAAAATTCTTACCCATACCCATATCCAGTAAGTTAATGAAAATAAAAATCTTACTCATACCTGCCCTATCGAATACGATACGAATCGGATAAACGGCTAAAAAGATACCATTGACACCCCTACTAGTAGGGTAGACCTCCACCTTTTATTTCAAAAAAAATCTATAAATAACCGTATAATCGTAAACAAAACGTACAAAACTAATATAATATTTATTTCCTCTATTTTCTTTCTTGACTTTTTAAATAGAAACAATGTTGAAATAGGGAAACGTCTAATCTAAAAATTATGCTCCGTAACCCATCTCATTCCAATAATAACACCAAAAAAATATTCTAGAAAATTAAATCTTTCGCTTTTTGTTGTCTTTTATTCTAGTATAAACCACATCCTTCATTCCTTCCTATACCCGGAATAAAACTCCTAGTATCCTCTCCATACCCGGAATAAATATTTTCTTCCTATTCCATATTTAAACATCTATGTATTCATCCTCCTCTCACCTCTCTGAAGTCTGAACTTCTATATCAGATCTTGACCCTTAATTTATCTAGATCTCGAAAAGAAAAAAGCAAGAAGGAGCTGATCGCGCCAAGTTGATCGATGGCTTGCTGCGCCATACACCCCAACTCCAAATGGCCACGCCGGACGTCAGATTTGCCATCCCTAAGGCGTCGGACGTCCCTGCTCCTCTTCTTCAGAGATGCTTCTCCGACAACGTCGCCGCCTCCCGTCTAATCTCTATTTGATTAGTCATGTCGCTTGCGGCCAAGCTTTGCGAGCTTAAACGACGCCTTGTTAATACGTGCTCCACCGATCTCCCGGAACGTTATCCTCTGCGGAGCTTAAAAGCTCCGCAGACTGCGGTTTTTTTAATCTGATCCGTTAGTGGTCCGTTAGTTTTAACTTTGCACGAATCTAAAAGCACAATAATACTGCCCCCTCCGTTAGCCCGATCACAAAGCGGCTGAGAGTTAATCTGGTCCGTTCATTTGCTCCGCACTTGCGGAGTTTTATAGAACTCCGCAGAGGATAACTACCCCCGATCTCCCAGTGAGAAAGCGAGGATCATAATTGGATACTGACTTTCACGGGTCCATTTCAAGATTTTTTATGTGGTTGTCTTACCCGATGCCGGCTACAAGTCATTACCAGATTACCTTACCGTCTCTCTTATAGGGTTTTACCCGATTCATTTCACCCGACCCATATCAGCCGGGTCAATCGAACATGTTCAGTCAAACCAGCCAATCGAGCCTTGGTGGGGAGCAGCTTGGGTCCGATGCCCATCGGACCCAAAGTGGGTTCGATGGGCTCTAATACCGTCCGATCTGCTTTAAAATTCATGCGCACGTAAATTAAAGAAGCCGCAAAGTTCTGGCGTTAATCTTAAAAAGATCGGACGGTCATAGAGCCCATCGAACCCACTGTGGGTCCGATGGGCATCGGACCCAAGCTGCTCCCGCCTTGGTGCCATTCTCGTTTCTTCTAAACTGGATCCGAACTTTCTAACAAAATCCCTCGAACAAAAGTTATCAGTTTGACTCAGTTCAATTATCTTTTTTTTTTTTCTTTGTGAGACTTTTATTCAGAAAAGGACAGATATTGTTTCTGAATTTAGAGTACAGAAAAAAAAAACAGTATTATTAACTTATTGTCTTTATCGTTGAATTTTGCAAATATTCCAAACTGCAACAATGATTGGCCGACACGGATTCAGAAGGTTATATTATAATTGTACACAATATAAATACTAGTATACTACAGCTTGATGCAAAACAATTAAACAAGGCACCACGAACATTCTCGCCTAAGGGCTTGGTCAAGATTCGTGTACTAGACCAATGTACTGGACCATTAACGACAAGTAATGTCATTTTCTCCGCAAATTGAGTTCTTATGTGTAGCAGGTTAGTTTGTTGGTTGAGAGTTGAGACGAGTTGAAAGTTGAAACTTGAAACGAGTGCTTCAGTTCTGCGTTAGGAGTTCACTGCCACATGAGATCTCCTTTTATTTACTGCACATGGGGGGACCCAGGGCTATGACGCCATGACATGGGGGAACCCAGGGTTATGACGCCATCGGGACATCGGGTCCATGCACTCTGAATTTCTGATGGTTCATCGGCTGGTACCATTTACATGATTACATCGTCTTCAACTTTTTCAGTTTCGGCGGTTATGCAATAATCGGGGTCGCACACGGAATTTTACCAAATCGCGGGTCAAAAGAGCTTACAACCGGGGGAAGCAATTGCAGATCCGCACATGGAGGGGCCCAGCTGGTTGGGATACTGGAGAGGATGCAATACAAAAAACTCTCTCAAAAAATAATGGATGAACGTCTCATACAGAAGAAGGCAAAATTTCGTTTAATCCGCACCACAATTTGTGGCTTAGAATTTCAATTCTTTTGTCCGGTTGCTTGTTCTTATAGCTTATCGTTTTTTTTTTTTCTTTTTTCTAAAAAGAAAAATTTACGAGAGAGTGACGCCGCAACAAACAATTGAAAGATCTTAAAATATAGCCATTGAAAAAAAAACTTCGATGTCACGCGACATTAAATCGGAAACTTCAACCCTCCCTATTAAAAAAATCACAATTTGAAGTACTGGAGGCGTAATATAAACTCGGGAGCTAAAATTTGAAAATGTGTCGTCCAAATTCATGTTTCAAACATACCAATAACTGATTTTTGAAAGTGCGTTCGTCTTCTTAAATTCGAACCTCATAAAAGAGCCCGACATTTTTATTAATATCCAAAGTTTAATAGAAATTAATTAATATATCCAGATCCGCTGGAAAGTTATAAAAATATTCATACTGGCTATTTTCTGGCCGGTACTCAATTTAATCCATTATCGGCAGAAAATGACCGGTACCCAATTTTTTTTAGGATGAGCATAGCATAGTTGGCTAGAAGAAAAAGTCGTAGGAAATTCGGATTGAAGTTTGCACTCGGTTTGGCTAAGATCAAATAAATACATTTATCGGTGCATGTATTGGTGCATCATCGGTTGTTTCGGTTGCATGTATTGGTGCATCATCGGTTGCATTTATCTGTGCACTCAGTGTGTTACATCGGTTGCATGTATCAGTGCATCATTGATGTTTTTGACAGTGTCGTATGACACTAAAGTTTAGTGTTCGCATGCGGCTAGTGAATTTAATTTGACAATAATCAGCATCCTAAAATTGAGTACCGATGCTTTATGCACAGCCTAACGACGGCAGAAGTGCATCGATGTTTCATTGCAAAAATATCAGCGACGCACCGATATTTTTTAGCACTACCCTACTTAATAGATAATGCTAAGTCTAATAAACATCGATGTTTCATGAAACATCAGCGACGCATCGATGTTTTTTTAGTACTACCCGGCTAATAAAACATCGATGTTTTATTGCAAAAACATCGATGATGCACTGATACATACAATCGATGAAACACACGCATCCAACCAAATGCATTTGTTTGATCTTAGCCAAACCGAGTGCAAACTTCAATCCGAGTTCCCTACGACCTTTTCTTCTAACCAACTATGCTATGTCCATCCTTAAAAAAAAAAAAATTAAGTACCGGCTAGAAAATGACCGGTACTGTATTAAAAAAAAAGTTTGGGTACCGGTCATTTTCTGGCCGGTAATGAATTAAATTGGATACCGGCCAGAAAATGATCGGTATAGGTACTTTTATAACTTCTCAGCGGATCTGAGTATATTAATTAATTTATATTAAACTTTGGATATTAATAAAATGTCGGTAAAAGAGCTGCTATGGTATATTTATTAATCGTGGTTTACCTTGATCGACTTCCTATTTATTGTTACTTTTTTTTTTGAGGAAAACCCTTTTTTTATTGATAAAAGCGTAAACAATTCACCGATTGTTATTAATTAAAATCAGAAGTTAATGAAAAGCATGGTACCATACAGCCGAGGTACAAGCTTCCATGTACAAAAATTATAGATGGTAACAAAAATAAAAATTACAATCCATATGGAGAACGACGGCTAGCCACATTGCTACAAAAATCATCAATCCTGTATGCCAAAACTACAAAAACATCTTGTATCAATCTTGGGTGGCTGTGACGTGTCGACAGTCCACACCAACGCTGATGCAATACTTTCAGATCCTCCGTCTCTTTCAAGTTTCAACCTAAACTTGATACCATATTCTTAAAGTCACGTGACAAGACGAGAGTGGAGTTTAATTAGAGATTTGTTTTCCTTACAGAAATTAATATAGAATATTAGAACGAGTATCTAAGAATTTATATGTGCAGACATAATAAAAAAAATGTTTAAAAAAAAAATTGGATCCATTGAGATTTTTTTTTTTCTTCCTTTCTATTTTTTCCCAAAGCGGTCTGTAGATTGATCCATTGAAGTTATCGTACACCACACATGGCACACGCTCTCTCTCCTTGAACTTTTTTTTTTTAAAGTCAGTAGCTTTAAATACCAACTAATAATTTCATTAATAAAAAACAAAGCGTATTTACAATAGAGTCAAATGACCGTAATTTCTAAATCTACTCTTTTATTCTCATAAAATATTCTAAACTAATCTAGTATTCTAATCATCATCTCGCTCCACGACTGGATCCGTTTCTTCGACCGTCGTCGCGCTCCGACGGCAACCGGATCTACTTACCGTCACGCTCCAATCGAAATGTTGATCACCGTAATACTGTAATCGCCATCTCGCTCCACGACCGGATCCGCTTCTTCGATCGCCGCCGCGCTCCGACGGCAACCGGATCTACTCACCGTCACGCTCCAATCGAGATGTTGATCACCGTAATACTTTAATCGCCATCTCGCTCCACAATCGGATCCGTTTCTTTGACCGCCGCCGCACTCCGACAACGATCGAATCTACTCACCGTCATACTCCAATCGAGATGGAAACTCTACACTCTGAGTTCCGACGATACCGCACTCTTGGCTCCGATCGGCTCTTCTACTCGGCTCCCATTCCTCCCCCCTCCCTTATTCTCCTCTCCGCTCGAGAAGGTAGAACCGAGAGAGAAGGGAGGTGTTGTGTCGGGATGAAGACTACAAAGTGTGAAAAAAGTGAAACTAGGTTTACAGTGGAGCTAGGTGGAGGAAGAGGAGAAGAATGACGGCTATCAAAACCCTAATTTTTTTAGTCGTTGTTGAATCGCCTCCATTTGTCACTGCTTTTATAATAATTTCATCTCCCTCTCCTTGAATTTTCGCTTTCTTTTATTTTTTTGTTTTTAAATCTTGACAACAACTATCAAGTATAAACGATTCATGCTCTCTCTCCCTCTCTCCCCAGCCCCTCTCTCTCCCTTCTTCAATTCTTCAAAAACTTTTTTTTCAAATCCATTAGAATCAGATTTTTTTTTCGTGTGATAATTTTTGTTGTTGTGGCACTCTAAGATCCAATTTTTTTTTCCAGCTCCATTGTTTGAAGATGATTTTTTTTTTTCCAATTTTGTCTATACATCTAAATCCATAAATAATTATTTTAATACCCTATATTATTTTATATTAATTTCTATACATAAAATATTTCCATTTAATAAAAGTACCATCTTTCGTTGCACTTGCAACAAAATGATGCGCGAGTTATAATTCTTGCTCGATCCCACACTCAATTGATTTTAGAAGCAAAAGTATTCCTTTTCAACAATATTATCCATAATACTGCACCTCTTATAAGCTGTGATGATAATTTATCTTTTAGAAGTATATGTATATTGCCCTCCAAAAGTCACAAAGCAAGACTACTTGTACAGTTAAAAATGCAATCCCATATTTTAACAATTATGGACATGTTACAAACAAGGGGTTGATAAATGCTCATATTACCACAAAAGAGCAGTCCCCTTGACCCTGCCAGCATCTTTTCAATAAATTGTCTTTTATCAAAATTCTATTTCTTATGACCGTCCCATAAAGATTTTTAATTTTTAGTGACAATTCTGATTGCCATATTATATCATCTCAAGATTTACAGCTCAGATTCAATTCAACTATAATAAAAAATATAATGTACAGAAAATATACTATCAGGATTCTCTCCGTTTAATCAAACCCTCATAGAAGTGTCTAGTTGAATGCCTTGAAAATGATTTAAAAGTTTGTTTCATTCTAAATTTCTAATAAATATATACCAATTAACTGTCTATCTAAAAATATACTATGTTGATTATTACTAAAAACATTTGCAACTTAAATTGCAAGATTTACCACAATCATAATCATAAAGATTTAGAATAAATGCATTTTAAAGCACAAATTTCCTAATTCCTATCCTCCTGTCGAATCAGTTGTTTTTTTTTTTTACCATTTTCTACAATTTTATTCAATCCCACATTAATAGTATCTCTATCTTTAAGAATGTATTTTTAGAAAGTTCAACTATTTGATAAGTTACTGCTAAAATTATACTTAGCCAACAAATAACTTAAACTGTAAAAATATCACATCTAATACACAGAGGCGGAGCCAAACTTGTGAACTATGGAAGTTAAACACATAATGAAAAATTTTAATGCTAAGAGTGAAATTAACTTCAAGTATCTATAACATTTTACTCTAAATTATATAAAAAATTATACATATACAAAAAAAATAAAAATCAGTTGACCCCATTCATATAATCTACATTGCCGCTGCTAATACATCACTATACTAATAAAGCTTTATTCATTATTTCTAAATTTATTACAACTGATTCACATTCCTTTTTACTTCTATCATTAAAAAAATACAATTAATATGAATCAGATTCACATTAGAAGTTATTTACATATTGTCAGCGAGTCGATCTGATAATTACTTTGGATCGGACAATCTAAATGGAAGAAACACAATGATAGCAGAAACGACGTTACATTACTCTACCATATAAGATCCGACACCTGTTCTATTTCACGTGCGTAAAAGAATGTTAAATAAACAAATCTGATTACAGCTAGCGCCAGCTCACCCGGTCTCAGTTTTTGGATTCGAACAAAAGAAATCTTCTCATCGCACGCCGATGCGAGCGCTTACTTTATCCTTCTTCTTGTTTTATTTCGGCGGCACGCTGTGAGCCACAGAAATCATATCTTGCTTTCAATATAAAGTAATTTCATATCGCATCTATGGGTTTAACCAGAAGATACGTATAATTACATTACGAGTGAGGCTATGGTGCTATGCATAGTACGGATGGGGTCCGTGCTACGGCTCAAAATTTGACTTTTTAAAATTTTAACGGTCGATCCAACCGTTCAATGTGATAACCATATGAATATGTACTTGCAAACTAAATTTTATATTTTTTCGAATTTTTTTACTATTTTTTTAGATAGGTAGAAAAATCAGTGTTTTCTGAAAATTCTGGACCATCAAAATTCTACCTATCTGAAAAAATAGTAAAAAAATTCGAAAAAATATAAAATTTAGTTTGCAAGTACATATTCATATGGCTATCACATTAAACGGTTGGATCGACCGTTAGAATTTTAAAAAGTCAAATTTTGAGCCGTAGCACGGACCCCATCCGTGCTATGCATAGCACCATAGCCTCACTCATTACATAATAATATGCTCCGAGAACAGATTTGACCCGGTTCTAGATGCTTCGACTTCTCTGACCTTTTTTGTGTTTTAGGATGCATCTGCACCGTTGATCAACGTAATGAGGTCACGACAAAGGACAACCGCCGTCTCACTGCACGTGATAAAAAACGGGGCAGTCATGTTCAGTTTATTTTATTTTATTTTTTTTGCAACTGAAAAATACTTTGAAGTGCGGTTTCTTTAATTTCATTTTTTTAATTGGAAAATACTTCCTACTGTGATTTCTTCAGTTTCTTTTTTTCACAATTGAAAAATACTTCCAGGTGCGGTTTTTTCAATTTTTATTTGCAACTGGAAATTACCTCCGAGTGCAGTTCTTCAATTTTTTTTTTTTTTTTTTGCAATTGGAAAATATTTCAGAGTGTGATTTTTTCAATTCCAGAGAAATTATATTACAATCGGACCCTCAGTGGTCAGTGCTGACTGCTCAGTGCTATGAATGTGCATCTCCGAGAAATCTCAACTTTTGACTTGATCCTACCAGATTTAAACGGTGTCTATTAAATAGGTTGCTTCAAGATTCGTACTAAATTGTTTAAATTTTTACACGTATGAACTAAAAAAGTTGAGATATCTCGGAGGATGAGGATTTCAGAGCTATACTCAATTAACAATCAGCACGGTTAAAAATTGATGCACTACTTCGGTTGGTTTAGATGTCTGTGTTTTTTTTCTTCTCGATTTTCTTGACATTTTGAGCGTTCAGATTTCACGAGATAAACTTAAAAAAAATGCGTAATTAGTTTGTTCAGTTCTGATTCGATCCGTCATGAGTGAGTTTAAACTGAATTCAGCTCGATTTGTGTTAGTTTCACTCGTTGTAAAAAAAGATGAATTTTTTTTAACAACTCTTTCATAATTTTTCCGGACAAGATAAAGACCCAATTCAAGGTCTTCACAAAAATAAATTAATAATTTTTTTTTATTTATGGTGGAACTCACTAGGAGCGGAGTCAGAATTTCGAACTATGAGAGTTAAAAACACATAATGAGAGTTAATCATATAAAATTTTTCTATAAAGAATAGGGATTAATTTTATAATAACATAAAATTTTAGTTTAAATTATGTAAAAAATTATATATAAACACAAAAAAAATTAAAAAAATGAGGATCATTTGACCTCCATTCATTTCACTTAGGCCCCCATTAGAACTCACAGTATAATCAAACTGACTCGACTCGAGTTGAATTGCACTTGACTGGATAAAGCCGATTCATTACGAACCGAATTCAAACTTTATCTAGATCGACTCGTTTACAGTCTTGGATTCAAACCACGGTATTGCATTTCTATTCTTTAAAGTTTCCAATTTTTACGAACATAAATATTTTTCGGCCTTTCTCGTAATATTGTATGTACTTACGACTCTCCACTCTTATTATTTGGTTTTAGTTTGATGAAACTTTTGATTAGGCCAAGTCAAACGAATTGAGATGCATTGGACGTCTTTTT
This sequence comes from Carex parvula, assembly GCA_025461045.1. Lineage (NCBI taxonomy): Eukaryota > Viridiplantae > Streptophyta > Magnoliopsida > Poales > Cyperaceae > Carex > Carex parvula. The sequence goes on along the minus strand of JAJGRW010000440.1, from coordinate 242,126 downwards.
TAGCACATAATTTTTAATCTTATAAAATTCCTCTTTTTAAATTGAATACTACATAATTTTTTTAGCACGGAAAACTAAGATTAATTATTTGAGTACCCTCACTCCAATATTCCCAAAATCCCCACACCCTATTTAGATAAATTATGTATTATGGTCCCCACTAATAATATGATCCTCACTAATTATTATTCTAAAAAGATATTATATGGTTTCCACCACGTATTATTTTAAAATGCAGGCTCTTCTTTTATGGTCCTCTTTCTCAGTCACCGCATTCGTTCCCGCGTCAACCTTCATAGATATAAATACTTGAAAAATAAGATAGTAACACTTGAAAAATAAGATATTAATACTTTGATGCGTAACTTGTTATTATCATCCATATTCCAGCCCTCCAATCATGCCCGTGTGAACCTTCCTCTAATGAAGTAGTGGGAAAACTAATTATTATTCTAAAAAGATATTATCTAGTCCCCACTAATTATATGGTCTCCACTACGTATTATTTTGAAATCCCTGCAACACTCTTCTTTTATGGTCTCCTTTCTCAGTCACCGCATTCGTTCCCGCGTCAACCTTCATAGATATAAATACTTGGAAGATAAGATAGTAACACTTGAAAAATAAGATATTAATACTTTGATGCGTAACTTGTTATGATCATCCATATTTCAGCCCCCCAATCGTCCCCGTGTGAACCTTCCTCTAATGAAGTAGTGGGAACCCCGTATCACTGCATCAACCTTCTCCAATTGTTCCTGTGTCAACATTCTTCTAACAAAAATAGTTGACCACATAGGTATAAATACATATAAATACTTGCAGTACTTGATATTAATACTTCCATACGTCATTCAGTGTTATATGTAAAAAATACTTAGAAGTATAGGTACAAAATACTTGTGTGTCGACGAGCCCGAAAATACATCATCATGGATCTCATTTGAAAGAGAAAATTGCGTAGAAGACGTTCGTGGTTTTACAATCGCAAAATTCCTCACAAATCGTCAGAAATATGAACGAGATTGAAAGAAGAAAAAAATCATCTCTAAAAATGTGTATGGTCCCCTCATGTAGTTTGAGTGGTCCCCACAAATATTTATGGTGAGGGTATGTTTGGGAGATTTGGTTGGAGAAATAATATTTATGTAAAAATTGTTCACCTGGTAAGTATAAATACTTCCGTGCATAGATATAAATACTTCCTTACATAGGTATTAATACTTTAAAAAAAATTCAGTGTTGGAGTTTTTGCGATCCCCCAAGTAGTCATGGTAGTTATGATAGTTATGGTGCAGGTACAGTGCGGTACTGTTATCAGCTTTCTTTTTTAATATACCAAAAAGTAGTTTTTGAACTAAAATTAATAACTTAAATCTAAAACAATTTTTTTTGTCCAGTAACACACTAAGAAATAGTTTAATTGTTTTTATAGCCGCAAAAAATCTTGTCTGAAAAATATTTCGTATACTTCTAGTACATCTAAATTATAAGATACGTTATCTATTTTGTTTGATGTTTCTTCTAATATATTCAAATTATAAGTTTTTGAAAATTAATAAAAGAGAATCAATTTTCGACTCTACGCATGATGTCATAACTGAAAATTAATAAAAGGGACTCATTTGCGGACATGTCAAATTTGAAATTTCTAATATTTCGTGATTATTTGATTTATTTATTTTTATGAATGGTATATTTAAAAATTTCGGCATTTCACCTGCCCCTAGCTTTGTTATACTTCCAATTAATACTAGAGTGAAAGTCTTTCTAGGTCAAGGTCAGATTTCGCCCGAAGTCCCACACAGCCCCCAAGAACTTGAGAGTTGAACGGATTAGTTGTCATCTCCCAGATAGATTTGCGGTTAAATACTTAATTAAAACAAACATGAAATTAGATATTTCATCTTAATTAAACATTACAATCCAAATCACCACCAAATACTTCCAATCCGACCAATCCTCTAGTATGGATAAGGTTTTGTTGTCAAAAGGAAAATATCTGAACAAGGAGATATTATCTCATTGACTCAGAATAAGGTTGGTCTGAAAAGTTGAAAACAACTAAAATGAGGGCCGTTACAAACTTACAATTAGAGTTGGGGCCGCCAAAGTTGACCCCTTCAAGATGGGAACAGCTTGGGTCCGATGGATTTATGGACCGTCCGATCCACTTTAAGATTCATGCACACAAATTTTAAAGCAGACTCAAAAGTTATAGATACAAATCTTAAAACAGATCGGACGGTCGTGAAACCCATCAAACTCACTTTTGAGTCCGATGGGCATCGGACCCAAACTGTTCACCTTTAAGATTGCTAGGCAATCTGGCCAGAAACACACCGCAAGACAAAAGGTCAAAAGAGATCTCACAACTTCCCCAATAGAAAACAAAATTACATATCGCGGGACCATGAGTTCCAAAATTACTGTTCGGATTCGTATGACATTTACAAAAGCCATCAAAATAGAAAATGAGGGCTAATTGTTGGAAATCTTCCAAAATTACCTCCAGAAAACCAATAGTGGCCAAACATGCATTCTCCTGAGAATGTCAAAATTAGCAAAAAATATTAGCCTGATCAGCTTCCTGAAATTAGCAACCTGGTTCTCTTTTGTGCTTTAGAGATGGCTTCTAGATGAATTGAATCTCTATCATGCTTCCCAGCTGTGCTTTTTATACTGGTAAGGCTTTCCATGACAGTTACCATAACATCTGAGATATCGTTGCTGGATTTGGAAGATCGTTTTCCATAGGTTGATTCAAACTCGTTCGATTTCTCAGCAGCCTTTTGAAGTACACTTGCAGGAATTCCTGTTTAGCACAAAACGAGAATGCGTATCAGTACAAAAATCAGAGATCTAATGTGAATAAAGGAATTATCATGTAAGTACACTTGCCCAAATATAAATGCCATATGCACTTCTATCCATAAATTTGATTCAGTGCGAGGGGAAAAGCACAAACACAGACAATTAAAGACTAATTTGGGAACTACCTGCTAATCGTGCCACATTGACACCATAACTTTTGGGACAAGAACCAGATGTGAGCCGGTACAGAAAAGTGACTTCCTCAAAGCCTCCTTCCCCTATCCCAACTTGGCAAGCCATATGACATAATGCAATCTACCAAAGGAAGCATACAGACAGTATGTCAGAGTTCAGACAGTATGCAAGCGCTAACCGACAGATCAGATAAACTGTAGCAAAAAAATAAAAAGCAAATACCTTCTTATCTTTCTCATAGTCCACTGCTAATCTATGGTAATGTGTGGAAAATAAACCACGGCATTGCACGTGACGGACGAGATACTCCAGAACAGATGCACTGTTAATTAAGAAAAGGGATAACAGTAAAAATATAGTCATGTAAACACAGAGAGGGGGGGGGGGGGGGGGTTGACTTACGCAATGGCTTGTCCATCAGATGTAGATGTGCCCCGGCCAAGCTCATCTAAAACCACCAGGGAGTTTCTAGTAGCAGCAGACTGCAAGGAAAATTCATAATCCAGAAAATAAATTACAACCTAACTAACACAGAAATCTACTGACAATATTTTAAAATGCAAAAAGAATAGAAAAACAAACCAGCATTGAAGCAGTCTCAGTTAGTTCAACAAGGAATGTGCTCTGTCCTGCCATTATATGATCCCTTGCTCCCATCCGCACAAATATTCTATCAACGAGAGACAGCTCAAACCTCTCTGCCGGCACGTCTGCACCAATATGGGCCAGGATAACAGCCATACAGACCTGACGTAAGAGAGTTGACTTTCCACCCATGTTGGGCCCTGTTAGAAGAATGAAGCTGGCATCACCCGGCCCACTACCAATCTTAACATTGTTTGGCACGAATGACCCCTTGCCTAAAGAGTCACTACGTAATATTGGATGACCAAGGGATTTCGCATATAAAGAAGGAACACCATTGGTGGAATCGTTTGCTTTATTTATGATTGGACAGCATGTGGGGCCCTCATAGTAGTCACCGGCAATAGCAAGGCTGATCAACACGTCTAGCTCTGCATATTTTCACCAGGGATTTGATTTAAGAATCGGAGATGAAAAGTTGATGCCAAAATAAACAAGCTAGTTGGTTTTACTTCTGATTTATATTATAGGAATGAATCTTTAAAACTCAACACTTGCAATTACTGAGAAGACTGCTACCTGCAGTAACAGAAACCAACTGTCTCCATCTACAGTGGTTCTCGCTAAACTGCTGGATCAATCTCTGAAGAATTCCTTTCAAACTTTTTTCCTTCTCTTCCTCTGCTCGAGAAAGTTCTTGCAACATTTCTTTTATTTTGGGTGTCCAGTACCGAAAATATCCCTAATTTGTAAGAAATGAAAGAAACAAATTATTATAAAAAGAAGTGGTAACACAGTTAACTGATATATGCACCACACATACCTTCTTTGAAGACTGCAATGTATAGTTACGAGGAACAGATCCTCCTAAGCTCTCAGGCACCTCAAGTAAATACACGTCTTTCCCCACATTTACAAAATTTATCTGCAACAGAGAGACGTAAAGCATTAAATGCCAGCCTATGTAATGACTTTATAGATACTTTAATGGTATGCATGTCATACATACCGAGGAATCCCCCAACAACTTGCGTTGCTCCTTCAGATACTTTGTAAGACTAGATTGAATCTCCTTTATGGTATTAGAAGCAGTGTCATAATCCACATCACAGCCTTCATGGGGGATGATACGACCAGTACGCTCAGCCTCTGACCAATCAAATGCATCTCTGAAATGATCCAGAAGATCTGATAATTCTGGTAATCCTTTACCTGCATAATATAAATACAGAAGATGAAATAAATCACAAGTCAATTTTGCAGAGAAATATAGAGATTGTGGTGGACAAGAACTATACCTGGTGTCAGCAAATGATGGAGTAGAGTAGACTCAGCAAGGGACAGAAGTGAGGTAAGAGAGCAGCAAGCTTTTAACATAAGCTGGCAACCCCTCAGAGCAGAGACAAATTCCAAAAGCTGCTTCTTTGATGCATCTTCATATAGTATAGCCCTCTTTGCACTAGATCCATTTCCCTCACTTTAATATAATAAAAGGACAATGTTTAGGCAATTATTAATTAACACAGAACAATATTGATGCATTAATACACTGAATTAGACATGGTGTTATAGTGTACTGATCAGCAGATTTAAACCAGATTGAAAAAAGACGTGCGAGCAAGCGCTCCATATCTGCAAGCCTAGTAAGTTCCTTCCTGAAACCAAGTGTGGCAGAGAGGCCTGCACCCTGATATAATTAAAGGGAAAAATCAGAAAGTTGAAACCAGTTTAGTCAGACAAGTTGGGACCTATGGTTGTTGATTGAGGTAAACAATATACGTATTTTGATAATACAAGTAAGGCGGACAAAAGACAAATCCCCGAAATGGATGTATACCAGGGAATGCACATTGAATGTTTACTTACTAGATAATCAATTATCTCTAGACCATCAATTGAATATCCATAATCTTCTTCCTTACCTCATTCTTTGGATGGAAGAGAAACCAAAGGCTTAAACTTTCCTAATCTTAACCTTAATGGAATTACTTACCCTTGAACATTGGATAAGGGGAGACTGACGGATGGAGAATTACCTACCCTTCTACCAGTTGGAAATAATCTGTAAGCTGCATCTAAAAATTTATTTCAAACCTTAACTGGCTAATTTTATTTCAAACTCACTCCAAAGAATAAAAGAAAAAGATAACTGCAGCTTCTTTTGAAACAAACCAGTTAACTTGAAAGAGCATACAAACATTTATGTCGAATTTCAAGGAAATCATTGTTATTGCATTGTTGAACTGATATTATTTGAGTTTAAGGCCACATTTAAAAACAAGTTACCTTGAAAGATGCAATTGCATCTTGCCTTTCCAAAATAGCCTTTCTGTCATACAGCGGCCGAGCAAGCCATCTCTTTAGCAGCCTCTTCCCAAATGGGGTTACACAGTGATCCAACTGTGCAAACAGTGTCCTGCAATTACCAACAGAAAACAATCATAAAATAAAATAATTTAACCTTGACCAAACAAACTATCTAAAAAAAACAATCAACAAGCAAAATATTTCAAATTATAATTACCCAGAAGATCCACCACTCATGTTCTCCAACACCTCAAGATTTTCAAGTGCAGAAGAATCAAGGACCATGTACTTCTGAATACTTCCACCAAGGGCCCCGCATGGAAGATGAACAAACTCAGCACATTTGATTAACTTCTCATCTAGAAAAGCTTGCCTTAGGTAGAACAAACAACCACCAAGAGCCGAAAGGGCGCATGAGCTGTTATTTCCTGAACTTACCAGCTCTGTTAAAACTTGTGGTAATGCGTCAGATTCGCCTTCAATGGAGCCATAATATCTTTTCACCTGTTCTATGGTTTTCTCGGTGTCCCAAAATTCTATGGACGGGACCAACTCATTTATCAAAGGATCTCTTGTGTTATTCTTGAGTGCCTTTTCAGTTTCAGGTTTTAGTGTATTGGAAGGTTTTATTATCTCCACTGGCCTTAACTCGGATAAAATTGAGCATAAATAATGGCGGTCAGAGTCATCTTCAAACTGACAAAAAGTAAATGAAAAAGGAAACTTTTTATCAGAATAAAATCCATATAAAAACGAGCAAAATAGGAAACTAGGGTTGTAGCAGTTAAAAACCTGTCCGACAACAAATTTGCCAGTAGAAACATCAACTAAGCAAATGCCTATAACAGTCTCCTTTTCCCTATCTTTCTCAGTAGAATTTTCAGAAATTGACATCAGGTAAGCTGCATCTGGGTTGGTTAGCAGTGTTTCTCCGTCAGTCAGTGTCCCCTTTGTGACCACAGCACATATTTCACGCCTCACAACCTTAAAATAATGAAAAAGAATACTTCAAACAATGATCCCTCAACAGTTAATAGTAGGAAGTGATTTTTGAACACCAAAACTGTTATTACCAAAAGCATCACCAATATGCCTTAGTAATATCATGACTTTGCTCGATGTGCATTGTATTCCGTAAATGGCCTTTCCCGACCCAACATATTGTTATAGCCATTTGATCCAATGTATTTCTCAGGTCTGGTATACCTTTTGCAGCTTATTAAGATAGCAGATCACTATTGCCATGTGGTTTTACTTGGGATGGATCTTGAGTGGTTACCAACCCTTGAGAAATTGTGCACCAGGACATGTTATTTAAGAATTTTTCTTAATTTTAATGAAAAACAAACACAAGGAAATTAATACCGAATGTACGACTAACCTTGTCTTTAGAACCCAATTCCTTGCGCCGAATCTCAAGCTGCTCAGGTGTTTCTGTCTGCTCCACAACAAGCACTCTATAGCCCTGAGAAAAGAGAGAGTATTTTTTAATTCTCTGATTTCTAAATCAAAATTAAAACTGGTAGATAGATATCATCCACATGCAAACCTTTCTAGCTAACTTGTCTACATTCAGAGAAAGATTCTTCTCTGGAAACCCACAGTGAGGCTGTTCTCCCTAGATTGTTAAAAAGAAAAGACAAAGAAACAGAGCTTAATGTTTCAAGTGAAATAGAAGACATGTATGAATTATGAAAGACTAAACCAGGGCTGGGAATTGTTTCTTTCTCTTACTCTTGTAGCTTCTACAAGAAAGACTCGGAAAATGGACATCAAAATAAAGCCAACTTTTTGGAAAATAATCAAACAAGATGTGCCAATTGGAATTAAACATTTACCATGATCAGATAATATTCTAACAAAGGTTGTAACATAAATCAGGCGCTGCTAGTGAACTGTATTATAAAAACTAAAGAAGAAAAAAGGACCACACCAGAGTCATATTTTACCACCTTATTGTGAAATGGAAATAAATTAAAATATTAGCTTTAAAAAACAACTAAGAAAAAAAAGCACCTTCATGTATTGGAGATCAAGCTCCTTGGCGCCAATATGAGCATCCATTTCAAATAATTCATAGAATTTCCCCATCTACCAACAAAGAGAAGAATGCAGCAATAAAATTTGCAATCATATATATGTGCAAAAACTAAATTATAGACGTTAACCAAAAGGAGGTTATAAGATGCTTACCTTGAAGAAAAGGACCTTATCCATGTGCTGTGACTTGAATTCCCACCATTGCCTCTGTTGATGACTAGAATAAGTAATTTTGTATAAGCCAGTGTGGCTAGAAAATTGCAAATTTTGAAAGAAAAAAAAAATACCTGTCCTCCAGACAAACTCTTTAAGAAATCAGGAGGCAGGTACAGAGTTCGAGGATCATAATTCACATGGTCAGGCCTTCTCCCCTTTGCATCTTTTTTCCCTCTAGATAAATGCAGCAGTACAAAGACGTATATTAAGAATGGATTTTAGCAACCAAATTCAATGGTTGACCACATTTGCAAATACCCCAAATTTTCATATTTTCCAAGTGAAGCCCCAACAATTTCAATATATTCCAAACGACACCCAAGGTAAAACCAAAGTTTTAAGTTGAGAAAAAAGATCACTGTATTGTCCATAGGCTATAAAGTTCCAGATTAAATCAAAGAAATTATTTTATGATGAGTTCCCACAACCTAAGAATAAATATCCAGATTAGCAACTATTTTAGTTCAATTTTGTGATAAAGCTTATAGAGTTAGGCCGCAAAATAATAATACTTTAAGCAAGTACCTTTTCAATTAGAATAATATAACTGTTTAGTACTCTCTGCAAGCATCTCAAAGGATATTGGCATAGTTGCACACATACGGCTAGGGGTGCAAACGGATTGGATACGGATCGGATAGTGGTAAAACCATATCCATATCCACTTTTATTTCGGGAACGGATACGGATCGGATATTAAACGGATACGGATATGGATCGGTATATTAAACGGATTCGAATACGGATCAGATATTAACGGATACGAATACGGATCGGATATTAACGGTACGAATACGGATACATAATTCGGATATTGTAACAAAATTAACTTATTATTCAACAAATTATTTTTATAATTAGAAAATAAAAACAACATAATATACGGATGTAATTAGATAAATTAATTTGGTAATTCTTCCCAGCAACCGGTATCTTTTAATAATTTATGATTTATCATTGTATCAGAAATTAATTTGGTTCACTGTGGAACTATTAACTATCTTAGAAACCAACAAATGAATTAAATAGTGGTTTGATTCAATTAAATATGTATCAGGCGAGTGAGTCTCTATTTCGTTTTCCCAAAAAACCAATTAATGGGACAGCTGTTCGGTGGAGAAAGATTGAACTCAATAGTTGTTCGGAGACCGGGATTATTTTCGGATATCCGAAAAATTAAAATATACGGATACTATCCGTATCTGTATCCGTATCCAATTCCGAAACCGTATCTGTTGAATCCGTATCCACATCCGCAACTATCTGTATCCGAATATCCGAATCCGTAAAAAATCAGATACGGATCCGGATTCGGACGGATAATATCCGACCCGTTTGCACCCCTACACATACCAAATGTTAGGCACAATTTCAAATATGTATAATTACCAACGCTATTTTTGTTAGGTTTTTCTATGATGTATTCTGGATAAAATAAACTCACTCTCTAAGAAATCTAAATTTCTCAGCTTCACGGTTTCCAAACCGCTCAGCGGCGTCTCCACTTAGATCGTTATCAGTCATAGCCTTGGCATTAGAACCTGAATGATCCAAACAAAAATCCCAAGTTAATAGGTTATTCCAACTGTACAGTAAAGTAATAAAACTATAAATCATTATCAAGGCAGTCAAGGACACAAGGCGCACTTGAAGCACAAAAGTCCATGTGATGCGCAAAGAAAAGCACACGTGTGAGTAACATGATACATTGACTGTTTTATTATGGCAAGATAACTTTCATAAGCATAAAAATACTAAGAAAACATGAATTTATCATGATAATGTATTGCTTATGCAATCTATCTTAATTACCAAATTGAAAACAACATGTAAAATTGTTGGAAATTGATTCATTTGCAAAAAATGATGGCAGATTGTTAAGACAAGTAAAATTAAGATAAAAGGTGATTTTTATGAACAAGCAACGCTCAAAATATAAAATAAATTGAACTAAGATGTTATCCTGAATTTTTTTGCATGTTTCTACTTTGATTGTTTGCCAACAATACTTATCATCGTAACATTTTGATATAAAAAATATAAAAAACTAAGCGGCCAATATTTAAATATCCAAGATATCCAGGTCTTCTGAAAACTTATTTGTCCATGTAAAAATGCAGCGCTGCCACATATTAAATATATAGAAGTTTGCAGGCAATTTAAAATTAGTTTGGATCTTCAAGGCTGATACATACAACTATCCACTACAAGAATGTAATTAGGCATAGAAACATGACAACAAAAAAATCCAACAATGAATTAAGTTTGTATTTCAAAGAAAAGCAGTCCATTTAAATAAACGGTAATGAAGTTTTTAACCAACAACGAAAGCTTTGTGCTCGAGCAAAACGCGCGCTAAAGGTGCGCGCCTAATGAACTGCACCCGTCTGACATACAAGAAAAAGGATGAATACTAATTTTGCCTCACTTTAGTGCTTAAGTGCAGTAGACGAGCACTTCTAACTGCACTGATCATTATAATGGCTTTACATGGCACAAATCTAGCTTACAAGTTTACACAACTCTTAAAAAACTATAATTATTAAATAGAAGAGGCAAAGCATGTGAGTGGGTAAATATATGTTATGAGTGGAAGTATGGTAATAACAACCCATTAAGCTGTATTATCAACAAAGAATAGAACTTTCACCTTTACACAAAACCTGAGATAAACCCTTGCTTTGATTATTAACACCTTCAATTTCTGGGGACGCCTTAACACCTGTTAAATCCTTCTCTGCCTGTGGCATGTCTTTCTCTACATCCCCTTCAAATTTAAACTTCTTAACGCAGCCCATTTTACTCACATCAATCTTCTTCCTTTTTCCCATGCTCTGTAAACTCGTTGATCTTTCTTTTCTTGACCTTACTGCAACCACCTCTTCATCTTCCTCTTCTAATTCTACCTCCTCTGAATCCCCATCTGAAATCTGTCTCCCCACATTCTCTCCCCAATCTTCATCACTTGAATCATCATCCACACAATCAAATTCACACTCTTCACTTTCACTTTTCTCTTGTTTGATTTCAACTTCGTCAGACAGCTTTTTCAATCTACGGAGTTTCTTTGGAGGTTCATCTTCAATCCATTTAATCTTCTCTTTTTCGAGCTCAATCGATTCTTCTTCGCCATCATCATACTGGACTTGGTGCTTGTCAGACTTGGGATCGTACGACTTGATCTCACCAGTGTACCAGACCTCGTCGAGAGGCCAGTAGACCTTGATCCGCCTCCCAACAAAATCGCATTTCTGGGGTTTTGTTTCAGCGGAGGGAGGAGTTTTGGGCTTGATTGGTGGGGATGGGGTTTTGGATGAAGGGATTGGAAGAAGGGGTTTTTTGTTCTTTTGGGATGTGGATGGAGAAGGAGATGGAGACGGATCGGAGCTAGGGTTTAAACTGGGTTTTGATTTGGGGGTGGGATTGGGAGGAGTGGAGTTCGGTTTGGGGTTAGAGAAGAAGGCCGTGATCTGGCTTTGCTTTCGTACCAGAGGCGAGCGGCCGTTGCTTAGGCGGCGAGACATGGGGAAAGGGTTTTAGCGTTTCTGACAGGATGGTGCTTTTGATCGGAGAGAGGGGAGAAGTATGGATGGATGGGTAGATGACTGGATGGTTCACATCAGAAAAAGATGACTGGATGGTAGTGGTACTGTTGAAATGAGAAATTGACGGGGCGGGAGATGTGGCGGGAGATTTGGCGGGAAAGAAGCGAGAATACCTAGAGATTCTGGTTTTAGTGCGCGGTTGCTCCGCCGGAGGACATAATTTGAGCGCTCTCCAGTTTTTGTCAACCAAGAAGCCTCTCTTTTGCCTTATTTTAGATATTATATTGATAGGATTTTAAAGCAATTATCGCTTGATCACGAAAATATCTTAATAAAAAATTATTAGAAGCTATACTGCATGATAATAATTAATAGAGTAGAACTACGGTGTTCTTGAGCTCACTAACTTTCTTGTGAACTTAATTTAAAAATTTATCAAATTAGCTTCAAACGACGCATCCAAACCGTTGAAATCAATCTACTTCACGGGTGATTAGTTTACATGTCAAATTTATAAATTTTCAAATTAATTTAGTATAAAGTCAAGCGGTAAAAAAATTAGTTTATAAGTTAATTTTAATGTGTTCATTTTCCATTATTTTTTTACTGTTTGACTTTATATTAAATTAGTTTAAAAATTTATAAATTTAACATGTAAACTCATCACCTGTGAAGTAGATCGATTTCAAAAATTTGGATGCGTCACTTGAAATTAATGAGTTTTTGAGTTAAAACTCACAAAGAGACTTGGTAAGCTTAAGAACAAACTAGAACAAATTAATTTTCTCTTTACGTGGATTCTAATGCTACTCCGGACTGCCTCTTCTAGAGTTCTAGTGAATGGTGATGCTTCTAATTATTTCCCGCACAAGAGGGGTTTGCGTCAGGGGGATCCTCTCTCCCCCATGCTCTTTAACATCGCGGCTGATGTCTTTCAGCGAATGGTCGTACAAACGAGCAACACACTGAACGAAGGTATCACTTCCAAGATTAGAGAATCAATCATGGCATTCCAATATGCCGACGACACGGCAATTGTGGCTTCAGCAAATATTACAACACTCAGCTACTTGAAAATAGTAATTAGACTATATGCCTCGATCTCGGGACTAAAGGTAAACTACTCGAAAAGCGACTTCATTC
>JAJGRW010000440.1:154176-224052 GCA_025461045.1 Carex parvula | reverse complement strand
GAAATACATAATTTCATGTTTTTGAGGGTAACATAGTAGAGTAAGCCACTCACTATATATATATATATAGAAGAGAAGGGTTCTCAAATGCCTCCATGTTTTGTGCCTCCATCATGCCTCCCTTTTTTAAAACTTTAATAACTCAAAATTTAAAACTTAAAATTCAAAATAAAACCGTTGGATATGAACTACATCATTTTATCTATGCACGTGTAAAAAATATGGCATTTTCAACTTTATTTTGGTTGTCATTTGAGCTTATAAAAATATATACTAATGGGATATTTCTAGACGTTGATTTTCAACTTATTGATTCACATAAAACAAAATTGAATTGGATAATTTTTTATGAGCACATAGAGAAAATATATAGATCACATCTAACTGTTTTATTTTGACGTTTAAGTTTTAAACTCTGAGTGATTAAAGTTTTTAAAAATGGAGGCACAAAAATGAAGGCATTTGAACCCTCCTCGTGTATATATATATATGTTATTTTAGATCCTGTATTTGTAATAATATGAATGAGCTAGATCTTTCAAAGATTTAGAAATATTAAAATTGATCCTGTGAATTTTAGAACTCCGATTCAAATTGATTCAATATATGAAATTCGCCACACTAGACCATTAACCTGGATTAAATTATCACACGAAAAAACATTGTTCTAACAAACATGAATTTTTTATAAAACGTCAATAAAAGAAAATCACAAAAAACGGGTTGATTACTCATCAAATTACAAAAATCATCAGAACCGAATAAAATTTTCGGTTATCCGAAAATTTTATTCGGTTACCCCCTTGTTCAAACGGTCACACCCCATAATTTCACTAATTGCAACAAAAAAAAGAAAATTCCAATTATGGTGACCAAATATAATCTACAGTTACCACTTCTTTTTATTACTCCCAGTAACTGAAAATTATATACACTTGTCGTCTTTTTTTTTATTCTCTGCTAACCGGAAATTATATACAGTTATAACTTTTTTTTACTATGGGGTGCCGGAAAAATATTCGGTTACCTCTTAAAGTAACCCGAAATTATTTTCAGTTGTAGTAGTTTTTGTCATTTGAAAGGTAATCAACATGTTTTTTATTTTTTTATTTACGTTTTATAAAAAGAATCCAACAAACAGCTATACTGTCTAGGGCTGCAAACGAACCGAACCGAATCGAACTTACCTCCAGTTTGAGTTTGGTTTGAATTAATTTCGAACGAACTCAATTTCGAACTTTTACGAACTTTGTTACGACTTACGAGTTATGGCTGGACCATAGTTCGAAATTACAGCACTTCAATAAAAACTCAGGCATTCTGAATTCTAATTACACAGTACACCAAAGTTTATATCAAAGTTCATTACAAATATTTTATATCAAACACTAAAGTTTAGTACAATCACAGTACAATCACAGAATCCAAAGTTTTCCAAATAGCCAACAGGAACAACATCACCAAAAGTTTTAATATCCAAAATATTCAAAGTACAATTTAAATATCAATAGAAGAACAGAACAATCACCAAAGTCTTAGAATTATTACAAATCCAAATATTATCCTAAATAAAATATTAAAGTTCATTATCAGTGGAAATCAACGGTTCACGTTGAGTTAATTTCGAACTAAGTTTGGTTTGCAAACCTATTTCGAACGAACTAGGTCTAGTTTGAATTTGGTTTGAATTAATTTCGAACTAAGTTTGATTTGAATTAATTTCGAACGAACTCAATTTCAAATCGAACTTTTTACGAACTTTTTCGAATCAAACTCGAATTGAATTACGAACTACAAATTTTTTGTGCAGCCCTAATACTGTCGAATTAGAGTTCTCCACGTCGTCCATGAAACCCACGCGGTTGATTAGGTCAACAGCGCGTATAACGTTTCGCCATGTTGGGTTCCCCCGTTCTTCTGGTGTTCTACATATCAACTACAACGTGTCATTTGTCTAGGGGGTCGATAAGAATGTTGTGGTGTTTTATACAAACATCGGATCTGACGCAACATGTAATTCTGCACCGCCGCTTCGTGGAGGTTCCGGCTGGATCAGGGGGCGGACAAAATATAGAGATAGGGGCCATAGGGCCGTCGATTTTTTTTAGATTTCCAATATCCCAGATGAACTCGGTTCATACTACCCGTGTCAATCGCACCTGTGAACCGAGATCACCGAGGACATTCCGTTTTTCTCGGCGTTTTTCGTAGAATTTTAGGTAGAAGAGGTGTATGGCAACCTTGTAAAGTAAATACGATTTGAGTGAGGCTATGGTGCTATGCATAGCACGGATGGGGTCCGTGTTACAGCTCAAAATTTAACTTTTCAAAATCGTAACGGTCGATCCGAACCATTCAACATGATTATAAAATGAATATGTACTTGCAAACCAAATTTTACATTTTTCCGAATTTTTTTACTATTTTTTTAGATATGCTGTTTTTTGATGGTCCAGAATGTTCAAATCAAGTGCATATCTAAAAAAATAGTAAAAAAATTCGGAAAAATGTAAAATTTGGTTTGCAAGTACATATTCATTTTATAATCATGTTGAACGGTTCGGATCGACCGTTACGGTTTTAAAAAATCAAATTTTGAGCCGTAGCACGGACCCCATCCGTGCTATGCATAGCACCATAGCCTCACTCATACGATTTTGTATCTCAAGTAAAATCTTACTTCATTGATATCTTGAGAGCAAACTCAATGATATCGTCTTTAATCTAATTCAAGTAAAATTACCTTTTGTATTTCACTTAATATCGATCTAATAATAATTGAGACTGAAACATTATCATCTAAATAATATATGAATCAAATCTTTAAGCTACTCCTACTTCCATTTAATTGAATTCAGAATAAATAAAATAAACTTTTTAGGATAAAAAAAGAGAGAATCTACTGTGACATTATTGCACCGATCTATACTACCGCTCTTAATTTTAAATTTTGAGATTCAAATAATTAATTTCAACTGCGCAATTCAGTTTTATATAAAAATGTCTCAATTAAATTTATATATCAAAATGTCGTAGGAAATCAAATTTTATTTATATTTTTTTTGGATGGAGAAAAATATTGATTTTGAAATTTCTAATAGAAGTGATCTTCTATCTACCAAAAGAGGAAGGTCTCAACACAAGTCTTTGTGCCACAAAATACCATAATCACTTTTTTTATTTATATTTAATATTTAGATCTTAATATCAAAGTTTGATTTTATTTATTTTTACAAGGGACCCATCCACCTACATTCTTTATGATTTAAAAAAAAAATGAACACATGAAAACTAATCCAACACAATTAATTAGATTTCTTTATATATTTTACCATTTGTATGGTATAAAATGAACTAAAAAACCATAAGTTTATGTGGGGTTGTGAATTCAACATTCGATTTTTAAATAAACAAGATCAATAGTTTGAATTTGACATTTGGATTTTAAAATTAAAAATAGAAATGAAAACGTAAAGACGTGACATTTTGTGACACTAAAATCTTATGATATTGGAACCTTTCTCATTTAAGAAATAATAAAAGAATCTTAAAAAAAATGTAAGATTTGGTTCACTAAATGAGTTCGACATGCATATCGAATTGAGCATCATAGATCAATTGTTTGAATTTCAAATTAAAAATGGAGCTACGGTACTTGCATCACACTATAGAGTCACTCACAAATAATAATTTTCAAAAACTTAATGCGCATATTATCAAGCAAAATTATGAAATATTATAATTACCTCAATGTTAAATTTCAATTGCCGTCGTCTTTTGGAAACACGTGGATATCACCAACTTATAATAAAAATATATTAGTAAATATTTATCCAAATTTAAAAGAATTATTTTTCTTATTATATTTCGTTCTTTGAACATTAAACTTGAACTTTTATAACTTCATAAGCTAATGCTCACTCCTGCATAATTTATATTTGTTACTTTTTGAAGGCTGGGAATAGAAATGTATTCAAACTATTAAACAAAATGACTAGTTCAATAGTTCTCTCAACTTATTGCAGAGTCCGGCTACTATAACACTAGTGTCATTTCAAACTAAATAACACCACATCTTAAACTATTGGATCTACTTTAATATTCGTGCAAGACACTAGTGTAATTCCAGCCCTATCTTGTGCACGAATATTAAAGTAGATCAAATGGTTTAAGATGTGGTGTTACTTAGTTTGAAGTGACACTAGTGTTATAGTAGCCGGACTCCTTATTGCAAGTTAGTTAGTATTAAACATCTTACTATCTTAACTCATGATCCCTAAAATTATCAATTGCATTAATTCTTTTATTTGTGATTGGCCGGCTAAGAGTACAGAGTATATCGTATAAAAAATTATTTAATATATTTTGTACCAATGGTTTTTTTTTTGTACCATAAACAAAATTACTATATGATTAACTTATCAACAATTATAATAAAAAATTCTACAATATGGGTATCGAAAATTTTAAATTACGATAGTTTTTAGTTATTAATTTCAAGGCATTATTAAATGAAAGCATACGAAGGCATAAAATTTCATAAAGTAACAAATTTGTATTTCTGGATCTAGGCAAACTTGGCTGCGAGGCTCAAATAGAAAGGAAAAAAAAAAAAACTTGGCTGCGAGGGATAAGTTCCGGTTCATCGATCAATTATGAACCGACTCTATCTGTAGATTTCCCTTCTTCTCGCTCTTATCTTTTTCCCTTGTTAAGCCCGAACTTTCTCCCTCGCCTCTCTCTTCCCTTATTTTATTTTCTATTTTTCTAGTTGCCATATTACAAGTTTGAAAAATAAGGAAGCCCCTCTTCCCTTTCTTCTTTCTAAACCTAGGGCTAGGGTTAGGGTTAGGGTTAGGGTTTGTTTCCTTGGTAGCGTCGATGGACGAATCGAAGAGATACACACGATGGGAGGAAGTGGTGGTGTCAACCGACAAAGGGAAGAGAGAAGTGCACTATTATTTGAAAGACAGCTGCGGCAACTCGGATCTGGCCGTGGTGGGGAGGGAGAGGAGCCTCCGCCACATGACTTACGAGACAGTTGATGGATTTCTCCGGTCGTGCCGCGTGGAGTCGCCGTCGCCCCACTGCTCGCCTCTGGCTGATGGGTCAATGGCTCTCAAGTGGAAGACCAGGCGTGAGGTTGTTGATTGGCTCTCTTCCCTCATCTCAGGTAATTTTAAAATTTTTCAGCATCTCTGTTTCTACCATATATTTTGTCGAAGAATCTGTCTCGTTGCGGTTTTTTCGAGTTTTCCTTGCGAAATATTTAGAGATTTGTACCTTCCAGTGCTTATTACTTCGTTCTACTTTTTTTTTGTTATCTCACGAGATTTCCTGGGCAGAAATCTCGTCAAAATCAGGGAGAGGTCTCCATCCGATAAAATAAAAAATATTTGGTTTTAATTCGAACTCTAGAGAAAAATTCGTCTTCTTTTGCTTAAATTTTGGCAAATGGACTAGCACAAGCGGCTTCCTCGCGCCTGTTTCTATGTAAATTTTCTTTTATTTGTAAAATCGGAAATCAATTTTACCATCCTAATATTACTACAATTTTTCTGATGAGCGGCAAGTCCATCGATCTACTATTTGCGGTTGTTATTCAGTTTGAATTCGTGAAGGTTTATTTCTGGGTGGTTCGGTCTTAGGTCTTTTGTTTTACTGCTTAGGTTGATTTGAAGCGGTGACCAAATTGGAGTTTAACGTAACCCTAGATAGTAAAATTATAGGTTTTTGCTGGAAATAATTTACCTTCGGGTCTTCATATGTTCATAATTCCGAGTACTTTCCTGTAAATTTTCTGCTATTTTCTTTGCAACTCTTAATTAGCTCTGGAGTGTTCTTTCTACCAAGCTTGTTAATTTGTATGAATGCTTAGCTGATACTTTTTTTACCATCTTTTGTCCAGATGCACTTTAATTAGAGACTAAAAACGTTTTCTGTTTGATTATTTTGGTTCCAGTGTGCCAGAGCTTCAAATTTTAAAGGATCTACAACCTTAAATACAGCTTATACTCATTTTGATAAAAGATAAATTTTCTGAAATTTCTGATTGAAGCCTTCTGAGTTGTTGCTGCCTCTCTAATTTGAATAAATTGTTATCCATTTAGCATCTGTATTTCCATAAGATTTCAAAGAGGTTTCGCCCCACTATGGCACAAGTTGATTTTGTTTCTGTTTCTTTTCAGAAATAGTATGGAATCCAGCAAGGCTAAAACCGTTCAACAATGTTTAATTTGAACAGGTTGCTTTTTGACTACAATTTTGTATATTTAATTTTCAATGACGAAATCATCCCTGAAACTCCCTGAGGTTTCAGGTCTTCTCCCTTGGCAAGAGTTCTGGAGAAACTTCATTACGCCACAGATCTGGTACGGGTTAGATACGTCATATTAGACTTATAGGTAGTATTTGATCAAGACAATACTTTAATTTCCTATCAGTGTTAAGGAATGGAGCTCTCCTGTATTTCTTAATTTTGGTTATTTTGTTTCAGTCGTATTTCTTCTTTTACTGTTTTGGAACTGTCAAGTAATTTCATTCTGTCTAATCTGGAGTTTTGTCATGTGATGCATGGGTAAATTTTTTCACCCTTCTTTATGGTTGATCTCCTTGTATAAAGAAATTAATCAGCACAGAACTTGAATCTTTAGCTCTTGAATTGTTCAGCTTTGTGCAACTCTAAAAAGCCAATTATCTTTTACTATTTGTTGCATTACCAGTGAATCTAATGATGGTGCCTCCTTTTTCTTTAATAGGTTGCACTACCTACAGATCATCCCCTACTGATGATAGATTTTCAGACTATGAAGACTTCGACCCCATGGATGGCCCTTCATCAAAGGTAGATTTTTCTCCTTTCCATCCAGCTTAATATATATTTCCTTTTCAAATCATCTGATTTTCTTTGCCTTTTCTCATCTTATGTTCAGCTCATCATATCTTCATCAATACCAAACCAACAGCAGTCGAAAAACTTATCATGGATGGGCTCTTCATGGACCTGTAGGAAGAGACGAAAGCACTACCGATCTTTCTGTAGGAGGGGAATCACCATTTCTGTAAGTGCCTTGTCACCTCTTAGGTTGCAAACCATGCTAATTGTTATAGTTTATTGCAAATGAACAGAAAAAAAAAATGATTCCAACATGTCTTTATCATTCAATAAACATGGCAAATTTTGGGTTATTTCAATTGATACTCAAATAGTATAGTATCATACATTTTGAAGCCCAGTAGTGAAAAAAATATTTTAGGGTGAAATATAAGGAAATAATTGCATAGTGCTAGTAACAGATCCTTCAGAAAGGTTGGATATTGTCTGCAACAACAACCAAGCCTTTAGTTCCAAACAAGTTGAAACCCAAGCAGACTCTTTGGGAGGGTTTCATTTCCATAAAGAGGCTGTATTGTACGTTGGCTTGCCACCCCTATCACAACCCTCCTCCTTTTTCCTGGCTTGGGACAGGCTGTGTAGAAACTACACACGGAGTTTGGATATTGTCTTCAAAATAAGATAAAATTAAAATGATGGCAACAAGCGACTTGAATATTGTAGCTTGCTTTGTTTAGGCTCCTGATGTTAGGTGGTATCAAATGTTGTGTTCAATTGGTTTTGGTTTTAACCGATTACATTTTTTATGGTTGTTGTCTTTGGTTTGGTTTGTTTGAAAACTTTGGCAGTTTGGTTTCGACATTTGAAAGCCAAACAAATGAATACTTGTAAAGACTATGTTCTTATAGTAGTACAAGATAAGCTAGTCAGTAATCATATTACTGCTTTTCAATGAGTTAGCTTCCCGCACTAATTCAGTTAAACCGGGAGTTCAAATTTGGTTACATTGGGTCATTTATTGGTTTGGTCATTAGATTTATTTGGTTGGTTTACATTATGCACACAAAATTCTTTCCTTTTTTGGAAAATTTTATTTCTTCTTGAACTAAACAGGCCAATAAATACCTTGTTGTGTTTAGAGATTTACTAACCTATGCTTATTTACCCTTGGACAACAGGTGCATGACTTTGTGTACATAATGGCCGAAGAGAACAAGAGACTAGTGGCTTATGTGGATGACCTGTATGTAGACATGCGAGAGAATAACATGGTGTCTGTGCGGTGGTTTCACAAAGTAGATGAGGTTGGAGCTTCCATTGTCTTGCCTCTTGATGTGACTGATCGAGAGATTTTCTTCTCTCTCTGTTTCCAAGATCTCAGCGTAGAGTGCATTGACGGCCTTGCCTGTGTATTCAACCCGGCCCACTTTGATCAATTTCATTCTGAGGTCCGACCAAATCATCGGTTGTACCCATACATGTGCCGTAGATTGATAGACAATGATGATATAAAGTCCTTTGATGTAACCCAGTTACAGGGTTATTGGAGTCAGGAAGCAGTTAGATCTATGTTTGCACCAACTTCTTTAAAATTGAGGTTGAAGATTTCAACGGGTAAAAAGAGGAAACGGGATGCTATTGGTGTTGACGAGAAAATTGCTTCTGTTAAGGCAGCTAGTGGAAAGTGGCAGCCATTGCCAGGTCAGAATGTGGAGGTACTTTCACAAGATAGTGGTATTAGGGGATGCTGGTTTAGGTGCATTATTTTGAGAAAACACCTGGATCGGATCAAAGTGCAGTACTTGGATATCCAAGATGCTGATGGAACAGGCAAATTAGAGGTAAATTGATACACGAGTAATGCAATAATAAACTTTTGTTTTCTTTTTCTGGGAGCTGTTTTTCAACTGATTTATTCAAATACTTATCCCATTGTTATAATATTTTTGGTTTAGGAATGGGTCTTGTGCAGTCGGGCTGCTACTCTGGATGATGTAGGTTTACGCATAGTTGAAAGGCCAACAGTGCGGCCGGCTCCTTTGTCGGAGAGACCAATCTTAAGCTCAGACTGCTCTTTTAATGTTGGTTCTATGGTGGATGCTCGGTGGATGAATGGCTGGTGGGAAGGGATAGTCATTCACTGCGAGTCTGATGAAAAAATCCAAGTCTATTTTCCAGGTATTTTACAAGTCTCTGTTTACTACAGTTACATAACAGAGAAAACTGTTTGAGTTCATTGCTGACTTCTTTTGCTATATTTTTGTAGGTGAAAAGCGAGTATCTATCTTTGTCCCAGGACAGCTGAGACATTCCTCAGAGTGGGTTGATGGAAAATGGAGCCCTGTGAAAGAGAGGAAGGATATTGCCAATGCTATACTTGCCACCATAGATAGCAGACAGAAGGAAGCCTCCAGTTCACGGGAGGAGATTAAGTCAGAAACCCTAAGAGAAACCTCTACTCCAACAGATGATGCTGCTCAGGAGAACTGTACTTCTTCCTCACCTGACTTGAAAAAGGATTTGATGCTAGACGGGCTGAAGTGGAAATCAAGAAAGCGCCGCCGGTTCAGCCCAAATCGAGTCAAAAGGAGCCCTGGGTCAAGCAGCGGGTGCACACAGGAAGAGACTGAGCCGAGTGCATGTGGTAGTTTTGTTCTACTCGACTCATCTGATAATGAGAATTGCAAGACTAGCAGGGATCCGATATTTAGTGCGCCACCTGTCGCCATGTCAAACTTGGTGATGTCGCAATAACAGCAAGCTATTGGAGTGATGTGAGTTTTTCTTTGCATCCCCATGGTCATTCTTTTGAGATTTTAGAGTAAATCGGGAGCTGAGGTGGTTATTGGATCCACACTTGTAAATTTCGCTAGCTTAGAAACTTGTCTTTTTGTTTGCATGATTAAGTTTTGTTTGGATCAGTTAGTACTGGGATGAGAGAGACAGGGATGTTGAATTCCTTTGGTAGCAAAGCCTAACCAAAGTTTTATTTACTGACCTTGCTAGTTGCTTTCCCTTGTCTGGTAGGGTACTAGATGTTGGTAGCTGTTTTAACTTAGTCTGAAAATATATATTGAGTGTTTACTGATTATATTACTAACCTGTGTTAGTTGTGATTTTGTCTCGGAATGTAATAGATGTTTGTACTAGTTGTCTTAAATAATTCTGGTGGTTATCTTTTTTGTCTCTTCAAATATTTATGAAGTCTCTGCTGATCTTGTTGCTTAATATCTGATTTGTCAGTATGCTTTGTTTTTTCTTAAGCTCTGTTCTGGTCTAAATTGGCTTTGAAGAGTACACTGAGAAAAAAAAATGAGAACGGTGTGAAACTGATGGAAGGTTGAATAAGTAGATGCAGAAAAGGAGGAAAGGAAATAAATAAAAAGATAGGGAAAAATATAAGAATAATAAATAGAAAAAAAATTGAGAATGGGATGAAACTGAGGGAAGTTTACTGTAAGTAGATGCAGCAAAAGAGGAAAGGAAAGAAACAAAAAGACAAGGAAAAAAAATAGAATAATAAATGGTCATCGATAAGAAGAATTGGCATGTTAGTGTAGGTGCCAAACTGCAAGTTTGTTAGGGTGAGCCAATGTGGCCCTATTCAGGTACTTGTTTCCATGAATGCTTCCTTTTACATGTTATTTATATATTTGTTCATTATGTGTGCCCAATGAAGCCCTTGTTCTCACCTCTATTTGAGTACATTAGATAAACAGACTGAATTTGAGATTTCAATGGAATTCTGGAAGCGAACTGAAGATCCAAATACCTAGTTAATTACAAAGTCTTTACAGGTTCTGTACAGGCACTTGATGTGATCATAACTGGTAAGAATTTACTTGGGAATCTCTGTTTGAACTAAAGAAACTTTTTTCATTCTGGCCTAGACCGTCTAAGAATGACTTTATGAGGAGGGTTTCATTACTGTGTAGGCAACGGTATTTTGTTAATGCGGGGATAACTTATTTGTTGTGGTTGTTCTGTGTCAAGTTACAAGTTTTTTTTTCACATCAATTCTGGTATTGCTGGAGATTAAGATTACTATGAACTATGGAGAGAAATAAAATGAAACATTTCTCTTGCATATGTTGAGAGTTGAGATATCAAACTAATCAAGTACAGTGCAGACCTATATTTCTATTTTTGTGACATTGTGAACATTGTATTATTGGGGGTCCAGCTGGGTGAAACGAGTTTCATTGATACCAATTATATTTATTTTTTTTTGGTTGGGTAAAATCTGATAAGAAACTGGAATTGAGAGTTGGTTGCGTCAGGTACCGGAAATGAGTTCTACTTGTGGATAAATCATTCGGTCCTACCATCTGCCATCATCTGTATATCTTTTGCAAATTTTATAATGTCACAGAGCTGCTGGTTTTAGTGTTGTGTTAGCTGTATGCCACTTGGATTGAAGTTCTTTTTTTTGAAAGAGCACTAGGATTGAAGTTGAACGCCTTTTTTAAACGAATATTAACTAGCCTTAGAGATTTGGAACTTTCGAGTTAACATAAGATGATCGGCCTTTGATTTTACTTTTTCACATCAACAGCATGTACGTGTTACTATTTTGTGTGGGCCCACAACAGCGGTACAACCGGTCAATGGCTGCCAATGACCCCAATTATCTTTCTCTAAACAAAAGGCTGGAACGTCTTAAATTTTCTATTTTTCTTTGAGGGTTAAAATGCCTCAAGTCTTCTATATTTCATGGTGTCTTATATCCTTTATCTCACTTTTTAAAGTCCAAACTATTGATCCCAACCGATAAACATGATCTCCAATAATTTTGTATCTATATAAAAGAACAGTTAAAAGTTTTCAAAAAAATATAAAAGTTGGTCTTTAAGCATATTTTAATATGAAATTAATGTTAATATGTTCAGATTAACTATTTAAACTTTAAAAACAGAAATAAAAGATATAAACCACGAAAAGACATGAAAAACCCAAGGTATTTGAACCCTATGTTTCTTTTTATGAATGGCGGGACGGGTGCAGTAAATTATTTCTTGAATAATAAAAAATCTGCTGCCTTTGGTCCAACAAAAAGATGAATGGCAGAAGTATATAACTAATTAAGGCCCATGGGTCTTGCATGCAATAAATAGAAATCCTTAAAATTCCACTCGCCTGAATCTAATTAACTAAATCCTTCAATCAGCAACTACTTTATAATTAACTAATCCACCCCATCAGCTTAACTACTCAAAGGTAGCCGGTGGGGACCGACTGATTTGTATTAACATATGGACACCTAAGCAAAAATCTGATGCATATATCTTCCCCAATTTCACAACGACTTCCATTTGTATATATTTTTTAATTTAATATTGAATAATTTTTGAACTGATATTGTAATTATTTTCTGTTTCCCCACAACAACCGTTCCAAGGAAGCCATGTAAAACCACGCATAGAGTTTATTTGCCGTGCAATTTACCTATAAAATTTGCAACCCCTGCAACCTTATGAGGTGAACAACAGAACAAAGTCAGAATACCATCCCACAAGTACCGCAAGAAACCATGCAATGAGAAGGCCTAGAACTAGGAAAAAATAATTACACGCTAAGCCTTGTTATAAAGCCTACCTTTCCTTTCCTCTATTATCTCTTGAGAATCTGATTCTGTCCAACGAATCTTCTAAGCAATGGCCCCCCTCAGTGGTACAAGAAAAGCCATCAAAGCCTACTTCTCAAATTCGCTTTCCCCACTCTCTAAAATTCTCACTCTAAGCTTTCTAGTCTTAACTTTTCAACCAGACAAGCCAGGGCTATCTTTTCCTTCCAAGAGCTTCCTCATGACAGACAGGGCAAGATATTTACTGATTTTTTTTCTTTCTTTCTTTGGAAATAATTTTGACAAACTGTTTAGAGTTATGTAAAATGAACTAGCAATCTCTTTGGATTGCCCAGAAATTCATGCAGGGTTTGAGTTCCATTGTACCTTTTATATATATTTGTTATTGACTTATTGTTGAAGTTCTTTTTTTCCTTTTTCTTTCTTCCTTTTTTGTGTTCTTGGACCCTTTTTTATGATCCTTTGGTTTTTACAGTTCATTTGCATGACTCTGAGGATGAACATAGACTGCAACGGATGCTACAGGAAAATCAGAAGCGCTCTTCTCCAAATGCAAGGTTTGGTTTACAGTTTTCTATTCTATATAATGAAAATAATAATAAATATCCATTTCTATTATAATCTTAGATTCGGCTGCCTTTTTCTCCCTCTCATTTTTTTTTATTCTTTTTCTTAAATTCCCCTAGAGTTGGAGAGTCATTTAATAGAGAAGAAGCAATCTAGAGTTAGTGTTTGCGGCGTGTTCAACCCTCAAGATGTGGCAATCAAGATCAGAAAGAAGACCAATCGAAGAGTTGAAATACTAGATATCAAGGAACTGGAAGCTGCGGGCCAGGAGATTGCCGGTCACAGGCCTTCGCAACCGTAAAGAAATCCTGAATTTACCTTAATGTAATTAGTAGTGACAGCAAACTTTGTGTTTGCCATTTATATAAGGCTTTGTGCGAAAAAAGTATGTAAAAAAAAGAAAAAAAGGATTAGACTAGTCTAGTAGTTTTAATTTAATATATGATACTTGATAGGGTTATACGCTTATTACCTATCAGTTTTAGTTGAATTTTATACTTCCTTTTCCTCCAGTGTTTAAAAATAAATTAACAATAAGAAGGCTGGAAATATATTTATTTTCCTCATATATTTGAAAGTGACCTATCATGGATCGTTAGCAAAAGTATAGAGCATTAGAACATCTCCAATATATTCGACATTCATTCCTTTGAAATATCACTCTTAATGTTGATGTTTGTGCCTAGCTGATTTGGCACCTTAATGTATCCTAAACTTGGAAAAAAGTATCATTTTCATTCATATATAATTTTTTTTTTTGAAAACTACAATTGATAAGTGAAGAATCTCCACTTTGAAAGGTTGGACCGGTTCATAACCCTGAAATGTACTCAATAATAAAAAATTCACATAAGAATGCATGATTTATATATTCCTATTTTCGTTGAAATTAGTCGGTATGAAATAGATAATGAGAAAACTTCGCAACAAATAAAATCCTTGCGAAATTGAAGAACCCTTCGAACACATCAAATATTAACTATAGAGTATGCTTTTAGCAAAACGAATTATTCGTAGAATGAGATAATGGTCGAAAATTTCTGTCAAAAAAAAAAGAGATAATGGTCGAAATCCTCAAATCATATTTAATGACACGTACAAAATTTTGAAATGCATTTTTTTATACGAAAGGTGCAGCCTATTACCATCCGCACAAGGCCATGTTTTCATTGAACAAAAACAGTTGTGGGCTTGTGGCAACTTCTCACCAGAAGTCCAGAACTAGCTTTTCCAAAGGAACATTTGTTGACCAACCCAGTTTCCTGCCTAGTAGAAGGGAAGATAGCTAGTGTTTTAGTTTATCTAATAAATTAGCAATTTTGTTCCAACCATAAATCAAACTAACTGTTATGGCCTGGTAAACTGGGACAACACGTGTCGAAAATGGAAACATGTTTTGTTACATTACAGAATCTTCTTTAGTTTGCTTCTCTGTGTGATATCTTAGCTTGCCTTTTCCTTTAAATGCAATTATAATTTGATCTTTTTTGACACTCATATCTCATGATTTTAAAATGTAACAATGCTTTCATACCTGGGTTACCAAGAGCACCTTAATTAGGGGTTAAGCTGTTAATGCAAGATCAAGGTAAAGGACGCACAATAGGTGCTTAATATCTCAACTCATTAAGTAGATTCCCAATTTACTAAATTTGAAATTTGAGCAAAGCGATACTTGGGGCTAGAGGTCCAAACTATCAAAAGACGGCATACAATTATTAATGCTGTTCTATAAAGACAGAATAAGGTATCCCAATAGAGAACAGCTTGGGTCCAATGGGTTTAGGGACCGTCTGATTCACTTTAATATTCGTGCACACAAATTTTAAAGCAAGCACGAAAGTTGCGGACTCAAATCTTGAAGCAGATCGGACGGTCATCAAACCCATCGAACTCACTTTGAGTCCGATGAGCATCGGACCCAAATTGGTTCCATCCCAAAAACGGAGAGAAAAACAGGGCGGGCAGATCTAAGGCTTAGCCAAGGGTGGCTAAGCCACCCCTATAATTTTAAAATTTTAATTATACATATATGAATTTAATGAAATTTTATCTTTTTTAAACTTTGTATTCTAACTACCCTCAATAAATGAATAAATGATATCTGTTTAGTTGTAGCCTAGTAGTTAAAGCTTTATTTTATGGTTGAGAGGTTTTGGGTTCAAATCTCATTCACTACAATTATACATTTTAATTTTCAGCCAACCCTATCAAAATTTTCTAGTTCCTAGTTCCGCCCTTGGAGAAAAATACTCTTATGTTAAAAAATACAAAATACTAAACAGAGTACTAGTTCCCGACCAAAAAAAAAAATCCTTAACATCTACTAATTCCAAAAAGAAACTCCAGAAGCAAAACAGAGCTCAACATAAATATTTTAACAAACTGAAGTTTACAACACCCACCGTTATTACTTTATTAGCAGAATAGCCTCACAAAGTCAAGCTGTCAGGGTTCTCAACAATCTTTGCAAAGGTCTCGAGGAATGCTGCCAAATCAGCACCATAGATAATTCGATGATCAGCAGTGACGTTCACCTAGATCAATATTAAAGGAAACAAAATATGATTTATTAATTGACAAAGTGCTATGATTTTTTGTACTATAGTAAGAAACTACACAAAAAATTCTATTATTCCTAAAACAGTTGAAATGAAGACGTTAAAAATCCAACACCTACCAGCATTTTATTTTTGACACTGAAGAAGCCAGCCTTATCAGCACTAACAGTAGGTTTCGAGGCTCCAACAGCCATAATTGCTCCCTGGTTACATATGTAAAAGACATTTTATATCATGATGGAACAACAAAAAAAGGTCCTATAGAAGGAAAATGAAAGAAAAATAAAAGAGCCCACCTGACCAGGAGGAAGTATGGCATCAAATCTGTCAACTCCAAACATACCCAAATTTGAGAGGGTAAATGTACCTACACATTTAAATCACCTTTTAATCAGCCATTAGGAAACATTTTTCAACTTTTAAAGTGAAAAATTTAAGCAAGCATGTAAACATAACCTGAATTGTACTCATTGGGGGAGAGCTGCTTAGCACGGGCCTTCTTGACCAACTCTTTCCATTTTTCAGATAGCAAGTACAGATCCAACTGCATTGCATTTACATTCCCAATCAATAATACAGTAATCACAGTACAAGACAACAATTACAGAATTTGATCCAAATTGAAAACCTTGTCGGCATCCTGTAAAACAGGGGTGATAAGGCCACCATCCATGGCCACAGCAATAGCAATGTTGATGCTGCTGTTGTAACTGAAACTCTTTCCATCCTTGCAACTTGCATTCACGATCGGGTGCTGTGCAAGTGCCATAGCTGCTGCCTTTGCCAATAGAACCGTCATTGTCACACCCTTTGGTTTCAGCTATACATACATAATTCCCAGATTAATTGTTATTTCACCAGAAAAACAAGCATTTATAAAACAGTATCAGACGTATTGCAAATATATGTTCATATCATGAAAATGACTTGTAAAGTTAAAAATGTGGTTCTACAAAGCAGATAATTCTAACAATCCGGATAGATACCAACCTAACTAGTTAACAACATGCGCAAACACCCAGTTAAGAACAAGAATATAACACTGAAAAGCAGATGCCCAGTGGTGGTACTGGGTGAAAGTTGGTCTGGCATTTGAAAACTTCAACAGAAGCCTGGGCATTTGATAGTTATCAGTTTAATCAATCCAGGTTGGCGTTATGTCTATCACTCTACCTACATTTAAAAGTCAATTAGGTTGGCATTACTTCTATCTACATTTAAAATTCAATTATATTAGGTCCATATGTCATTTATCTAAAAGAAACTTCAATTGTCCAGATTAAAATTTTGATCCAGCATGGTCGACTCTTAATTGCATCAACAGCGATACCAACATAAAAAAAAGAGTGACACCAACAAATTAAGAGTTCTTGTAGTTGCTATTAACAGTTAAAAGTAGCAGGTTCACGCTATTTATTTAGATCGACATTTACATTAACAATAAAATTGATTACTAATAAAATGGTAACCTGGCACGATACCATCGATGCACAAGCCAAGGTTTAACAATCCGGGGGACTATTAGCATCCCACTTTTTATTTGATCCGTCTTAATCTTCCTTTCTAAGGGGTTTTGGTTAGGCACAGCACAACATGCAGAGAGATACAAGTATACAACTAGCCAGCCATGTCCTATACAGGCTATGGGTCTGATCAGAAGGAGTGAGATTCTTCAAAAATAAGAAATGGAATTCTTATTTTGGAAAATTCTCTGATCAAAACAGAAAAACAAACGGAAAATGATTTCATTCACGGGATTGGAGAGGATAATTTGGACCATATGAAATCCTGTGGTCGGATTTGGCAAGAATTCAACATGCACCATTAAAATTACTTATTTGCCCTCATTGTGTTTGAGTTCTTACTCTTCCGCTTACACCTATCTCATTTGATGGCAACTTTTGTAAATTTGATGAAAATTATGGATTATTTTTTCTTCTCAACAATGAATTCATCTATTCATCTCTTTTCCAATGAAATGTACTCATTTCTCCTTTATCATTGCTGCCGATCATAGCCTATATTTACATGAATAGAAACATACAGATACTAGTGACATTGGTTTGCCTTTATAATGCAAGTTCAGTTTTAAAATATAGGTACATACTGAAATTTAATTTTAGCTGATAGCACATTTTACTTTAAAGATAATCCGAGTACCTTAGCATAAAGAGCGTCAAGAGCATCAGTCGTTACCGGGTACCCAACCCGGAAAGTGGGCACTGAAAGGCTCTCCATCATGTTCTTGGAGACAGCTCCTTGCATTGTGGTGAAAGGGACCACGCTAGAACCTGGCAACGGAGGAGGCAGAGACGCCGAAGCTGTAGCTGGTTTTGCTGGAGCTGCCGCAGCTGGAGCAACAGGTGCTGGTGCCGGCTTTTTGGATTGGATCCCAGCAGCAGCCTCAATATCTTCAGGTGTTACCCTCCCGTATTGTCCTGTCCCCACCACCTTGTTTATGTCCACCTGTCATCAACTGATTTACTTTACTTTACTTTTTATTTTTTATCAAGGCTCATCTTTTCCTCATTGTTTCATCTGGTTGTTATGGATTGCTTGCATGCAAATGTATATTGCACAAGCAAGACACTTGACTATAGGTTTGAATTGGTGGTCTGCCATTACTCACTGAAATCACTTGAGCAAACAATAGTGATCAACATGACCGCATACAGCATCTAATATTTCCAAGATGGTGTAGAGAATGAGTTCTAATTAATTCCAAAATGGCTGCAATCACAATCATCCAATCTTCCTAGTTCTTCCAATCTCTACTTGAAAATCGATTTTTCAACAACTATCATACCTTGTGTTGTTTAGCGAGCTTCTTAGCATAAGGCGTGGCAACGATCTTCTTTGGTCCCTCAGCAACAGCCGTCGCAGCAGGAGTCGGAGCAGCCACAGTTGGAGCAGACGTAACCTTTCCATCAGTCTCAACCGCAGTAGCTGAACCACCAGAAGGAGCAGCAGTACCACCACCACTGGAAGTTGACTCAGCCTTGGCTTTGGCCATAGACACCTCTTCCTCAGTCTCAGCAAGAAAAGCAATCGCCGCTCCTACCGGGGCGCTCTCTCCCTCTGACACCACAATCGCAGCGAGGATTCCATCGTGGAAGGATTCTACATCCATGTCAGCCTTGTCGGACTCCACCACGACCACGCTCTCCCCTTTCGACAGCCGATCCCCCTCGGATTTGGTCCAAGAGACGATTTTTCCCTCGGTCATGGTCGAGCTAAGCGCAGGCATGAAGATCTCCCGGATCTTGGCCTGGACGGTAAGGACACGCGAGCGGCGTGGGACAGGGCGGAGCCGGCGGACGGGAACGATCCGGGAGGAGGTGAAAGAGGAAGAGATGTGAGACGTCGTCATTGTCGAAGTATGGAATGCGGAAAGGTGCCGGTATTGGTGGAATGGAGAGAGTGATGGTTTTTAAAGATCCGGCGGAGGTAACGAGGTGAGGGGGCGAGAATGGTTAAAGTAGCGGCGGAGGTAACGAGGTGACGGGCGGAATTCACATCACCTCAGGTTACCTGACTCAAGCAAATTATGAGATCGGACGGCTTTTTTAACATGGCACGAATCTCAAAACAGATCCCCTACAGTCTCCATAGGCACCGGATTGAGTTTGGCCCAGATAGGATTAATCTGAAATGTCCGTTTCAATTTGCTTGAGTCAGGTACCTGGGAGGACACGGATCCAGGGGCGAGAATGGTTAAAGTAGAATTCTGTACAAGAATGGTTTACCGGTCAGAAAAGAACATCAAAAATTGGAAGTACAAGCTTGCGCAAGGATGGGCCCTATTTTATATTTATCTTTAGCTCAAATTAAGGCTTTCGTTCCTTCATTTTTATTTGTATTAAATTTTCTGGCCCAAGGCTATGATCCATCTAAGTTTAAACAACACATTGAATTATTAGACCAAAGGATCCGCCACTGTACCAGAATGTCTAGATCATGATAAGCTAGAAGTTGCAAATTCTCTATAGAAGCTTTTTTATTATTATTTTTCTTCTCTCAAATTCCGGAGGCGTAGGTTACTATCTAGAATAAGCCGTGATTTTTATTTTTACCCAAAAAAAATATATTTTAATATAAATAACCAGGTTTTTAAAATATTTTTATTTCTACCCAAACCGCTAGGAATATTTGCAGTTCGAATTAAAAATTCAAACCGCTAGGAATCCTAGCGGTCCGAATTCTTAATTCAAACCGCTAGATTTTGAATTCTTAATTCGGACCGCTAGGATTCCTAGCGGTCCGAATCAAATATATAGTGAAAGATACAGGCATGCAGCTGTCTTTAGTCAAAGGCGGGCCCCACCGAACACCGTGTTCGTAGTGGCTAACAAAAATCTACACTTGCTAGCCTTCTGGGCGGCCATTACATAACATCTACTAGATTTTTTGTTGCACATATAAATACAATCTACACTTACTAGCCTTTTTAGGCGGCCTATTATATAAGATCTATTCTAGATCTTTTGTAGCACATATAAAGGGGTTGGCTACGGTGCTACGCGCAATATTTGAGTTTTCAAAATTCTAACGGTCGATCGAACCGTTCAACATGATCTCCATATAAATATGTACTTGCAAACCAAATTTTATATTTTTAGAATTTTTTTACTATTTTTTTAGATAGGTAGAAAAATATTTGATCTGAATGGTATAGAATTTCCAGATCAAGTGATTTTCTATCTATCTAAAAAAATAGTAAAAAAATTCTAAAAAATGTAAAATTTGGCTTGCAAGTACATACTCATATGGAGATCATGTGGAACGGTTCGGATCGACTGTTAGAATTTTAAAAACTCAAATATTGAGCCGTAGCACGGAGGTCCTCTATGCTACGCGTAACATATTAGCACGGAGGTCCTCTATTGCTATTCAAGTTATGACTTATGAAAAGCAAAAGCTGTTGGCTAAATACGTTTGCTAAAATAATGAAAAATAATCTATAGAGTCCTACCGTGTCACATTGTTACAGCCACAGAGAATCCAAGCTCCATTAAGTTGAGAAGCGCAGTCAGTAGACTTGTACAGGCATGCAGTTTGAATTAAGAATTTGAATTCCGCTATATATTTGATTCGGACCGCTAGGAATCCTAGCGGTCCGAATTAAGAATTCAAAATCTACCGATTTGAATTAAGAATTCGGACCGCTAGGAATCCTAGCGGTTTGGGTAGAAATAAAAATCTTTTAAAAACCTGGTTATTTATATTAAAATATATTTTTTTTTGGATAAAAATAAAAATCACGGTAGAATAAGTCATAAAACTTAACAAGGTTGGAAAACACTCATGAAAATGGAAAAAAAAATAATGGCTTCATATATACCTATGGAATGTATTGCATGGAGATTAGCTCAGGTGGAAGTGAGTAAAATTTTGATAGCTTAGTGTTCATAAGTCATAATAGATAATCACAAACCTATGAGTATGATTTGATTTATTTCGGTTTATTATGAATTTTGAATTTGTATATTAGTTTGATATTAACTGGTTGTTTGTGTCCGATTATAATCATTTATTTTGATTTTGAATTTGAAGAACCAATCAGGTTTATAATATAACCCGATCTACTCTTTTGACATTAATCGGGTATTTGTGTTTGTGCCCGATGTGGGTATGATTTGGTTATTGTTTTATTTTGATTTGAGAATTGGGATTTGGATATTAGATTTGAACATGACACAGGTCTTGTACTTATAAGAGTTGAACGAGGTTGACATTTGTCATGACAACATTAAGGGGTTAAGTCAGAATTTTAAATTATGGGATCAATTATATAAAAAATTCATGTTACGTATGGGATCAATTTTACACTATCTATAGCATTTTACTCTAAACTATATAGAAAATAAACTACAAGTACAATTTTTCTTTTTCTAGACTTGATATTGTTTGGGTATATTTGCTTTAAATTTGGCTTTTGAATTTGGTTTTTGATCTTTGGTACGGGTTTGAATATATTTAGTTTTGAGTTACATATTTGTTTTGACATACGCTTGACCTTTAGTTTTGACATGATCCTGACCCGGCACTTAAAAATTCCGTTCTAATTTCAGTTATAAGCTTTGACATAGTTTGGAATTTGAATTTAATTTTGACATGGTATCATTCTTTTGGTTTGGGTATTTGAATTTGGTATTCTTTTGGCTTGGGAATTTGTCCTGAAATTGAGGTTTTGGTATTGACCTCGGTCTAGGTATTTGGCTAAGAGAAAATTCAGTGATTAATTTTGACCATTTAATCAAACAAGGAGAAAATAGAGTGAGGCTATGGTAT
Organism: Carex parvula; assembly: GCA_025461045.1. Lineage (NCBI taxonomy): Eukaryota > Viridiplantae > Streptophyta > Magnoliopsida > Poales > Cyperaceae > Carex > Carex parvula. Next base: position 202,214 of record JAJGRW010000440.1, on the reverse strand, counting down.
TTTGCAATATACATTTACTTACTTAGTGTGTTTTGATATAACAGACATCAAATTCATATCAAAATACGTAACAAATAAAAAGCAAAACGCATTCAATAATTATTATATCAACACACACTAGGCAGGTGTACATTGCAAAATACCATAACCTCAATAAAAAATTATTTAATTTTATCTTAAAACTAGTTCTTATAGTAAGACATTTTCATATATTATGGATCATACCAAAAACTATTGTTGTATCTTCCTCATTTGATTTAAGTTTGATAATATAATATAATCATCCGATCAAATAAATATAAATCATTTAACAAGAATTTGATGCACTGGATAAATTTTCAATGGATAAAATATAATTAATTAACATATGTTACGTGGAAAAATGCATTTCTATAGATATAGATCGCAAGTACATGGTGGTGTTAAACCGTGCAAGTAACGGAAGTGTGCCGCGTCAATTTAATCAATAAAATGTCTCCTCTCAAAGTTTAACACTCATTTCATACATCTATATATACCGGATACAAATCTGTGATTCTTTGAAATCAGATGACTCTCTATTATTCCAAATCTATCTATTCATCTGTTTTGAGATTCGTGCATAAAAAATAAGTGTTGTTGAGATCGTTCATTTCAAAAAATGAAAGGGTAGATTTGAAATCACAGGATCATGTGATTCTTTTAGAATCACAACAGATTTATTTCCATATATATCAGGTACTAAAATCCATCAGATTAACTCTATTTCTCAAGGAATAAATTGAATCTATCTCGACATTATAGTCCAATATATATTTCCAAAAACATATGGATATCCCTCAACAAAATCAGATCGTGCAATATGTGCCGCCACCCGTAATTACGACTGAATCTGCAGATGCCCCTGCTATACATCTGAGCACGATAAGAACCAGAGACAAATATATATATATATAACAAAAACGAAATTTTTATTTATTGAGAATTATAAGATGAGACCGTAACAAATTAAATGTCACAACTTTCAATTAATATGTACAAAAATGTGTGGGGACTTAAATCCTGAGTCACCAGTAACAATTAATTACCATACAAACTGACCAATGACGAGATAAAATCAATACAATTCACAACACAATCGCAACACGCCCATATCATTTGCCTTCTCTTCAGGTTTCGGCGTAGCATCTGCCACTGCATCTGCAGATTCAGTCGAAATTACGGGTGGCGGCACATATTGCACAATCTGATGTTGTTGAGGAATATCCATATGCTTTTGGAAATATATATTGGACTATAATGTCGAGATAGATTCAATTTATTCCTAGAGAAATAGAGTTAATCTGATGGATTTTAGTACTTGGTATATATGGAAATAAATCTGATGTGATTCAAAAGAATCACAAGATCTTGTGATTTCAAATCTACCCTTTCATTTTTTGAAATGAACGAATCTCAACAACACTTATTTTTTATGCACAAATCTCCAAACAGATGAATAGATAGATTTGGAATAATAGAGAGTCATCTGATTCCAAAGAATCACAGCAGATTTGTATCCGGTGTATATAGATGTATGAGATGAGTGTTAAAATTTGAGAGGAGACATTTTATTGATAAAATTGACGTGGCACACTTCCGTTACTTGCACGGTTTAACACCACCATGTACTTGCGATCTATATCTATAGAAATGCATTTTTCCACGTAATATATGTTAATTAATAGGCATGTTGTTTTATTAATTATATTTTATCCATTGAAAATTTATCCAGTGCATCAAATTCTTGTTAAATGATTTATATTTATTTGATCGGATGATTATATTATATTATCAAACTTAAATCAAATGAGGAAGATACAACAATAGTTTTGGTATGATCATAATATATGAAAATTTCTTACTATAGGAACTAGTTTAAGATAAAATTAAATATTTTTTTATTGAGGTTATGGTATTTTGCAATGTACACATGCCTAGTGTGTGTTGATATAATAATTATTGAATGCGTTTTGCTTTTTATTTGTTACGTATTTTGATATGAATTTGATGTCTGTTATATCAAAACACGCTAAGTAAATGTATATTGCAAAATACCATAGCCTCACAGTATTTTCTCCTTGTTTGATTAAATGGTCAAAATTGATCACTAAATTTTCTCTTAGCTAAATACCAAGACCTTGGTCAATACGAAAACCTCAATTTCAGGACAAATTCCCAAGCCAAAAGAATACCAAATTCAAATACCCAAACCAAAAAAATGATACCATGTCAAAATTAAAATCAAATTCCAAACTATGTCAAAGCTTAAAACTGAAACTAGAAAAGAATTTTTAAGTGCCGGGTCAGGATCATGTCAAAACTAAAGGTCAAGCTTATGTCAAAACAAATATGTAACTCAAAACTAAATATATTCAAACCATACCAAAGATCAAAAACCAAATTTAAAGCAAATATACCCAAACAATATCAAGTCTAATTCAAATACCAAAGCCAGATTAAATAAAAAATAACTCATTGATCAAATACAATGTAGTCAATGGCGGAGCCATGTGGAAGAAAATAGGTTCAATTGATTCTCATTTAATTTCAAATTTTTTGTGCCTACACGCTTCACCTAAAAAAATAAAATAATTTTTTTTGTACTTGTATTTTATTTTCTATATAGTTTATAGTAAAATACTATGGATAGTGTAAAACTGATCCCATACGTAACATGAATTTTTTATATAATCAATTTCATAATTTAAAATTCTGACTTAACCCTGAATGTCGTCATGACAAATGTCAACCTCGTTCAACTCTTATAAGTACAAGGCCTGTGTCATGTTCAAATATAATATCCAAATCTCAAATCAAAATAAAACAATAACCAAATCATACCCACATCGGGCACAAACACAAATACTCGATTAATGTCAAAAGAATAGATCGGGTTATATTGTAAACCTGATTGGTTCCCCAAATTCAAAATCAAAATAAATGATTATAATCGGACACAAACAACCAGTTAATATCAAACTAAATATACAAATTCATAATTCATAATAAACCGAAATAAATCAAATCATACCCATAGGTTTGTGATCATCTATTATGACTTATGAACACTAAGCTATCAAAATTTAACTCACTTCCACCTGAGCTAATCTAGTCTATCATGCAATACATTTCATAGGTATATATGAAGCCATTATTTTTTTTCCTTTTTCACGAGTGTTTTACAACCTTGTTAAGTTTTATGACTTATTCTAGATAGTAACCTACACCTCCGGAATTTAAGAGAAGAAAAATAATAATAAAAAAAAACAGAGAAAAGGCTTCTAGAGAGAATTTGCAACTTCTATCTTATTATGATGTGGACATTCTGGTACAGTTGCGGATCCTTTGGTCCAATAATTCAATGTGTTGTTTAAACTTAGATGGATCATAGCCTTTTTTGGGCCAGAAAAATTAATACAAATAAAAATGAAGGAACAAAAGCCTTAATTTAAGCTAAAGATAAATATAAAATAGGGCCCACCCTTGCGCAATCTTGTACTTTCAATTTTTTATGTTCTTTTCTGACCGGTAAACCATTCTCGTACAGAATTCTACTTTCACCAGTAAGCTAAAAACATATTTATCTCAAAACTAAAAAAATATAAAAAATAAGAACATCAGATACCGGTCAAGAGAAGACGAGAAAATGGAAATTGTGAATAAAAAACACGTGCTTCAGTTGCAATATATTTAACATGCTTTCTGTAAGCTGAAAGCCTGAAAGAACGGAAGAAATTATTTCTTTATTTAACACGATTACAATCTTGCACGGTTTCTACTTTCCAGTCAGTTTTAAGGATCTCGATAAGGATGGCCCGGACATTTTTATTAATATCCAAAGTTATATAATTAATTAATATATTCAGATTCTCTGAGTATTTATCAAAATATTCATACCGGTCTGGCCGGTACCCAATTTAATCAACTACCGGCCAGAAATAGTCGGTACCTTGTTTAATTTATTGCCAGCCAGAAAATGACCGGTACTTAAATTTTTTTTTTTGGTTGTTTTAAGGTTTATTGTAGTATTTTCCGTTTATATTTTATGTTGTAGTTTTTGTATTGTTGTTATAGTATTTTCTGTTTAGCATAATCATGATAACTTATTTTATTTTAGTATAATTTAGCGTAACTTAGTTTAATTATTTAATATATTCCTCATAATTTATATTATTTTAGTACAATTCTCATTAGTTTAATTTAGTATAATTCTGATAATTTTTTTAATTTTAGCATAATTTTACATAACTTTGCGTAAGTTAGTGACGAAAAAAAATATAAAAAAAATATAAAAATAGAACCATAAAAAAGAACCGAAATATAAGATAATCCAAACATAAAAACACCAAATATAGTATACCAAATATAAATAGTATAAAACAATCACCGCCACAGATCGGGGGACCATTGCTCAGCTGGTACTCCGGCGTTCGCTCGAACCGTCCACAGACCCTCTCTCTCGGTGTAACGACATCAATCTCGACCTCTCTCGCATCCGGTCGGCAGTATCCTAGACTGACTCATCCTCACCCCTAGAGTGTCCACTGAACAAGATCTGTAGCCAAACTCTGCAGCTCTTAACGGACTAGCCTGATATCAATGGTACTACCGTGGGTCCAATCGACGTAGTTGTGAGGACCGTGCCACTTCTTGGCGTATGCCGGGCATCTCAGATTGTCGGTCGCTCCCTGTGTCGGAGGCTCATTCGGGATAGGCCGGCCCACTGGTAGTCGTGATCATGACCAGTGCTGAAGCAAGAGTACCGGTCCAAACATTTGCTTCTTATCCTTCTGCATTTTCAAGAATTTTAACCGTCAGGGTATTTGGATTGGTGGATTAAATAATTAAGTAAGAAAAGAGTTAGAGACTGACCTTACAACTACGGCACATGTGGGAGTACAGATGGGCTAGGACAGCCCCACCCCAATTGTACGACGAATCAGCAAACATGACGGAACCAAATAGGTCCATCTCAAAGCCCCATGTATATCTGCAATACAAAACATATAATATAAAGTTAATAACAAATGTAAAGTCAATAACAAATGTAATAGAAACTTTTTATAGTTGTTACCTCTGAATCTGCTCATTGGTGGAATCTGCTGTCAGACCCAGGGCCCGGGCTGAAGTGGTCTCGCAACTTCTTCATTCTCATATGTAATTTGGACTTCCCACGATCCTCAATGAGAGAGTGAGAATCAGCTCCCAACAACTCCTCAATCTGAGCAGCAAACCCAGCGCTGTCAGATACGCTACCAACGGGGGTGCCACTGATAGGCAAACCCCAAAGGGCACTCACATCCTGGAGTGTCACTGTCATATCTCTGAATGACATGTGGAACGTGTGCGTCTCGATAAGTCATCGCTCCACCAGTCCTGCGATGAGAGATGCATTGATGATGCCACTCCCAGTCCGCAAGATGTCCACAACCTGGTAGAGGCCCAGATTGATGAGGTACTGGTCCATCACCGGGTAGTATTGCATGTGAACGCACCGGTACTTCACATCTAAAAGAAACGTGTCCTGCATTCAAAAAAAATAATGCACATGGTGAACACAACAAAATCTAAACTCAATAAAATTTGAAAAAAGGCTAAAACAAATGCGTACCTCCTGAGAAGCCAGTGAGACTCGGTGCTCGCGGTGGGGCATCTACAAGAGAGGACTGAAATGCTCTGTGCTCCCAGTCTCGATCGGCTCGTCAACTACAGGTGGTGTTGGACGAAACCTATGCCGTCCTCTAGCCATCCTAATGTTAAAAATAAAATTATGTTAACTTACGCTAAGTAAACCCTAAACCCTATCGGTAATGATAAAACCTAATTTCGGTAAAATATGCTAAAATAGGTCAAAATAGGCTTAATTATGATAAAACATGCTAATTAGGCCAATTGCGGTTAAAATAACCTAAAATATTCTATAATAGGCTAAAATAGCCTAATTTCAGTAAAATATGCTAAAATAGGCCAAAATAGGCTTAATTATGCTAAAACATGCTAAATAGGCTAATTGCGGTTAAAATATGCTAAAATAGCCTAATTTCGGTAAAATATGCTCAAATGGTCTAATGGTTTAATTATCCTAATTATGCTAAATTGCACTAAATTAAGCTTAATTATCCTAATTATGGTAAAAAATGCTAAGATACGCTAAAATATGGTCAACTATGCTAATTATACTAAATTACAATAAATTACCCTAAACCTTAAATCCTAAACCCTAAATTTGGCTAATTACTCTAATTTATACTAAATTTAATAATTAAAACTAACTACAACGGATTTACCACTATACAATTAAATTATTCTAATTTTGGTACATTACTAACAAAATTCTAATTGTATAGTGGTAAATCCAAACCGTTTAAACCATTTTGTACATCACTGTTTGAAGTCGATTCGATACATTACAACCATTTTGTACTAAAAATGAATTTTTTAAAAATTAGAGGGACTTACTTGCAAATTTGGGAAGAGATGGAGAAATCTGGGAGAAAGAGCTCAACCGAGGAGAGATAGTGTAAAATTTGATGAAATGAATGGTGATAAATTCGGCCAACCCTCCACACATATATATAGCAAAGGTACCGGCCATTTTCTGACCGGTAATAGATTAACAGGGTACCAACTATTTTCTGGCTGGTAATTGATTAAATTGGGTACCAGTCAGAAAATGACCGGTAGAGATATTTTTATAAATAGTCAGAAATCTGAATATACTAATTAATTTCTATTTAATTTGGGATATTAATAAAAATGTCGGAGGACGGCCGTCAATTATTAAATTCTAATTGTATAGTGGTAAAATTCTAATTGTATAGTGGTAAATCCAAGCCGTTTAAAAAATTCATTTCAGTCTATATAACACCAACTCTAAAATCTATCGAATCGACTTCAAACAGTGAATCCAAACCGTTTAAACCGATCTAATTCATTAGTTGTGTGTTTACATGCAAAATTTATATTTTTTGAAATTTATTTAGTATTAAGTAAGTGGTGAAATGTGAGTGTTTTAAGTTAATTTTGATGCATTTATTTTTTAACATGTTTTACCACTTGACTTACTAAAATAAGTCAAATTTTTTTTTTGTATGTAAACATAAATTAGTTTGAACGATTTGAATTAGCCGTTTGAAGTCTATCTAAATATTGAAGTTGTTGTCGTATAACAACTATATCATATTAGCCGGATCCTTGTATGTTGGTTCCATAATTAGGATAGATCCAACAAAAAATAAATCATGATATGATGAAACACAAGCTAATTCTTATGGAGTGTTTTGCATGCAAGCACAAGCACAAGCTAATTCTAATTTTTTTTTTAAATCCGTATGATATTTAAATACAAATCTAATAAGTAAAGTGGATACGATTTAACATATATACAGATCTTAATTGTATTAAATGTATATATGTTAAATCATATCCACTTATTAGATTTGTATTTAAATATCATACGGATTTAGAAAAAAAATCAAATTATGAATATCAATTGAGACTCCGGGATATGGGACCGTTCCTTCAGGTCTCCAGTCTATTGTGGAAATAAATCTACGATTTTAATTCCAAACGTTTATAATTTAGAGATTCGTAAACAAAAACTAATTTTTCAAAAAAATTCAGAATTTCATCGTTCGAATCATTTAAATCGTTTGAATAGTTAAAATTAAAATCGTTTGAATAGTTGAAATTAGAATCACATCACGCTGCAATCTCTTGTAATCACAGCACATTGGCTTCCGTCTAATGTAGTTGTCAGACAGTTTCTTCAGGTCTCCAGTGTAGTGTGTACACAGACATTGAAGTCAATTGTCAACCACAACTCTTTTTAGGAGTCCGCATCTTCTGCATTAACCCAATATTTGAGTTAATGCATCTCGGCCGACTGATCAGGATCCCAACCAATCCGGCCCGAGGTGAAACGCACTGGGAATCTTTAATATTCGTGCCAACAAGGATTAGACGGTTCGGATTAATTATTCATTAACTCAAAAGTTGAGTTAATGTAGAGGATACGAACTCTTTTTACTGGGTCCCACTTGAGACGTTTGTTCCAAATTACTCAAATCAGCACCAACGCGGAAATGAAGAAGGCCTTCTTTGAACCGAACAAAGTTTAGTTTAAGAAATGAAAACAAAAGCAGGAGAGAACCGCTTTACACTGCTAATGGCCTAGCAGTAAGGCTTTCTCTCTATCCAATCTCCTCTCTCTTGAATCCTTTACCAGATCTTTATATTATTGTATTGAGGTCGTCGCAAGAGTTTGCTTACTGATGACAAAATCTACAGAATTTCTAAAAAAACTGATGAACCCGTTCAGGAGCCACCGATCAAATCGAGGTGAGAGTTCGATTCTCATTTCTCCAATCGATATTTTGTTCGATTTTTTTCTCTAATCGAGTCGAATCTGGAAATAACAGCTAGAAAGGGGGATGAGGAAGATCTCGAAGCAATAGCAGCGAAGGAGCAGAAGGTTTTTAGGTACGAGACTTTAGTATCCGCCACTCGAAATTTCAGCCTGAAGAATAAGCTCGGCGAAGGTGGATTCGGTCCAGTATTCAAGGTAACTTAATTAATTCTTCTATAAATAGTTCGCATGAAAGCAATTTAAGACTGTTTAAATTGAAATTTCGATTGGATTTAGGGGCAATTGCTGGATGGAAGGGAGGTGGCGGTGAAGAAGCTTGGGGCCGCATCAAGGCAAGGTGCGAAGGAGTTTCAAAATGAGGCGATGCTTCTTTCGAGAGTACAACATAGAAATGTTGTGAATTTGTATGGGTATTGTACACATGGCGATGATAAGCTACTGGTGTATGAGTATGTGACAAATGAGAGCCTGGATAAATTGCTCTTCGCCTCAGGTATTTTTTCCCCTTTTATCTCTGTTTTTGCAAAATTTGACTAGCCATTTTTGCTATTTTCATTTTCTCTTGCAAAGAGTGCACGTTTGGGTAATCTATACTGTAATTCAAATGAGTATTTTAGATTGATTAAGCATTAAATCGCATTGAGCAGACTTAGAATTTTATTTGCAATTACTCAATTTCTGGATTTTGCACATTCAAAAAATTAACCTTCTTTCTGTACTTAAATATGAAACAAATTCCTGTAAAGTCTGGCCTTTGTTCCTCCTCTCAGATCAATCTTCCACTGTGTTTATGTTTTTCTCTTGTTTTCATGTTTTCGCATCTATTTTTCCTTTTAAACTCTTTTGCTACGTCAGGAAAGCAGTCAGCATGTGGTAAGCGCGAATTCGGATATATTCTCCATTTCAACTTTTTCCAACAGAAATCAGTCAATCGGAAGAAAGTTCTCCGTTCACTCAGCTATAGGCATCTCTCTGAGTCCATTCCATATCTCCCCCAAATAGTTACGTTCGCATGGATTTATTTTTTTGTGAACAATATCCTCCCATTTAGAAAAACGGAGACTTCGTTTTTTCAGTAACTGGAGAGTACTTTCCAACTAATTAATTAACTAGGGTTGACCGGTGGCCAACCTTTCTAAACCGTATTGAGGTTTCGTGCATCGCTCATAGTCTCGTGCGGTTGTACCAACCATTCTTTTTTCGTCAATCTTTCTCAAATCGTGCGCTTTCATCCTGTTCCTTTTCTTATGTTTTTTTTCCTTCCAGGTCTCACAAATCTGAGCCGTGATGTGCGCTATCTTAGCCATTTGAATGGATAGCATCCGATTTTGACTAAAACTAGACATTTGTTCCCAGTCCAAAACCACCCTTTAAATCAACTGTTTGCTAAATCCTAGACAATTATTAATATTTGCCTTGGCGTCTCGTAAAGAAGCCAATAATATATTGTGGCCCTTTTGCGTACAACTGTAGACTTATATTGTGAGTTACAAACCCCCACTGGTCCTAGGAGGAGGCAGCTGTCTCCTAGATTTTGAGTTTTCTATCGCCCCTAACTGATTTTGTCCTCTCTGAAATATTTTTACCCCCCTCTGAATTTTTGATTTGTAATTCAGGTTAAATTTAGAATTAAAATTGAAATAAATTTGTTGAATTTTGATTGGTAATTAGAATTATAAGTTACAGAATCAGAAATTACAAGTTAAACTATTGAAAAGTATAAATTAAAACATTGATTTTTATCGAGTATCCAATTAGTTAATGGATTTAAATCCGATTAGCTATTTAAACCTGATTCGATATTTTTTTGCCCCCTTGACGAAAATCATGGATCCGCCTTGAAGAAGGTTGTGTTGGTGATCGAGTTGCACGTAGACTTGACAATATGTTTTGGTTTTATATAGATCTTAGTTGAGATAGCAGTTGGTCATCACATATTTCTTCTGGCAACGTAATGTTACTTATACATTACTTCCTATACTAGGCAGATGATTTAAATGACTTAGTTAACTTATTATTCAAGTAACTGCAAGTAAACAAAACTTTTCAATGTATGAAAAGTCTCAATTTGCTTTTAATTCAACATACATGCAATTAAATTTTTGATCTAGCACTTGGTGATTTAATTGAACAGGTATGGGAATGCGTATTCTCTGCATTAACTCAAAAGATTCTCTTTTGAGTTAATGAATTTCAACCGTCTGATTTATATCGGAGCCAATCTGATTTCTATCTATAACATAGGAGACCCTTTAATATTAGTGCAGATCTAGTTCGCACATGAATTTTAACATAAGTTGAATGGTCAAGATGCATTAACTCAAAAGAGATTCCCTTTTTAGTTAATGCAGAGATACGAATTCAGGTAATGGAACAAGTATGTTGAGAAATTATCAACGACTCCTGTCAAATTGAAAGTTATACACTAAACAGTAAACATGGACCTGGTCCTATTACCGTACTAAATGGGGCTTGACCTAATGAGTTCATCAGGTTGCTTCTCACTCTTTCTTTTTCTTTTTTTAATGGGAAGTTGTTAGGCACGCTTTTAGTTATCTGAATGCTGGTATTGGTACGTTATCTTATTTTTAAAACAATATATATACCCTGAGGAGGGTTCAAATGCCTTCATTTTTTTGTGCCTCCACCATGCATCCACCATGCCTCCATTTTTAAAAACTTTAATAACTCAAAATTTAAAATTTAAAACTTAAAAGTCAAAATAAAACCGTTGGCTATGATCTGCATCATTTTATCTATGTGCTCATAAAAAATTATCACATTTCGATTTTGTTTTTAAATAAATCAATAAGTTAAAAAAATCAACGTCTAGAAATTATCCACATTAGTATGTTTTTTACAAGCTCTTGATGACAACTAAAACAAAATTAAAATGTCATAATTTTTACACGTGTATAGATAAAATGATATAGATTATATCCAACAGTTTTATTTTGACTTTTAAATTTTAAATTTTGAGTTATTAAAATTTTTAAAAATAAAGACATAACAGAGACATGAAAAATGAAGGTATTTGAACCGTCCTCGTATACCTTATATGTAATTTTCACTTTCAAGTGTCAACCTTGTGCGTGCATGCAAAGCACCCAAATTATAATATGTTCCAGTCTTTTGACCCTTTTTGTTTGTTTGTTTTATCTTTGTCAAAAGTCATGTGGGTTCCATCTCTTTTTCTGTGAGGATCCACATCCACCCAAGAACGGTACAATCGGTGGAAAAAGGACTTATTCAACTAAAAAACGAAAATGCCTCCGGGCTTTGAATAAAAAAAAATAACTAAAAAACGAAAAGTGCTATCAAATTTAAATCATTCTTATAGCGTGCACAGCTGTCACAGTGTCACCAGGCTTGCAAGTTGCAATGGTATTATGGTAAACACTTTTCAGTTCTCACCTAGGATGCTGAGCTAGTGGTTGAAAATAATTTATCTTTCAGTGTAGTACTGTTCCTTGCCTTTATTACACGTACTTTGGGGAGTCCATATCCTCGACGGTACCGTAAAAGATTCCCTTTTACAATTAGCTATTTACGGTTGAGATTAACTCTCAGCCGGTTTGGGATTCGGGCTGACTGAGGGGGCAGTATTGTTGGGCTTTGAGTTTCGTGCCAAGTTAAAAAGAACGGTCCAGATCAAGTAATTGTAAAAGATTCCCTATTACGGTACCGTCGGTGATATGAATTCTACTTTGGGTATCCCCGAACGTATTTGAACAGTTGAGATTTTCCCCAGCTGGATCCGGTACAACCACCATCCCCATATCCATATCATATGCAATAGTTAGCAGCTCGAGACCCAAAAAAAAAAAAATAGATAGCAGCTAGATCTCCTGAGTCTCTCTGGAAAACAACTTCATGTTGTTTCTATTTGCGTTGTGTAAAGTGTAGTAATAAATGTTAACCTTACACCAATGTCAATTATTCTGTGTAGTTAACATTCGAGAAGTTCCCTTTTGATAAAATTATTGTTATGCCTTAAACACATTGCTTCCTACAACTATTGACTCCATTGACCTGAGTATTGACTGACTTAACTCACTCTAGCCTTTTGGTTTTAACAATAATTGGTAGTGGCTACCGGCTTACCTCTTTTTTCTTTGAATAATTGGTGGTTACTTACTGACAAACCTTTTTTTTTCATATCTATCACCTACACCACTAATTTGTTTTGCCTTTTTATTATTATTACCAAATCTTTGCTACCAAAAACATGTAATGGCAGCTGGCTTCTGTTATATTACTTCGAATTTCTGTGCTTACACAATTTTCCTGGTAATTTTTCATAGTTTGGATGCATCAATACTGACATAATAATTTGAAACACAAGTTCAGTATTATTGATTAATAAACAGAACATCGTTACATTTTTTTCAATCAATCAGTCAATCATACGATTGCATTATTAACAATAAGCATCTTAATTAACACATGGATTTTAATCCACAGTGAGGGGAAGTGGCGACGAGTCAAGGCAACTGGCAGCAAGTCGAGCCGAGCTGAACTGGCATAGGCGTTATGACGTGATCATGGGCATAGCACGAGGCCTACTGTACCTGCACGAAGATGCTCACACCCCCATAATCCACCGAGATATCAAGGCGAGCAACATCCTACTAGATGATAGGTGGTGTCCCAAAATAGCTGATTTTGGCATGGCAAGGTTGTATCCCGAGGGGCAGACACATGTGAACACACGTGTGGCAGGTACCAATGGATACATGGCACCAGAGTACCTGATGCATGGGTCCCTCTCTACGAAGGCTGATGTGTTCAGCTTTGGTGTGCTTGTTCTTGAGTTGGTTTCTGGCCAGAAAAATTCGAGTTTTGCTCCTCCAGTTGGATCTGATGCACAGAACCTGCTTGAATGGGTGAGTAATTTAAATTTTTTCTTCTTCAGCTGTTTCCCCTTATTTGGGTTTGTTTGTGAAATCATGATAGCTGGATGTTGTTAATCACGTATATAGATGCATTTATGACCAAGTTGGTTGTTTATTTTTGTTGGTTCAATTTAAATTTATTGCTACAAATGTACCTGTGCATCATAAATTCTTTTACCCCTTCAGATTCTACGCGTAAGAAATTAAATAGTAATTGACAAGGGGGCCATTTAAAACAGTCAGCACATGATATTGTACTAGGTTATACTGTGCCCCCCCTCTATAGAGTCATTGTTGAATCTTCAACTTTCATAAACTAACCTTCTCAGGAAGGTACCTACACGTTTCTTTATCTACTCCATGAGAAAATTGAAGTCAAGTTGAATTTAAAGAATTTGGGTTCCATACATAAGAAATTGAATATGATGTGACAGAATTAGGGGGATGTTTGAAAGGTGGTTTAACCGCACATGTCCCTTTCTGAGTTTCTGTGTCTATACTGTGGGTAATCAATCATATCTGACCCGATAAGAGGTTTTATTGAATATTCAACTGTAATAAAGTAACCTCCTCAGGAAGGTACCTACATGTTTCTTTATTCACCCCTTGAGAAATGCAACTCAACTTAGGCATTTTCTTTCGTAGGACCTATTCACGTTAATTTTCAATCTTCAGAAAAATATTAAACAAAAATGAATATCTCACTTGTACAATTTGTTTATTTAATACTCATAAATTGGCATCTTCGCCATGCATATTGGAGCAAGCCTAAAGTGACAGTGTACATTAGTACATGTCGGAGCATAACCTTAAGGGTTAAAATCATCTAATGCCATCTCCAGCTTACTTCTCTTCTCATTTTTAACTCATTACCTATGCATGTGACAGGCTTGGAGGCTGTACAAGAAAGGGCAGAGTGAACAAATGCTGGACCCTGCACTAAAAGTTGGCGCAGTACCAGACCAAGTTGCTGTGTGTGTGCAAATAGGTTTACTCTGCACACAGGCTGATCCCAAACTACGACCCGACATGAAGCGGGTGGTTGTTATTCTATCAAAAAAACCGAGTCATTTGGAAGAGCCCAGTCGACCTGGTGTAACTAGTTTGAGGTACCGCCGTAGAGCCTATGGTTCAGGGGGTGAATCATCTACAAATACCAATCTGAGTGAAACCTCGACCTCTACACCTACCTGTTCTGCTTCTGGTTCTACTTCTATGGCAAATAATACAGCTACTGCATCAAGTAGTCACGCGACTAGACGAAGCAGAGGGTCAGGGTCTCGTCAAGAAGATGTTTATACTGAGAAATAGCACGATCGTTTTTTTTTTTGTGTGTGTTAGTGAGTTCATTTTTTTATTAATTGTAAAATAGTTTAGAGTAGTTTTGTTATTTATACAAGACGGCCTCCTTCGGCTGAAAGCCTGAAAGGGTTTCTCAGAGCTCTTGTAAATATAGTCCATGAAAGAATCGTGTAATATCTTATTTTTGATGAGGAGAGCGAGAGGGTTTTGCAAAGTGATTTGTTCGCCAACCAAGTTTGGGGAACAATTTTGTAGACAAATAATACGGAAAGCACAGGATTGTATGTTGCTCGACTGAGTAGACCTTCCATGAGTTCCCCTGGCTAAAATTGTTGATTGCTTGTATAATTTTTTCTGTTTATTGTTTTTTTCGATTGAATGGACACCTCGAGCCGAAATTTTTATTTATAACATTTTAAAAAAATAAATTAATAAAATAACCATTGTTTCTGGTCAATTTCATATCTAACACGGCCGCAGAATGCCGGAGCGGACCCTCATATGGGTCCGCAGAATGCCGGAGCGGACCCGGGTCTGCACTATGCCGGAGCGGACCCTGTTCTTTATATTCCGAAAATGACAGCGAAATTTCATTTCACACTCTCACACCTTCTCTCCTGAGTTATCTGTAAGTTTTTCTCTCTTCTTTTAAATTTTTTATTTTTATTTCAGTAGATTAATAATTTAATTAGAATAATTAATTTAACAATAATTAAATTAGAATAATTTAATTAGAATAATTAATTTAAAATAATTAATTTAGTTAATTTTTAATTGTAGGTTTCTTCTGTATTGAATTGAAAAAATGGCTCTTATGGTATCCATCTTCACTGGTGGGGATGTATTAACAGGTCCTAATGGGGTTTACTACAGTATTGGACCTGTTACTGTGATCCCGGTATTGTCAGGTACGGATTATTTGGGACTTAAATCAAGTATATGTCAGAATTTGGGGTTGGATCAGGGTCAGTATGACCTTAAAATTGATGCCAAAATTAGCATGCCGACTAGTTCGGCACAAACCTGCTTCCAACTATTTCCAATTCAGAATGAGGGAGTCTGGCAGGTATTGTATAACCAAACCATGAGTTTTTCTGGGGGTGCATACAAGATAATTGACCTATATGTGGAGGTCACCAGAGCCCGGCGTTCGAACCCAGTTCAGAGGTTAATCCAGGGTCGTAGTCGGGGTAACTCATCCGGCTCTAGTTCATCCCCTGTCCAAATTGACCAACTGTCCAGTAGTCGGGCCCCAATTCAGAGAGACCGACCCTCCCGTCGGGCCCCATCCCAGACTGACCAGCCTTCATCTAGTCGGACCGCTCATTGGGGTCAAACTTGTAATCCGGATGAATCTGATGAAGAAGTGGATCCGGAAATACTAGAGGCAGAGGAAAATTGGGGTCATATTGATCCTGAGGGTATGAGCGATTATTCTGACTAGGAAGATACCGGGCCTGTGCTCGGAATATCAAGGAAATTCAAGATGGATCGCGGGTTTCAGATAATGGATCGCGGGTTTCAGCACCCGATTCATGCTTTCAACGACACATCAGGGTTTATGGAAGCCAATTCGGGTTTGTTTGGAAGTAGGGCAGAGTATGAGAATGAATTGTCCGAGGGACAAACATATAACTTAAAAGAGGAAATGAAGAGCGCAATTGTCAGGTTTCACATCCTTTGCAACAAAGAGGTAAAACCTACGCATAGTGACCGCACAAGAATGAGGTTCAAGTGCAAGGACAGTTACTGTGGGTGGTACATACTCGCAAGGGCCACCGGTTATGGAACACAGTGGCGTGTCTCCAAATGCCCAACACAACATTCATGCCAAGCAGATGCGACAAGAACAAATCACGCCCAGTTGTCAGCTGCTATGGTTGCCGAGTGTATATCCGCTCACATGAGGAACGATGTCGACTTGAGTATTCAGGCTGTCCGAATTGCTGTTGCTGAAAGGTACAACGGTCAGATACCGGCGTACAACAAACTATGGCGTGGCCGTGAGTTGGCAATAGCCCGTCAATTTGGCAGTTGGGAGGGGTCATACGCTCTTGTAGTTCCATTGTTGGAGGCAATCAAAAGAAGCAACCCAGGTACTACATTGTTCCTTCAATTTTTACGTCATTTCATTATCAATCAAAAATTGAACTTATTTTTTTAAATTTATTGACAGAAACATTGTTTGAGGTGACCTCATATCCCACTGGTGAACCTGGACCATGGAGGTATTTTCATAGGGCGGCTTGGGCATTTGGACCGTGCATAGCTGCTTTTCAACATATCAGACCAGTCATCACAGTTGATGCATGTTTCCTGTCAGGCCGGTATAAAGGTAACTAATTTGATTGTTTTCACTTTATTTATTTTAGTTGATTTCGGCTCTTACAAAATTTATTTTACCACAGGCAAGCTGTTGATTGCAACCGGGTACGATGCTGAAAATCAGCTCCTCCCGTTGGCTTTTTCACTGGTAGAATCAGAGAGTTATGACGATTGTGCGTGGTTTATGAAATGGTTGCGCCTTACATCCGCTCCAGATTCATGTGTGTCATCACTGATAGGGGAACGGGTATCAAGAAGGTGTTCAGACAAGATGATATGGGGTGGAACGAGGAGGATGAGGATCAATGTGTTCACCGTCTTTGTGCTACTCACATAGCCGAGAACATGAAGAAGAACGGTTGCAGTGATAAGGCAATCTGTTTTTTTAGAATATGTGTGGCTAAGAGGAAGATGAGGAGGTACGAGCAAGGAATGCAAGCAATGGGGCAGGCATGTGACATTGCCCTCAATTGGCTGGACGGTGTGGGTAAATATTTGGATCAAGATGAGAACGAGTGCCCCAAACCATGGAAGATATTCCAAGCACTGGACGGTGGTTACCGTTGGGGCATCATGACTACAAACGGGTCCGAGTCGCTTAATAAGGTCTTCAAGTCCTCTCGTAGGCTACCGGTTGCAGCAATAATTGAAGACACATTTTACAAATGTATGACATGGTTTGCGCAAAGGAGGGCCAAAGCGGAATGGGAAGTCAGTCAAGGTCAACAATTCTCGTGTCGTGTGCATCAGGTACTTTTATTTGTAGTTCTTTCTTCATAATTTTTAATGAACTTTGTTAAAAAAATCTGACTTCTTCATTATTTTTTAATTTTTCGTAGCTGATCAACAAACGGTTCGAGAGGTCCGATAAAATGAAGACGCTGGGGGGCTTTGGAAACAACAACGAGTTCGAGGTAACCTCCACACAGGAGAGAGTTCACTCTTTCATACCTGACGATTCTGGTCGGTTTACCAAGGCCAATTACAAATACACGGTGATAATCGGGGATGATCACACGGTAACTTGCACGTGCCAGAAGCCTCAATTGGAGAGAATACCGTGCTCTCATGTTCTGTCCGTGTGTCGTCTCCGAGGCATCGACCCTGGCGTCTTTGTAAGTCACTACTATCACATCCATACACTGATCAACACATGGAGCGCACAATGGCATGCTTATGGAAATCAGTCGGAATGGCCTCAACACGATGGCCCGGACCTTGTTCTAGAGAAAAAAAATATTTCTGTGGGCAGAAGACAGCACGACAGAATTCCGATGTGGATGGATGTTCTACATAATAGGAGAAGAGGACACCAAGCCGGCCGAGATACACAAGAAAGACAAAACAGAGCTGCTCGAGCTACACGAGATTGAGAGTTAATGTTTTTTTTTAATTGTACTTGTAAAAATATTGTTTATTTTCAGTTAATTAGACGTATGTGTAATTTCCGATAACATTAGCATTGTTCTATTGTATGCTTCTTTATATGGCTCCTTGTTCTATTGTAATGTTTCTTTTGATCAAACAAACGACGAACAACAATTTCAGATTAAACGACATTTCAAACATAAGTAATTACACACAACTTCCAGTACAAACGTTACATTTTTTATAAAAATTTCCAAAACAAAATCATAATCAACTTCAGAATCAGAAAAAAAAAAAGGGTCCGCTCCGGCATAGTGCGGACCCGGGTCCGCTCCGGCATTCTGCGGACCCATATGGGGGTCCGCTCCGGTATTCTGCGGCCTCCCCCAAATGGGTCCGCTCCGGCATTCTGCGGCCGTGTTAGATATCGAATTGACCAGAAACAATGGTTATTTTATTAATTTATTTTTTTAAAATGTTATAAATAAAAATTTCGGCACCTCGAGGCCCATTTTAGAATTTTAGGTCATCAATAGCAATAGCCCACTATGATAATCAAGGCTTTGTTTGTTCTAGTTGCTAATTACCAATTGGGTGTTTCTGGACTATTAAGTCACCGTTTCCTGACTGGAAGTGTTTGTGATGGCATCCAGTCCAGGGACAAATAGTACTGCCGATCAATGGGCCAATGGCGGGCGCACTAGGCATGTTGAATTGGCGACTGATTTATGCTCATCCTTCTCGTTATTTTTCATTTGCGTTCGAAATTTTGAACTGGAGAGGCAAATCTCCATTCTTATATTAAGCACGTAAAATTTCAGATCTGTAAACAGATGTGATTAAAAAATAAAATTTCAGATTGAATATCAGCCTGATCAAATTATTTGTCTTCTTTTGATTCTCTATATTTTTTAAAATGTGTTTTTACGTGTAAAAGTCTAAACTTATTTGATACATACTCGTCACAAATTTATTCAATGTGCCTTCTTTTGATCCTGATATTTTTTCATATTTTTACTGTCATTTAAGAAAATTTTGAATTAATTGATAATTAATTCATCATGTCTTCATTTCTTTCCATTTTTTTTTATATCATATAAAGCTCATTCCTAAATTATTTTATTCTCTCTATATATATATATAATTTTTTCAGTGGTCTCTTTTAGTGCTCAAATTAAATTAATAAACAATCTAGATCACGATAGTACTGATTTTTTGTTTTTGTTTTTTATACTACGCAAGATGAAATAGGATACCTTGTTTAGCCACCTCTGCTCCATACGAGATTCGTCCATGATTTTAAATTAAACACACTTTTGAAGCAAATTAGCAATAAGCATATTGCACAACAGATGAAAACGAAAACTAATGTCATAATTGCAACGTTATTCATACAAAACACAGTACAAGATCTTATCTTTCGCAAATAAAATAGATAAACACCATTGCGTAGTTTAGATACTAACATCTAATTAAGGAAACCAAACTGAGTCTAATGTCTAGAAATTTAATCAGACTAATTTAATCAAACTGTAGTAGTTTGTTAAAAAGAAAGTTCTTTAAGTATGTTATTACAGAATGAGTTTTATGTTTGTATGAGAATACGTTGGTTTATTGTTGAATATTTTTTTTTTCATTGATTTAATTTTTATAAAAATATGTTATTTTGTATGAATTTTTTTTCCCGTATAATATATCTCCGTTGCAACATACGGGAACGATACTAGAATATATTATAAAGAGAGAGTTAAATTAAGAATTATTTTTACCTATATCACAACTAGGGCTGCAAAAGAACCGAACCGAATCGAACTTACCCTCAGTTTGAGTTTGGTTTGAATTAATTTCGAAATAAGTTTGGTTTGAATTAATTTCGAACGAACTCAATTTCGAATCGAATTTTTTACGAACACAATTTCGAACTTTTACGAACTTTGTTACGACTTAAGAGTTATGACTTATGGTTGGGCCATAGTTCGAAATTACAGCACTTCAATAAAAACTCAGGCATTATGAATTCTAATTACACAGTACACCAAAGTTTATATCAAAGTTCATTACAAATACCAAAATTTATATCAAACACCAAAGTTTAGTACAATCAATCAAAGTTCAATACAATCACATAATCCAAAGTTTTCCAAATAGCCAACAGGAGCAACATCACCAAAGTTTTCAAATATCCAAAGTATTCAAAGTACAATTTAAATGTCAATAGAAGTATAGAACAATCACCAAAGTCTTAGATTATTACAAACCCAAATATTATCCTAAATAAAACATTAAAGTTCATTATCAGTGGAAATTAACGGTTCACGTTTGAGTTAATTTCGAACTAAGTTTGGTTTGCAAACCTATTTCGAACGAACTAGGTCCAGTTTGAGTTTGGTTTGAATTAATTTTGAACTTAGTTTGATTTGAATTAATTTCGAACGAACTCAATTTCGAATCGAACTTTTTACAAACTTTTTCGAATCAAACTCGAATCAAATTATGAACTACAATTTTTTTGTGCAGCCCTAATCACAACATTAACACCATAATTTATCCAATTTTATTACATATTCTTAATTATTATGATAAAAATATTTTTATTAATACCCAAAAAAAAAAACAAATTATCAAATCTGCCCCCACCCCAAACTTATTTTTAAATCTACCCCAACCGCCCGCCAGCTGAGCGGTCCACTCTGGACACCTGACCGCCCATTGGCTGGGCGGTCCGCTATAAAACCCCTATAAAAGGAGTTTTTCTCTCTCCTGATGTGCACAGTATTCATTCTAACAAATCCAGAACTGAAAGAGAGGCGATTTTGAGGCAATTTTGAGTGATTTTGAGGCTAGTAGAGGTATGGACTGTAACAAACAAGGTACGAAAGAGAGCAACCGAGATCGTGGCGTAGCGAGAGGAGTATCTATTAGTGATCGAGGTAAACTCTGATGATGACTTTGTTCCATGCACTTTCAAGACTCGTTGTAAGAATTAGACTTTTTAGGAATTTATGTTGTAGAATTTTTAGGAATTAGACTTTTTAGGAATTTATGTTGTAAGAATTAGACATAATTCCTAAAATTATGTCGTAGACGGTATTTCATTAGTTTTGTGTTTGTTTATATTTTATGTTGTTAGTTTTTGTATATGTAATTAAGTATTACAAATAACAAAAATGAAGCATATAAATAATCAAGGCAAATAAAAAATTGCATAGTTCACAAACCATCAATTAGAATAGTTCACAATATACATCTAAAATAGTTCATAACATAATTTAACAAAACTTGGTAATCAGCGGCGACGGCCGAACAAACTCAAAATACGACGTCTGGGTCTGGGTGCAGCTAGTTGTGCGACACTACCGGATGTCTCTCCATGACTACTACCGGTTCCTGGGTTTCATGAGTGCGGTGGCTACTACCGGTAGCCTCAGCAACAACTCTAGCATTTTCTCTTTCGTTGGCTTCGTTAATGACATCTGCATTGCATTCCAGTTGAAATAAAATCAAACTAAAATATAAGTAAATAAATAAAATATAAGTAAATAAATAAAATCAACTGTACCTGCTCGTTGCTTGTCAGTTGTTGAACGGCGGGCCTGATGTCCCATTCGCCTACCTTCCCTCTCGTCCATGGTCATTACTTGACGCTTGTGTGGTCTTCTTCCTTTTCTGATCCACCCGCTTGCGGAACAGACTCTATCACCAACATAGGGCGGCCACTAATACTGGTTGGGATAATGATGGAAAGATGCACCCCAAGTACTCGCAAGGTAATTGGTATGGTACATGTCTACGACATAATCATCCTCAGAGAAGTTTCTCTCTCGGCATACCGCCATAACATGATAACAAGGTAGGTGGGCCAACTAGATTCCTTGGCAAGTGCATGTTACAGTATTGTCAGGTACAAAAATAACAACATACTTGAACATCCTTTTCACAAACTCCATAGTCCCATCCGGTCTATAGCCGGTTAGAGCAAACTCATCTGGACAATGCACTTCGAATTCCAATTGGTTATCCCCGTACGGGACAACTCTTATAGTTGCACCTTTCTCCCTATGTTTCTTTAGTTTCCCCTCCACCCTTGTTGAAAACGTTTGATTCTTGGACAGTAATTCGAGGGCTTTAACACGCCGTGCAACAAACCATGCATTTAACTTGTGGAAGGTGTCCTCCACAATTGCTGCCACGGGCAACTGCCGGCTCTGCTTGAAAACAACATTCAAGGACTCAGACCCATTTGTGGTCATAATTTCCCATTGGGAAACCTCCATCACGGGCTTGCAATATCTTGTCATACGGGTGGCTCAGCAAGATCGGCGGGATTATTTTTTCCCACCTTGAGTAAGTACGCATTTGCCTTTCGAGAGTACTGAAAAAAAAACAATTTTAGATGAAAAAATTTAAGTAAATAATTCAGAAAATATAAGTCAACAAATAAAAATATACATACCTCGGCAAAATCTCTGAACATCTCTTCCACCCTTCTCGGCTTCTTCCTCTTGCAACCAATTCTGAATGTATTTGCAACCCATTTTTCAGATCCGCAGTTCTTGTGTAGGTTGTCTGTAACATGTTGCATACACAGCCTGTGCACACAATCACCGTTCGCTGTCGACCACCCAAAATCTGGGCGATCAAAAACATATTTGATTCCTTTGTGTTGGTCTGATATGACAAAAGAACCGGTCGCCAACCACTTGTCTTCTTACGAACCTCATGAAAAATCTCCAGTTTTCTCCGTCCTCCTTCTCAACAATTGCAAAGGCCAAAGGCAACAACTGGTTTTCAGCATCATATGCACATGCAATCAGCAGTCTCCCGTCGTAACGGCCAGACATGAAGCATGAATCTACACTGATGACCGGTCTAATGTATGGCACAGCTTGAATACATGGACCGAACGCCCATGCTATGGCCTTGAATTGCAACCCGTTGTCGACAGTCGGTACGCTTATATTCCAACATTCAAAGACAGTGCCGGGATTTGTACTTGCTATGGCCTGCAGCAATGGTGCAAGCAAGTTGTATAAACCATGCCAGCTACAGAACATTCGGCAAATCGCAAGTTCACGCCCTCTCCACAACCTGTTGTATTTTGGGACGACATGCTTGTAAACGCGTCTGACATGTCTAGCGACCTCCTTAAGGCTCATCGATGGGTCATCCTTAATGTCATTCTCAATTACATCGGCAATAAGTGAAGCCGTAAGCTGTGCATGGTCTTTCCTTGATGATGCAGCATTGCATGTGTGAGGTGGTTCACACTTCTTAATAATCCATGCCTCGCCCTTACCCACAGGGGTTGCATACAGACGGAAGTGGCAATACGCTTCATCGGCACAAACAATTACTAACCTTCTTCGGTCCCTTTTTTGAGTTCTACACTCCCAGTTGCCATGAACATGGACCTCATTTATTTTCTTCACAAGTTCATCTATGTTGGCGTAAACCTGCTGCGGAGCTGATCAGAGTCAAAATAACGATGATTTACGTAGGATTTTGGCTTAGGTTTTGCATATTTTCTGACACTTATATTTAATTTATTAGAGAAAAAGGCTACTGTCACCCTTCTTTATGTTTTATTGTAGAAAACAGGTTTTGGGACTATTTTACACCAAATGGAGCTAGAATCGGGTCAATCGGATAAGCGACGCTCATCGACTAAGTCTCTGTTACGGTCCGTATTGCCTAATACGGACCAAACCTAGCACAGACCAGAAGATAGCGCTGGAAGCATTAAACCCTAACCGTCAAGGTCCTAATACGGACCGTATCACCTGATATGGCCTGTATCCGAAGGCATCTCTTGGGAAATAACTGCCGACAGCTGTTTCCAGATCAGTTTCTTAGCCCCTACTCAACCTCCACACGTCCCTCCACTCCTATATAAGGCCCCTGGGCAGAAGGAATAATCATCTTTGTAATTAGGGTTAGATTTGATTAAAGAGAGAAGAGAGGAGTGCTTGTAACAATACCATTCCGCGGCTAAGTTTGTTTTCTTAGGGCTAGGCAGTAAACCTTGTTACTCTTGATGTTTTGATATATATATTTCTGTTGATTATGATTTCTTGTTGTTGAAACAAAATACTTTTGTGATTTATTATCTCTTTATCTAACTTCAATGATCTAGTTTGAGTCCGTTAGGGTAGTGACAGTACTTTAATAGTAAGAGAAACTATTTGTATGAATTAGCCTCGTTGAGATTTATTAGGTTTATGTGAAGAAAACTCTAGCGGGGAAACCATAAACCAGACCAACAAAATGCGTACCAAATTCTATCACATGCGTAAAGAAATTCGCAGTGATCTATGTAGTAATTTGGGATATTTGAGAGATCAGACATTTGCGTAAGAAAAATCACAGTGTCCTATGTAGAATCTCGGTGAAAGATCTGTCATTCTTGAGTAACATAAATCGCAATGACCTATGTGGTGTCTTTCATTAAACAATAACAGGAAATCAGACGCAACAGGAATATATTGTCAAAGCGGATTGAGTAGCAATGGTGTGCCGAAACCCTAGGAATTCTCATCTCTATATCTATTTTAATTACTTTTAATTGCTTCCTAATTTACATTGATCACATCAACATCTCTCAATTTACAGATTTTGTCTAGCCTTTCGAAAGATTGTGATTCGATCGCTCAAAGCATTGAACCAATATTCCCTGTGGATCGACCTCGAATATACTACTCGATAGGATTGTGCGCTTGCAGTCCGAACCGATAGCATTTACGAGTTTATAAATATTAAAAGAAACATTGCTCTCTTTTGAGTGATCAGGAGCAAGCTCTTCATTGTACCTGACACGCGGCCCAAAAAATGAGATGTCTGCCTCTTCAAAAGCAGTGGTATCATTGAATGTGGGGCACAAATGCCTATCTGTCCGACCTTTAATCGGAAATCTGTCTTCCTTAGGTAAATAATCTCCATCACCTTCTGACATGTGATCCGAATCCCAATTCCCGTCCCATTCATCACCCGTTTGCAAATCTCTTTGTGGTATGACATCAATCTCAGCATCAAGGTTAAGGTCTCTCCGAATAACAACGGGTGCCACTATAGGTATTGATGATGGTACAGATGGAAATCTGGGTTGGATTGGGGTCTCAGGAGGAGGTGGTTGTGGTGGTAGATCGGTGGTAAAATCAGGTACATATTCTCATAAACAGGTGATACGGGTGGTTCATAACTCGAGTGGCGGGGATTGTCATAACTCGAGGGGCGGGGGTTGTCTTAACTAGAGTGGCGGGGGTTGTCATACCCTGAGTGCTCATGACCCGAGTTGTCATAACCCGAGTGATCATAACTCGAGCTGTCATAACTTGAGTGACGCGGGTTGTCATAACTCGAGTGATCATAACCTCTATTTTCCCTAGATGTTCCAACACCGGGTTCACGCGGAACTCTCCTGGAATATAAGTCCATTACCATTACCCCCTGTGACTCAAAAGTGTTGTAAACACTCCTCCATAACGACTCATCTGTTATTGGATACCTGGTATAGTAAGGTCTACCACCACTTACTGTATTAATCCGAGTAGCTAAATCTATATCATACCGGTTGGGGTTCACACCGATTTTTTCATACACTATTCCCTTCAGTTCAACAAATGAGGTATTTTCATTTACCTCGAAGCCGTAGGCTGCTTCCTTAGTGTATTGTGCTCCCTCCGCACCCCGAGTAAACTTCCCGCCCACATACAGTGCAACCAACATATGGAATTACTGTTCAAAATCGCCTCTCTTTCTCTCTTTCGGTTCTGGAAAATGGTTGGAATGATACTGTGCTACTCAGGAGAGAGAAAAACCCCTTTTATAGGGGTTTTATAGCGGACTGCCCAGCTGCTGGGCGGTCAGATCTGGGTAGTGAACCGCCCAGTTGCTGGGCGGTCAAGTGGAAAAAGTGGACCGCCCAGTGGACGGGCGGTTGGGGTAGATTTAAAAATAAGTTTGGGGTGGGGACAGATTTGATAATTTGTTTTTTTTGGGGGTATTAATAAAAATATCGGCTATATTTTTTATGTACTCTCTTTTCATTTAAGCGAAAAATATATATTTACTTCTCCGGAGGAATTTTCATGTGACTAATTATATTTTTTTTTCTATTTTAGAGGATATTAATTTAGTAGTTTCATTTATTTATCTTATGCGCTTGATCTGAATTTTACTGCAATTAATTTGTTGTATTTCTAACTTAATATGATGTGTGCTAACCTCGTCTGTATGGTGACGTTAGGCGTATAAGGTTGACCTATTAGGAGTAGTATATAATTATCTAGATCCAATAAGAAAGATAGACTGAAAGGTTGATTTCTTGTGATCCAATCTCAGTTAGAAACCTAACACTCTATATATCTGCATACGAACATCGCGTTCTATATATTACTAGTGGGTTAGTCTCAGTTATTTCAACTACGGGAGGTGATAAAGAAGGACGTAACTGTGAACTTAAATCCTTCTAGTCTTGGTAACGAAGACTTATCATTGATCTCTATGCAATTGATTAGGGTAAAGTTTGGGTCATATTCCCTTACCAGTCCTTTTCGATTAGGGTGCTGTAACACGATAGTGAGCAGTACTATTTCATGATTAGCAGCCCTCAAATTTACATCTGATACCAGTATCGCTATCGCATATGGTTCTGATCAAACTGCATGCGCATCCGACTGGAGTAGAAACTATAATTGACAGGTTTAGGAATCGCATGCGGTTGCTTTGCACCATAAACTAGATTAAATGAACAAGAATGATAGAAAGCCTGATCCCTGAAATACTTCTTCCATACATAACCTGCAATTTAATACTAATTGTCTCGTTAAACAACCTATCCAACTAACCAAACAACCAACTAAACTTAGAATTAATTATTAGTTAGATCTCTAATACACTATTCCTGTGGATCAACACCCTTATCTATATTATTCGATAGATTCATACGCTTGTGCATCGATTGTAAAGTAGACAATTAGAATATTAAATATTACTAACTCTGATTTTGACCCATCAGCTTCTGATATTGTGCTTTCCAACAAAATAATAATTGAGCCACAAATCCACCACACTTGTACGGTTTTACCATGCAATGTAATAGGGGTGAAAACAGAGCGGATGGTGGTAAAATCATATCCGTATCTATTTTTATTTTTTTAGATACGAATACGACACGGATTTGATCGGATAGTTTATTAAAAAATATATAATATTATTAAAAAATACTAAACTTCATAATATTTAATATAATATTTTCATAATATTAAACTATATGTCATATATCTACTATTTGAATATGAATAATTAAAACTTAAAATTATATCTGTATTTGTATCTATACGGATATTCAGATACATATATCCATATCTAATTTTTCGAATACGAATCGAATATTATCCGCTACGTTTTCATCCCTAAATGTACCTGAATAAAAAAAAAATGCACAATAAAAATGTTAGGATCAGTGAACCTTTTGCTGGCCTCGCCATATTTAACCACCACACTTGATCACCAACTTCTTATTCCGAAGAGAAGAATTTCCAATTTCATCAGGGCTGCAAGGTCTCAATTTTAAGATGTATTTTGGAATAAATTAAGTGCAGAGAGCTAGGCAGATGGCACGATGCAACTTGCATTTAGACCAAGCAGCACCAGTCTGGAGAATCTCTCCATTTGCACAGAATTAATTATCGCAGTACATATTTACTGCTCTAAAAGATTTAAAATAGCATTTTTAATACGTCGCTGTTTCAGTTGAAATGCTAATTAACATCCCATTAAGCACGTATCAAGTGACCAATTTCTGGAATAAAGAATTTTTTAAAACACCATGATTCTTTTAAAAGTTATTAATATTTAATTAACAGTGAAGATATGCTAATATGCATATTACATAACGGTCCATACCCGAAATTTTTATTTATACCATTTTAAAAAAATCAATTAACCAAATAACCACGGTTTTCTGACAATTTTATTTCTAGCACGGCCGCAGAATGCCGGAGCGGACCCATATGGGGGGTACCGCAGAATACCGGAGCGGACCCTCATATGGGTCCGCAGAATGCCGGAGCGGTCCCTGGGGCCGCAGAATGCCGGAGCAGACCCCTAGCCTATATAAGGGGCCGCTGGGTTCCGATTTCATATCATTTCATTTCAAGTTTCAATCCCTTCGACTTCGGGTAAGTTTTCTTCTTCTTCTCTAGTTTTAATTTTTAGTGTAGAGTAGTAATTAGGTTTAGATTTAGGGTTTAGGGTTTAGGATTAGGATTTATGTTTAGAGTTTAGATTTAGCATTTAGAATTAGATATTAATTTAGAATTTAGAATTAGAATTGTACCCAAATTTAATCCGGACTGTACCCAAATTTAATTAGAATTGTACCCAAATTTAATTAGAATTGTACCCAAATTTAATTAGATTGTACCCAAATTTAATTAGAATTGTACCCAAATTTAATTAGATTGTACCCAAATTTAATTAGAATTGTACCCAAATTTAATTAGAATTGTACCCAAATTTAATTAGAATTGTACTCAAATTTAATCCGGAATGTACCCAAATTTAATTAGAATTGTACCCAAATTTAATTCGGACTTTTACCAAACTCTCATATTTGACCAAAAATTATCCAATACAGCATGGCATCCAGTAGAGATAGACCATCCTCCAGTAGGGGTACACAGCATGGCCCTACGGCCACGCCATACTAGATGTCTGAGTACATCGAGACAGCATTGGCGGATGTTCCGGGTATCCAGAGTCGCACCGACAGGGTCAGCGACTTCTTGTGGTACCCGAATGCGGAGCATCGGATTTTAGAGGCTGCCACTGGGGTAAGTAAATTTGTCATCTCAAATTTTTGATGAATGAACTTGATCTGATTATTTACTTAAATGCAGGGTTTGGATGCGGTTACGGTTCGTCACAATCGCACTCATCTACGGTACCAGCCGGCGTACGGGGGGGTTTTACGCTCGATGGGATTGTACCAGATATCCCAGATGGCCGAGGAGAATGCTGACGAGGGTTTATCTTCTGGCCTCGTTGAGCGATGGCGTCCCGAGACGCACAGCTTTCATCTCCCCCATGCTGAGATGAGAGTCACCCTACAGGACGTCAGTTGCCTGTGGGGTATGACTATTATTAGGGAGCCGGTCACGGGCGTCGAGTACGGGGACTTACGGGCATTGTGCTCGGAGCTGTTGGGGATCTCGCACGAGGATCTCCAGAAAGAGAAGAAAAGAGGTGAGAAGACCGTGGTCTCGCCCAGCTGTATCAGCTTGGCAAAGCTGCGGGCGAGATTCAAGGATTTTCCGGATCGACCAGATCAGGTATTTGCTTGTACAAGATTTAATTTAAATAGTATTATATTTATTTTCTTGTAAGTAATGTTCTAATTTAAATCTATAACAAGTGGTTATTGACCGATACCTGCGCGCCTATATTTTGGAGATGATCACCTGTCGGTTGTTTCCGGATTCGTATGGAGATCAGGTGCGGCTGTGTTACCTCGAGCTTCTGCGCGACCTGTCCACTGCGGGCAGGTTCAACTGGGGAGGTGCCATGCTGGCATGCCTATATAGGTAAGAAACACATTCTTATAAATATTTTCAAATAGTATACATCGTAGTGCAGTGACACTGACTTTGTAAATTGTAAAGGGGTCTTAACACAGCCTGCTTGAAGAAGAACAAGACCTACATTGGACCGTGCATGTTACTACAGCACTGGTCCTACGCACATCTAATTGTTGGCCGTCCAGTCCTGGCCAGCAAGACAGATGTGCCGGAGTGGGATTACCCGTGCCGACTGTTGGGATTTCATGTGTATGCCTATGTGGTGAGAATTTAAAATTTTCCTATCACCACTTGGCTCAATACACAAAGGATCTTATTTTACGACAAAAACGAACAAGATTTTCTTCAACAAACTAAAGTGTACTAAATTAATATAAATTAATCTCATCTAATTTATTGCAAGAGAAAAAGGATAAAACCTTTACCTAAAGAGATTGTCAAATCTCTTGATGGAGAGAAGCCGGTTTCCTTCTAGATCTCGTGTTTTTCTCGAAATCGCCTCTTGGTTCACCTTGAACCTAAACAACGAACTTGCACACCTCTTAGATAGATGGATGTGAAGTTCAAGGCTTAGATCCAACCACCTATCGATCTTCAAATCAACAAGCTATTTGATTTCTTGGTGGCTAAACCTAACAAGAAGAGATGAGAGAAAAATGTGTAATTTTCGGCCAAGTATTGAACACCTTCTTAGTGTTTTTGCCTTGAGAAAAATGGGGCTGCTCAAGAGGAATTTCGGCCAAGGAAGAAGAGCAGAATTTTTCTCACATATTTCCTTAATTACACCCCTTAAAATAGGCAAGGGGTTAGGGCTATCATTTGTGTAAAGTTTGAACTATTTACACAATTGCCACTAGCCTTATTTAGCCATTTTATCATATCTAATCTTATCTTGTGATTGGTTTAATAAATTAATTTATGAACAAATAATATTAATCATATTATTCAATTATGCAATATCCTTATTATTCTTATAATGCATTCAAACATTATACCAAATAATATTTGCATAACTTCACAAATTTATTTATGATCTAAGCATGTCATATTATGACATTTTATTTTAGAATTTCATCTCATGTATTTTATCTAATACATCATTATGAAATATAAAATACTTGTTGTTTCTCTTCAGTTGGTGTGACCGTACAGAGGATCTATGTCATCTTGGCAATAATATAAAATTTTATATTATTGACTATAAGAGGTTCTATCATTACATTATAGTTATCCAAACGACATAGTAATCATTTACTCAATCCACTATTTTGGTGTCTATCCTTGTCACATGATATTATGAATAATACGCAAAATATGATCGTGTCATTCTTGCATTATATTCTTTTCTTGGTCTCTCAAGTGAATTATAATTATAACTACATTAGTTATATTGCATGCGATATAATTTCACTTTACCAAGGGGCCCAGTAATATCATAATTCAAATTGAGGGACAATGATAATATTAACATATAGATTTCTCCCGCACAAGTTGTACACAACGAACTACTATTTTATTCCTATCATAAGATAGTATTTAAATAGCAATCACATTATATACTTCTCATGTGAAAAACCTACATATCTCATATCTAAGATTTCAAAGACACAATGAAAACATTAATGACACAAAACACAATCCATATAATGTTCCATTCATTTAGGTCATGTTCAATATATAAAATACATATTTATATATTCATGTTATTAAATGATAATGCTTTATCAACATTTATAGAACTTCAATGTACTTTAATCAACATGACAATCTTCCTCGGTAATTAATATTCCTTTTTAATTACCACGATTGTGAACATATTTAGTGATTAAATGTTTCTCATCTTTAGAGTTCTATGGTTCAAGACCAAGAGCATCTTCTTGAACACTTCCAAAGATATAACATATAAATCTCAAGGAACATGAATAATAACATTCGTAATAAAATCATGAACAACATATAAATTATTATTAAAAACATAACTTTCAAAACACACATCCTTCACCGACTACGTGTTCGAGGCAGGAGCTGCAGATCCCCCATTGGCCGAGCCCGACCGTCAGATGGATGTCGCGCCAGTGTAAGAAATTTTATTAATTCAAAACTTCAACTATAGCTTTGATTGAAATATCTAACATTTGTTGTAATTCGTACAGACCTTACAGAGATTGGTACCAGGATCACGGCGCGTACACCATATTTATTGAGGGATACATCGCCGACAACCCGCACGAGCAGGTACCGAAGCCGAGGGATCGTAGAGGACGGATCCACGGTATTATCCCCGCCGGCGCACCTCTCGCAGCCACGGTATTTTTGATTTGAAATTTCAAATTCAAAACTATTAATATTTACAATTGTACAACTTCTTCATAATTTTTTTAATTTTCAGGCATTATATCTTGTCAAGAGTTACGTCATAGGGGCTACGATGGCCGTCACCACAAGAGGCTCGGGAAGGTCATCCTCAAGCACAACGTACCCGCGGTGTGCCAGTGTGGGTACAGGG
Source organism: Carex parvula (assembly GCA_025461045.1). Classification (NCBI taxonomy): domain Eukaryota; kingdom Viridiplantae; phylum Streptophyta; class Magnoliopsida; order Poales; family Cyperaceae; genus Carex; species Carex parvula. Next base: position 169,853 of record JAJGRW010000440.1, on the reverse strand, counting down.
CGCGCCTCGACTCTCTACTGAGGTGCGCTGGCTTGGGCGGTGTTGATGTGGTCGACGACATATATGACGAGCCCGATGTCTATGTCCCCTACACTGGTGATGATGACGTGTTTGCTGGCGTCTATGATGCTGAGACGGTCGGTCAAGCGTTCGACCGAGGTGCCGACTTGATGCGCCGAGCCGCACATGAGGCCATGGGATCCCAGTCTAGGATGCCTGCCGAGGTATAATTTAAATTAAAATACGTAACTGTGATTCTTTTCTTATTCAATACATTATCTAATTTGTAAGTTACTACAGGGTGGACACGAGGAGGACCTGGGCTTCGATATCTCCGCTGATTATGGCACAGAGGGAGATGGATTGTATTCCCCGGGTTACAGTCCCACTCAGACAGCACCTCCTGCCTATCAGCCAGGGTATGTTCAGACAGAGCCCATCCCGCCGTTCCCTGGCCAGTCCTCACAGCAGGTACCTCACCCTTCCCTCCACGATGACCCCATTGCCAGACAGGCGTTTTTATTCACGCAGGCTGAGTCTGGACAGACCACAGTTTTTGGTCCTGGGGTCCAGCAGACATCCGAGATTGAGGAGGTTCGCCAGGAGCCGGTTCAGTCTACGGATGTCCAGGCAGACGACTCTGCATCCTCCGCAGATACTGACGAGACGCCACTCTGCAGGCGGGGTCGGGGGTATAGGAAGAAGAAGGCGAGGACGGTGTTTAGTCCAGAGCCGTAGATTTTCATTTGTTGTACTGTTAGATGTTTTGTTAGATTCTTATTTGTAGTATTGGTAGATGTTTTGTCAGATACTTATTTATTTCGTTGATTAGTTTCTTGTTTGTTTGATTTTGTTGTTATTTATTTATTTTGTTGATTTCATTATCTCAGAGTACACAAAAGCATTTCAAAGAAACCACATATCTAAAATATCTAAAATATTTCAAACCAACGACATATCTAAAATACGATACAACTAAAAATCAATTTAAACCACATTCGAAACTAAATAAATAACCCTTAACAAATTACAATTTCGTATTTCTAAAATAAAAAATAAAGGGTCCGCTCCGGCATTCTGCGGCCCCAGGGACCGCTCCGGCATTCTGCGGTACCCCCCATATGGGTCCGCTCCGGCATTCTGCGGCCGTACTAGAAATAAAATTGTCAGAAAACCGTGGTTATTTGGTTAATTGATTTTTTTAAAATGGTATAAATAAAAATTTCGGGGTCTACTATGAACTCATATCTTCATTTTTAAAAGTCCAAATAATTAATCTGAATCATCCAACATAATATTTATATAAATATATACATAAAGATCAAATTTTATATTTTTTAGAATTCCTTTACTATTTTTGAGATAAATTGAAAATCACTTGATTTAAAATTTTTGGACCATTCAAAATTAGTGCTTTTTTGCCTATTTAAAAAGTTAGTACAACTTTTTTAAAAAGTATAAAATTTAATCTCCACATACATTTTTCATTTGAAATTAATTTATTTTTAACTGTTCGAATCAACTGATTGACTTTAAAAATAGAAACATAAATTCATAACACAGTTCAAATTGATCTGTAATAAGCATATTATCATAGCTCACTCTTTAATTAAATGGTCAATCCGTAATACACATTTGATTTGCTTTAGATCATCATAGATTTAAAAAATGGACTTGGTAAAAGTATCATAATTAATTAATGATCATATTTTAAAGAATAGAGAACACGCAAAATGAAATTTTTGCGCCTGCTGCCTCGCAAGTTGTTGTTACTTCATGCCTTTTATATAACACAAGATCTAATAATAACATACTTAGGGTTGCGGGTAATGGGTAGAGGAGACGGAAAAGAGTGCGTTTAATAGACATCAGACTCGCTTTTAAGAACGATGGACACCTCTGCCGTTCGATCCGCTTTAAAATTTGAACAACGACTTCAATATTTATGCGCATCTGCTTCAAGATCCGTATGACCACTTCAATATTCATATAAATCAAGAGTGCACGAAGCTTGAAGCAGATCAAACAGCAGAGGAGTTCAGCAAATTCAAAAGCCAGTCCAATAGACTGATACTCATCGAACGCACTCTTTTATCACAGGCTACACCTTCCTATTAATTTGGAATGCGTTGATCTTTGTCTTCGTACAACCTATTGCATGAATTTTATTGATTTTTATTTTTCTTTTGAAATGAAATTTTTTAGCGTCCACATTTTTTGTTGTTGCAAAAATTCAACATACGTTTCTAGAGGTCATGATGTCTATCACCATTCGTGCTACACATCAATTAATTTTATTAATTAATTTTAAACAAGTTTAAATTCTCCATTTTAGATCATACAACATAAAACAGGATCTAAGTTTGATCATATTTTTGCTTGTCCTGCGTATTCAACCGGATAAGGAGAGGAGAACTCCACTAGAGCGGAGTGGGTATTGGATCTATTTAAGTTTGATGGACTTCAAGATCGTCTAATTCACTTTAAAATCTGTACACTCTGTTTTAATATTTTTGTGAGCTCATTTCAATTTTCGGACACACAGATCTTAAAGTGGAACGTACAGACTTGGAGCATATCGAACCCAAAATAGGTCCCATGACCACCAAACTTACAAATATCGTGTGCTCCGCTTTAATATTTGTGTGACTCTGTTTCAACTTTTGTGCGCATAGATTTTAAAACAGATCCGAGCAGAATTGGAGCACATCGAACCCAAAATAGGCCCGATGCCCATCTAACCTACTATGCTCTCGAACTCAACATAGAAACTCCTATTAATAATGGAATTTTTTTATTTATAGAAAATATGATAAAATAATAGAGATAATATTTTGAATTTTTTTCCAGTTATCTTAGATTCTCTGGCCTCTATCCTTTAAAAAAAAGTTTTTAGAGTCAGAAGAACGTTAGTATAGAGAATCTAAGACAATTGAAAAAAAAAAAATTCTTTGGATCGGTAAAAAAATATTTCAGTCCAAAATTTGAATCGGTAAAAACTAAAACTTAGTTTTTACCGTTCCATTTTTAGAGAAAATTATTATTTCTCTTTATTATTTTATAATATTTTCTATAAATAAAAAATCCTCGCTATTTATCTTCGCAGAAAATGCTGTGAGAGAAGTGAAAACGATGGTACTATTTTCAAGCTGTTGGTCAAAATCCAATAGCCTTGATTATATTTGGATAATTTTGTTGAGAGTTTTGACCTAAGTAGTTGGATTTTGATAGGCCAACATATTAGCGATGCCCCGGAAGTCCGGAACCATAGGGTTTTTTTATAGTACAGTGTAATAAATGCAGCAATCCAACTTGATATCTATTTTCTGAAAATAAATCTTCTGTGATTCTCGGGAATCACATGACCCTGCAATCCCATCTCAACTGTTGGTCTCTTTTGAGATGCGTGTATGAAAATTTACTTTTTCAAGAACATTTTCAAGATCCGCACACGGAAAAGTTTGAACCGTTGATCTCGGAATTTTAGGATCCTGCGATCCATCTCGGAATCGCAGCAGATTCAGACTCCTATTTTCTATTTGTTGACTCAGACTTGCCACTTGTTAATTTTAAGGAAAGAAATAAGTTGTATTGACAATAATATCAATTTGACTAGTAATATTAGGATGCTATTAAACACGTCAAGTTTCTTAATGAGCTTAATTTTAAATTTATCGAATGAATTTCAAACAATAAATTTAAACCGTTGAAACTAATTTACTTCATTAGTGATGCATTTATATGCAAAATTTATAAATTTTCAAATTAAATTAGTATAATATCAAACAGTTAAAAAATAATGATCAATAATGTTTTAATGTTAACTTATAAATCTTTTTTTATCGTTTAATTTATACTAAATTAATTTTGAAAATTTATAAATCTTTAATGTAAACTTATCACTCAGTAAAGTATATTGATTTTAACATTTTGGTTTTATCCTTTGAAGCCCCATCCGATATGTTGTGGATCATTAAAGAATTTGGTGAGCGTAAGACCACCCTAGTTCTACTCTAATTTTACAATATACATATAACTCATTAATTAAAAAAACAACAACAACTATATGTATATATGTATGTTCTTTGTTGTTTATGTTGACTTCATATAAAATTTGACATAATTTGAAAATCAATTGGATATTCATCAATCAATTTGAAAAATTGATAATTAAATTTATAAACTTTTTTATTCATCAATCAAATAAATTTAAATTACTTAAATTTAATACATTGTCTACGTAACAATAAGAACACATTTGGAGTATTTATCGTTTTTTTTTTAATTCGGTGGTTCTAAAATTAGCTGTCATACTAGTTAAGTAAAATTAGTTGACACTTATAATATCTTCCTTTATTCCTTTATTAAAAATAAAACAGTCTGTTTTTAATATTTGTATTTGTTAAGTTCATTATTAACATTTTAATATAAAATAAATAAGAAAAGATTATGTGATCTGGCTTATCCAAGAATAAAGCAATTTCTATATTTCTATCTTCTTCCTTTTAAAATAATTGAATGAATGTAGAAAACGTTAATCTTAGAATTATTAATTGTTAACTTAATTAACGTACCATGAGTTTCAATTAATCTAAGACTAATTAACTGTTAACGTAGGCGTATTATTTTTTTAAACTATACTAAATCTCAATTTAACAGGCAGTTGTTGTGTCTATATTTATATACTTTTACTTCTTTGTGGTATTTCATGGGTATTTTTTATGTTTATTATTTATGCATTTAACATAAAAAGAGATAATAAAAGATTATGTGATCTGGTATATTTATAAATAAAGCAATTTATATATTTTTAATCTTCTTCTTTTTTATTTAAAATATATAAATGGATAAACGACAAATTTAAATACAACACTTATACAACTTTATATTTCTGTGAGCGCAGCCGGAGATTTTTAGCGGTAACCTTCTATTTATGAATGAGGGGGGTTCAAATGCTTCTATTTTATGTGCCTCCACCATGCTTCTATTTTTAAAAACTTTAATAACTCAAAATTTAAAACTTAAAAGTCAAAATAAAACCGTTGAATATGATCTAAATATTTTATCTATGCACGTATAAAAAATTATGACATTTCAATTTTATTTTGGTTGTCATCAAGAGTTTGTAAAAGACGTACTAATGTGGATAATTTCTAGACATTGATTCACATAAAAACAAAATTAAAATGTGATAATTTTTTATGAGCACATAGAGAAAATAACATAGATCACATCTAACGGTTTTATTTTAATTTTTAAGTTTTTAATTTTGAGTTATTAAAGTTTTTAAAAATGAAGGCATAGTGGAGACACAAAAAATAAAAGCATTTGAACCCTCCGAATATAACTAGGATATTTTGAGTATTCTATTTGTCTTTCTTGTTTAGGATATTTTTAGCGGTAACCCCACTGTATATAATTTCTCATTTATTAAACCCCTGCTTTGGTCTTTGTTTTTTTTTTTTCCAATACTGAATTGTTAACTCTTTGTCTTTCTCTCTTAAATGGTTGCAATTTGGGGAGGAGAGGTTCATACTTCATTCGGTCCAAAAGCTACTTGCAAGTGTTTGGTGAAGGAGAGAGAAAAAAAATCAACCCCAACAACATATGTATATGAGTTTAAGGTACAAGAACAACCGATCTGAGCTAAAAATTTCTAGTAATAAATTATATATTATTGATTTTGGTTTCTTCTTCATGTATTTTTTATCACACATCTTTTTTTTTTTTAACCGTCATACTTGGAAATTTTGTCTGTTTGTATCTTTAAGTGTTACTTTCTTTTCTCTGTGCAAATTAAGACAATGTTGTTGGGTATTGAGAATTCAAGAGGGTTTATTCTATATTTTCTAGAGATTCTTAATTTGATTTCTCCTTATCATAAGTCTTGAAAATAAAGCAATTTATATATTTCTAATCTTCTGTTTTTTTAAATAAAAAAAATGAATGGATAAAACGAAAAATTTTAAATACGACACTTATACAACATTATATTGGTGAACGCAGTCAAAGATTGCTAGCGATAACCTTCTTTGAATTATTTATGAGTACTACAACTTTATATATATATTATGAAATCTTCACAGAAACTGCAAAATCGTGAGAGGAAATTGAACTCTCAACTTTTAAGTAACTAACCGTTTTAGAATTTTTTTCCGCCGTTCCCGCACTCCAAAAGCTTACTACAATTGTTTCATGGAGAAGAGAGAAAAAAATCAGCGCCAACTAGAGATGTATATGAATTTAAGGTAACAAGAACAACCGATCTGAGCTATTCTAGTAATGAATTATTTATTATTGATTTTGTTTTCTTCTTCATGTCTTTTTTATTAGACATTCTTTTTTTTTTAACCTCTATACTTGAAAATTTTGTTTGTTTGTATCTTTTAGCGTTACTTTGTGAAATCTTTTTTCTATACAAATTAAGACGGCGTTGGTAGGAATTGAGAATCCAAAAGGGTTTTATTCTGCATTTTCTAGAGATTCTTAATTTGATTTGTCCTTATCAGAAACTTTGAAAATTCCTCCCTCGAATTTCTCTACTTGTAAAATTCTAAATTATTGGAGATCATTCAACTTTGTTCTTTGTTATGAGTTAGTCATTTAAGTTTAATTAGTTTCTTTGTGATTATTGAAGTTTGATTTATTTTTCGCGATCATTGAACATTTTATTTATTCTGATTAAGTCATTTCAATATTATTTTTGTCAAAAATATTTACAGAAAACTTAACACTTTTATAATATATATAATTTGTTTAGTATTTTGAATTATTTTCCGGTCATTACTTTTTATTCTTTTCTGTTTTTATTTTATCCTCTCCTCTCAATACCTCCTCTCAATATTCAAGATTTTTCAATCACCTCCTCTTCCGAGTTATCTCGGATCATTTCCTCCTTAATGAGTATCTTGATCACCTCCTTTCGGAGGTAATCCGCGAACCCTCTTCAGAGGCAAAATTTAGCTTCCTCTGACGAAATTTATCCCGCTTGAAATTGCAGCGCAACATGATTGAATTTTCATCTAAAATTAAAAACATAACAAATCATGTTCTTTTGGCATGAAAATAATAAATTGCAATTTATTCAGCGTTGATTTGTCTTTAAATTTCTTAGATATTGTTGTCAACTTCAATTGCTGATTAGTGTCAGTGCATACTTTATGAGGGCTGATAAATAAAGATTTCCATTTGAGTTCTATATTTTTATGTTTGAAAAGTCATGCGATTTGAACCGTGAAACTAAAGTAATAACATTTTTTGGGAGGCTTCAACTAACTTAAAACTCACACCATTTTATGTTTCCTTTTTGATAATTTTCTTTATCATTCTTTATATATTTGAAAACATATATTATGTTACAACTAAAAAATCACATTTTTTTTTTTTTCAGAAAATTCAAACCGTTCTGGCCTAGAGGCTTGAGGCTGTAATTCAGCATGCGCAGTAATTTCTCCCAGTTGTAATGTGTTTTCAGTTATTTGATTTGTATTCCCAGCCATCTGACCTTCTTATTTCTCCAATCTGTTGGCTGTTGCTCATCTCTCGTTGAGATTATTCCGATTTGTGATATTTCTCATTGAGTGTTTGCAAGATCGAGTTGCATATCCTCAGGGGACGAGTTGCTCCGACTTTTCGCCATTCTTGAGTTTCTTTCGTTGGTAGGCATGGCTTTCATTCTTACATTCTGAAGCAGTAGGCAATTACGTACTATTAATACATTAAAAAATTAAAAAAATTATCTACCAGCAATCTGTATGAATGGGAAGCTCCAATTCTTCATGTTCTCTAGGCTTGAATAAAGCAACTCTGAAGTTTTTTTTTGGAGAAGCTTCGTAGAGGCTACCAAGTGTTATATTAACTTAATAAATAACACTTCTGTTGTTATTTAATCCTCTCGAATATGCATTTCGATTATTACAAATTGGAGAAAATATATGTTTCAGTAGCTGTGGAGAAGGACAAATCAATGTTTGGCCTCCAGTATGATATGTTCCTCCACCTCTCTCGAAAATAAATAAAAACATAAACAAATAAAAGGGACAGAAGAACAAAAATGCTGCACTTGTTGAGGAAAGCTATGTAGGCGCTCCTAAACTAAGAAGTCAATCCCGGAATTTAATAGATCATGAATCCATCCTGCTTTGCTTGAACACCATCCACGTGAAGATGTACAAGGAATGAGATGAAGGGGTGGGATCCCATAGGTATAGTGTTCTAAATGGAGTTCTCTCTCGAGACCTCAGGAGAGATCAGTCAACTATCAAAGGGACTGCAACATACTCTAGTTCAGGTTCAACCTGCATTATTCATGCACTCTCAGTTAGTACTTTGTCAAATTCAGCTGTTCTATCAGCTAGCGCGCGCTTCATTGTGCTGACATGGCACTTGTCATGTGTAACCTGACATGTCAGAAGATGACATCCACTTTGCTGACCATTATGGTGCACTTGTTTGGTGACCTGTTTGTAAAATCTATCACCTGAGATGTGGTCATACCATGCCATTGTGTCACATGTCAGTTTAAACCTGATAGGTGGAGTGCATGATCTCTTATGTAGGAGGTCATGAGTTCAAAATTCAGATGGAGAAAATCCTTTGTTGTAATAACAGAGATATTAAATAGTTGTGTGACTTGACCTCTAACTTTTACTTAAAAGAAAAAAAAACCTGATAGGTGGTACAGAATAACCTGACAGGTCTTCCACATCATTGTTTGGCAGCATCATGTCATAATATGATATATCTATTAACTGATAGGATGGCCCAATTCAACCAAGTCCAGTTGTTAAGGCACGAATATAAGACTTTTCTCAACTTGAGAACATACCCTAAACTGGAACTCATTGTTATGTCCATCTTCATTGCTGGTTCAACGGGATTGGTACCTAATTCACTAGGAACGCTTGCTTCTTCCATTATGGAAAAACTGTAAGGAGTAGTTGAATTCGATTGCTTAGCACTTTCCCTCATTTCGGCATCTCGCAACTGGTATACCTGCATTACAAATTTCATATATTAATTAGCAGCATATTAAGTACGTACATACAAAAATTCATGTGGCGACGTATGTGTATTTGTTTTATGGTACCTTCTGAAATAGCTCGTAGTTTTCTTGACGCATTGCTGCAAGCTTTTGGTGGAGGTCCATATTTTCTTGATGCATCTGGGTACCCTATAACATATGTTGAAAATCTAGTTTGGTCAGCTTCTCTTATGTGTAACTTAACTTGCATGTTAGTTATTAGGTTGAGATATTTTTGGATTAATACATATTGTCTACATCTTATGTGAATTGATTCTTTAAAAATGTAGCTGGTGAGTAATTGCACAGATATTATATGAACCTGCACTTTATGCATCCCTTATTTGTTGTATCCTCGTATTTAAAATGTAAAATGGCACAGTTGTTACCTTCTTCCTTAGCTGTTGGAGTTCACCCGAAAATGCTTGGTCCTGTAACAAGGAAGTCTAAATAGTTTTCATTTTCTTCAGTGGCAACTTTATATATAGATAAATCAATGAACAGAGTTTATACTCACACAATCTGTACCTTTTTAACCCTTATGACTTTTAAGCTTGCCTCAAGTTGATTTTCTAGATTCTGTAAATCCTTGGCATCTATACCGGCAAGGTCCTCACCAGTTAACTGCCTACACAATATTTTGATTACTATGCTTGAATTGCTTAATGTAAGGCTGTTAGAAAGCAAATTACTTAAAATTAACCTGATTTTTTGTGAATTTTTTAGTAGGTCGAAGATCATACCGATTGGTTTCTTGCAAGTTGTGCAGTTGCTGCCTCAAGCTTGCTGGTTCCCTCTGCCCATTCCAGCCCTGGTTCTTTCTTTATTTAATATCTTATTCTCAATTTAAGAATAAATAAATGATTACTAAACAGGTTGTGCAATAACAATAATTCTAGCATCCCTTAAACAATTCTCTTGTTCTCAAAGTTTTCTTCATCTTCTGGCACCCTTTCTTGCTTTCTTGCCTATCAACATGTGCTGTTTCTTTTTATGAGTCATGTGCTATTTATCGGGTATGTTTTCTGTAAAATAAATACAAGTTGTACCGTGTCTGGCTTTGGTGGGTCCCCTGGTGTCTGGTCTGTGTTTTGATCTGGGACTTTACCCTGGGTTCCTGTAGATACAGAATTTGTAACCGTTCCATCCTGAAATCCATATAAACATAAAATTATATTCTTTTATTGGGGGGAATTGTTTGTTTCTCATGAATTTATTTACATGTTTCTTCCAAACAAATGAAATAAAAATAAACATGTAAATAAATTCATGAGTTATCTGTATGAATGGGAAGCTCCAATTCTGAGAAACAAACACTGGGAAAAATGTGCCACAACTTTGAAAACAACTTTCACTCTTTGGATTAATTGTCAGATGATTTTGGCACATAAAGTTGCCACAACTTTCACTCTTTGCGTTAATTCCAAAGCTTTCAAAATTAAAAACAAACTGCAATTTTGTTGTACTGTGTTACAGCTTAAGCAGTTTTGATCTGATAGTAATTTAATATAGGTCACTAATACTGTAGGCACTCTGCATTGTTAATTTTCTGTTTCCTAATAAATATATATAAATATGCTAGGAAAGAAGGGGCATTTGACCTGATGGTGCTCCTCATATTGATCCGAAAATTCCATTTCTTGGGAGGGGAGTTTCTGCTCGAATTGGCCTGCTTGCTGGAACAAAGAATGTTTAACAAGCGGAATTTGCTGTGCTCAGCCATAACAGCAAGTAACATATAAAGTACTTCTGATACAAAACTGATAGTAAAATTAGCTAAAAAAGAAAATTTATCGGACATAACCGCAGTGCATGCTATTAATTATTTTGCATTAAGAAAATGAGTTGGCATCTGGACCAATCACTTTATGAGGAAATGGTGGCAATTTGGTTGTCAAGTGTGTATGATCAATCATGCTAACGCTTACTAATGTAATTTCATCTTAAAACTCAAATATTTCTGATTTAATATTAATAAGTCCAAATTGCACCTTATTAACCTCTGCTGATCCTGGGGGTTCTTCTTTGGCAATACTCTTGTATCTGTCAATTACGCCTTTCATGCTGAAAATTTGATCAATTTAGTCTGATAATTATAATGGGAAGAAAAAAACAGAGAGATGTCAATATTGAGAACTATCAGAAGGCATACATCTTTGTTCAACTACACATTAATATATGCGTATGCAAAAGATATATAACTGGATCTATAAACCGATCAGGTTTAATCTTTAGAGCAAAATTGATGCTTCGGTACTGTTTTGCTATAGTGGTTTTAATTTGAGTATAGCCTAGCGTAGTAAAAACCTTGACCATAAGAGCTAGGTCCAGATTGAATTTAGCTCATTTAGCCAGTTTTCTTTTCGTACTTGTCAGATTTTTTTTTCATTTGGAGGAGAAAGAAATATAATATTCATGTATTTTCTATTAGATGAAGATTTTAGAATTGCACCTCAGAAAATAAGGTAAGCAAGAAAGAAATTCAAATGGTTGAAACTGAGCTATTTCTCCTGCAAAATTTATAAATTTGGGCGGTAGCACAGTTGGCTAGGAAAATAAGTCACTAGAACTGCGGCTACCCAAAGGTCGAGAGTTCAAACTCTCTACGCAACTTCTGCGAAAATTTCAAAAAAAAAATTATAAAATTTTGAATTAATTTAGTATAAAGTCAAACAATGAAAGCCAAAACTTAAGAGTAGGGTTGCTCATGAGCCGAGTTGAGTCCAAGTTGAGGACAACTTGGATTCAAGTCGCGAACTCATGAGCCGAGTTGAGTCCGAGTTACTAATCCTGTTCCGAGTCAGAAACTCCAATTTGGAATCAACTCGCAAGCAACTCGAGTCGAACGAGTCGACTAGTGACTCATAATATAGTACATAGTGAGACAATCTAATTTAATTCTAACAAAAAAATATTACATAGTTTACCAAAATAATACACAATTAAAAACAGTACATAATGAGACAATGACCAATACATAATTAAAAATTACGAAAATACCAAAATAATACATAATTAAAAATTACCAAACAGATAAAGTCTAACAAAAAATACAGAGTCTAATAAATTAACAAAACAAAAGAAATAATGCATAATTTATCAAATTATCAAATATTGTGAGAAACAAGTATAAGATTTGGGAACGCAAAAATTAGGAATATATGGATTAGGGTTTGGTGTGAGTTCAACCGAGTTGGGGGTAACTTGGATTCGACTCATAAATCAACCGAGTCAGTTAACTCGAGTCAATTTCAACTTGAGTTATTAGCGAGTTGAATCCGAATTGATTCCGAACTAAGTTTCGAGTCATGAGCTTTTTGTGCACCCCTACTTAAGAGTTAGTTATTTTAATGCTTTCATTTTTCATTATTTTTTTGACCGATTGAATATACTAAATAAAATTAAAAATTTATAAATTTAACATGTAAACACATCACTCCGCGAGGGGGAGACTGACATTAACACTACTATTTTGTTTATTAGAACAACATCTTAAAAAATATATATAACTCTACTGTTCAAGAGAAACTCAACAAGGGAATTGAGTGCTTTGAGTGTGGATAGCCCGATCACTTTGCAAGTGAATGCAGGTTCTGTGGGTTCCAGTCATGGCTGCCGACGAAGCCCAAATCTCTGCTACAACAGACCTAGCCCTACTTATGGCCGCAAGTGTGTACATTTTTATCATCTATAAATCCTTGTTTTGCTATATTATGGTTCTGATATTCCAATTTTTACATCCATTTTTTACCAATTTAATTAGTTTGAATTGGATCTCCGTTAGCTACTAATTGTGCCAATTTTAAGATTTTGTTGCAATTAGTCATTAATCAAACCCCAATAGGAATAGCAAAATTCTAATTTCACCACAGTTTTGCATTATCATATATGTCAAGACAAAAAATTGTTTACTGTAGTAATTAAATTGTTAAGTTTCAAATCACCGTTATTGACACACTAGAATTTCTCCCATTATTCTACCTATATAAAATGCGTAAATATTATTCTTCAAATTCAACTATAATTAGTATAATCTTCATGCGTAAAAAATACATGTTCATGCTAAACATAAACGAGAAGACGAAAAATAAACTTAACCTACTTCGATAATCGAAGTATATCTTAAACTGACCTGGAACTGCAATATTCATACAGGCGCCCTGAACTTGAGAAGACGATGATGCCAACCTCTGCATCACATAAAATAGAAAGCTCCCTCGCTTTCTTGAGCAACCCATTTCTTCTTTTCGAAAATGTCACTTGTCGACTTGTTGAATTGTCTATTCGCTTTATTTGAATCTTTCCCCTACCCATTATGGCCGGCAAGATGAGCTTTTCCGTACAATTGGTTCACTACCCATTAAAGATCGGCAAGCTGCATCTATTCTCAATTTGATTATTTTGATCTCCTTTGCTTAAAATAGGGCCTGGAAAGTGTGGTTCAAACCCCTAATAATAGCAATGCAAGCTATTTTTAAAAAGAGCTAAAAATGTAATTTCTGATATAATGTGAATAATATTATTCGAGAGGGTTTGGAGCCTGTCCGAAGCTTTTCCAAACCACACGATCCGATCTAATCAAAATTATATCTAGTTGATGACAAGGCCCGTTAAGTACTCTCCATTTAGATAATATTAGAAAACAATTTCTTTTCTTCTTTTCTTGTTAATTCCGTCTTCCCTTCTCTACCAAGTTTGCTATTTTTGTCTTTCCCAAATATTAAATACAAATTAGCATAAAATTTTCAGTTGCCATCATGCACTCCGTTCATCTCTAAAACAGATAAAACCTGTTAAAGCGAGTGTTGTTTTAATCTCCAACGATACTCGATCTCCCAACCCTCCAACAATTACTCTTGGTGTTTGTTCCAATCATTCAGACTTTGTACTTGACACTTGCTCCTAACTCTAACATTGAGATAGAATTATCATCTTCAACCACAAGTGAATTGCTTCAACTCTCAGTACATATGAAGCTAACTTTTTAAAGCCACTAACCTTTAAAAAAAAAAAGAATGTGAATCTAACTTTTGTTTGTGGTATTGCTGGATGCAGTTTTACATACCATTTTACTATTAGTTCTCCTCTTACGTTGATTGGGTTAGTAAAATTTGATTTTTAGACAGTAGAAATTAAAATTTAGATGTTTACACATAGTCATGATAACTTGACAAAGATCACCTCATAGCCTTTTGTTAAAAAATGACACATGACTCAAAATTATTGTTATTGGATTGTACGTGTACGTACCGGTCTGAGATGATATACCAATAATACGATGAAGCAACTTTCAAATAAAGTTTACTAATACAAAACTCAAAATTAATTTTCATTAAGCATCGTTAAATTAATTTAAGATTTGCACAAAATTTTCTAACAACCAATTATTCTCCGATATTTTTATTAAAACCCCCAAAAAAAAAACAAATTATCAAATCTGCTCCCACTCCAAAGTTATAATTATTTCTACCCTAACCGCCCGTGGGCTGGGCGGTCCACTTTTCCCACCAGACCGCCCATCCACTGGGCGGTCCACTACCATGAGCTGACCGCCCAGTAGCTGGGCGGTCCGCTAGTGTTTTTTTTTTTTTTTTAAAGATTAGATTAGAGACAATATGAATATCAAGATGTTGAATTCTTAACGCTAAAAGTTCGATTTTTTTTTGTAAATATTAGTTAGATTACTTCTGTGAAGCATATTTATACTAAAATACGCTAAATTACTTGGAGTTATGTTAAATTACGTTGAGTTACATTATATTAAGTTAAATTACACTAAATCACATTACATTACACTAAAATACGGTAAATTACATATGAATAGGGATGATATCTTCACTGAAAAGGCGAATTTAGACGACGAAATGAAAACGGTCATAAAACGGCGCTCGAGTGTCCGATTTCAGCAAATGAGCACTTTTCGGAAAGCTTGAGAAAATGCGCATGCGTCCGTGTCGGCGATGCCGGATTCCAAAATTCAAAATCGCCAAAAAACAAAGGGAAGACCCTCAAAACTTGAGTTGAAGTTTCCGATTAAGATTTTCATTTCTATTATTCAATCCAAGTAGTTCAGTAAATTAGTTACATAATGAACTTGTAGAATACCAATTTTTACTATTTTTGGAATTTTTTTACTATTTTTTATGATTCATGAAAGATGGCACAGAATCGGTCTACTTTAGTGTAATTTTGCGTAGTTTAAGCGTAATTTACCGTATTTCAGCATAATTAGCGAAGGTTATTGTTATTTAGCGTAATTTAGTGTAATTCAACGTAATTTAACATAAATTCCAAGTAATTTAGCGTATTTAGTATAACTCATCTTGAGAATTTAGCGTATTTTAGCGTATTGAGTAATTTAGCGTATTGAGTAAATTTTAGCGTATTTTAAGCGTATTGAGAGTTTAGCGTATTGAGTACTTTAGCGTATTTTAGCGTATTGAGTATTTAGCGTATTTTAGCGTATTGAGTAGTTTAGCGTATTGAGTAATTTAGCGTATTTTAGCGTATTGAGTAATTTAGCGTATTGAGTAGTTTAGCGTATTGAGTATTTAGCGTATTGAGTAATTTAGCGTATTTTAGCGTATTGAGTATTTAGCGTGAGTAATTTAGCGTATTGAGTAGTTTAGCGTAGTGAGTTTTAGCGTATTGAGTA